>PVHT020000886.1:26676336-26716360 GCA_004024745.2 Catagonus wagneri | reverse complement strand
TCAACCTCTTGATCCCTCAGTTTCTTTGTTTGCCAGTTAGAAATTATAATAGCCCCTTCCTTTGGAATTGTAATGAGATTAACAATAATGTTTACTTTGAAACAATTAAAAGACTAATGTGGGAATAAATCATATAAAATTAAATGATTTATTTATTAAATTTATTAAATAAATTTATTAAAGAATCCATTTATTTTATTAAATAAGCCATTTAATTATGCAGTTATTTATTAATAAATTAAGATCATTTAATTACATATAATTATCATTTAAATATACGTGAGGAGGTCTTAACAACAGCGCCAGATAGTAAGGGCTCAGTAAATGTTAACTGTTGTTATGAGGATGGACGTTATATTTGCCTCATACTCTAGATTTTGAAATAGATTAATGTGCTCCTGTTAGACATGGGATTATTTACTTTGAAGCAGAAATGTCTTATATTCTCCATGTTTTAACTGTAGCTTCCTTGTTTTACCTAATCTCTACTTCCCTTGTAAACAGAAATCAGTCCTTGATTACAGATCATAAGTGACGTATGGCAAAGCAGTTATGGATTTTTTGAATATCCTTTGAAATAATGGCTATGTTCATTTAGACTTATTTTTTCACAGCTAATTCTAATGGTAAAAATTTGAGGTTTTATGAGTCATTTCATTTGTGAAGAGCAAAGGATCTATTTTACAAATAACATACATGGGAAGAGTTTGATATTCAGTTTTTAGTTAGTTGAACTATCTCATTTCAGGCAATTGTGTTATTTTCCAAACTAGTTGCCTTAATGTAACTATTTATACATAGCTTAATTTTAAACTCATTGATTTCATTTCCTGTTGAACATACCCATGGAGGAAAATATTATCTTACTCATAGCCTATTGAAAATGAACTCCAACTAAATGTTTCATGGGATCTCAGGAAGAACGTTAACTCAGGGCCAAGTCAAAAGAAAATGATCCTCAGTAAAATATTAGTCCATTTCATGGTTAAATAGTATGCCGCCCTAAAGCCCAAAATAGCATTGTTCATTAAATCCAAATTTGTTCCTAAACATTAATAGACACTTGTTAGACATAATGTTATGTGAAAGACAATTAGATGGGACTTTTACTCTAGAGAACTTTCTTATTAAAATTACTTTCCTAGATTACTTGCTTTCTAACATAGCATCAAATTATGTTTGAAATATAATTATAAGGGGATGTGTGTTTTAAGCAATAAAAAATGTCCATTACTGTTTCAGGCAGTGTGTGGCGATTTAGCATTTCATTGCTTGAAAAGTGTGGTAGGTAACTTTTAAAGTGTTTTTAAATTGAATACAGATAGGTCTTTCCTCGCTGTGATTGCTCTGAAACTTGCGAAGGAAGGAATGAGGAAGAATGAAGACTTGCGTTGAAGTTCCAATGGACTTGAAGTTTTACTCCTGCACTCTTCGCCCTGCTTCTTACTGGACTTCGTTTTTCCTCTGTCTTCTGTACCCATCCTCCATGTCACCTTTTCTTTTTCATCCTGATTTCTTTTTCTTCCACCCTGAACAAACATATAACTTGGATATTTCTGCTACTGGAAGAACTGTCCTGACTTTCCTCAGATAATCTGTATTTTAAATCCCAGTTCTGCTGTACTTGTAGGTCACTGTGAACGCCCCGTGTATTAACCCTGGCTCATGTTGTTACAGATACCATTGGCCTATTTTTCTTTCCTGCTCATTTTCATTCATAAATACCAAGACCGTTTTAATCTTCTAAAAGCACAGTGTTTGCATTGAACCTTCTGATCCTAGCCCCTTTCCCACCCAGCCGCTCACAAATCCCTATCAAATGTTCTCTGTCCCACTCACCACTGAAGATAATCTCATTTGCCATTTATAACCCTACTTTTGAATATAAAACCCTTCATTAAACAAGGCAAGGGTTTTTCTCACTTATTGAATGCCCACTCTTGCCAGGAATCTTTATAGGTCATATAAATATATGTATATGTAAAACCTTCATTGAAGCCCTCTAGCCATCTGGTGGAATAAGTACTAATTTTAAATGTGAACATTAGGGCATAGAGAATTTAAGTAATCTGCTCGTAGTCATACAGCTCACAGCTTGAAGAGAGGGGACTTCAATGCCTTTGCTAACTCCAGAGCTGATATGCCTTCTATTTGTGCTGATTCTCATGGCTCTGACTTATGCAATGTTTAATACTTGATGACAGGAGCTTAGATTTTTTTTTTTAAATGTGCAGAAATAAAGGACTAAGAAAGATTTGGCCACATCCAGTTCTAGGTCAAGGCAAATACATACTTGGCTATCTGAAATTTCTTGCAGGTTGTATTTGTCTTGAATGTGTTATAAAGTCTGCATCTGTACATGTAAGTAGCACAGTTAAAGTCTGTTTTTTTTTTTGTTTTTTTTTTTTGGTAGAAATACACTGCCAGGTGCACACCAATACCAATGTCCATAAAAATGTAATTTTCTGGAATCAGTATTTGATCTCAAATAGCACAATGACTGCTCAGCAATGTTATGCAAGTTTGGAATCCTGACAAAAGTGTCATGTTATGAAAATGCAACAACGTCATTATTTTTGTGTGGTATCGTGTGAGGTACTATCCAAATACTACTCTATTAATTTAATGATTCACTTAATATCTCCATTTCACTTAATATCTTTATTAACTTAGGCTCTTTCACACCAAAGATCACTTACACAAATTAAATTCCAAGTGAACGGTTCAAGTATTCAGGAGCAATTTAGATGATTATGTAAAAATTTTTAGCATATACTCACTATAAATGTCTACCCTCATTCTTAAAGTACAGTGTTTGCAGTGATTTTTATTAATGTCTATAATTTGTGCTTTTAAAAATTAAAAAAAGATTCTTTACATTTTATAAAATTTATAGCTGGAAACTAAGCAAACTGAACTCAATTTCCCGTATATAATACTCAAAACCTCTCCTGTTCTGCCCAATGCATCATCTCGGTGATTTTCTCTCCGTCCGTGCTTATTCAGTAGACCTGATATTCCAGGTAACTTGCGGTCCTGTCATTTACTGTGTCTTCTACCTGCCTTTAACTTTTTTTTTCATAACAAACCTTAACCCAAAATAATCCTTCTCCAACACCTGTTGGGTGAAATTTTGTCCTTTCTTCATATTCTAGCACAAGTATCATTCTCTTGTTTCAGGTCTTCCAGATCTTCTAAGCTGTACTATTGCCTTTATTTTTTTAGCTCCCTTCCTTATTGTATTTGGGTTTATATTTTGTTATTCTTATTTTTGGGGTTATCGCTTTTCCTCCTCTATGCTGTCCCGTTGTGGTCCTCCTGTACTCCTCTCCACCCCTTCCTCCTTTGGCATGAGAATCAGGCTAAAATCACATACCTCTTATGACCACAGTTCACATTGTCTGTATTAAATAACAACCTCCTGGAGCACGTTAATCAGTAAAAACACACATGGGTGGGAGTTCCCTAGTGGCCTAGTGGTTAAGGACCTGGTGTTATC
The DNA here is from genome assembly GCA_004024745.2 of Catagonus wagneri. NCBI lineage: Eukaryota > Metazoa > Chordata > Mammalia > Artiodactyla > Tayassuidae > Catagonus > Catagonus wagneri. The sequence continues at coordinate 26,712,861 of PVHT020000886.1, read as the reverse complement.
ACCGCTACGGCACAGATTCCATCCCTGGCCCTGGAACTTCTGCGTACCATGGCTGTGGCCAAAACACATACACACACACACTCCCAAATGGCGGTTGACTGAACTTAATATTTCTTGAAAATATTAAGCAAGATGATTGAAAGTTCGTTCACTATGAGTATCCAAACGAAACTAATTCTATTTAAGAAAGTTTTCATTGGTAGAATGTTCAGCTCCTTATTATTAACAAATAGACTCGACAGTTAAATGTGTTTTAATAGTTGTTTAATGTAGTATTCTTTGATTACATAAACATTGAAAAAAGTATGACCCTTGAGCCTTAATGTAGTGCTTTGGTTTCTAGGGTCAAAATATTGAGAAAGTGTTTAAGTTTTAAAAATAGGTCTGATCAACAGTAGGACCCAAACTAATAGTACTTTGCAATTCCATAGAACATGCACACTGACTCTCAGTTGAAAAGTAATGTGTATATTTCTTTTAGCAAATAAGAATAGTTTAAAGCGACTGTTTGCCATATTGTGATAATCTCTGACGAAAGTTAGAAACGCCATCTTTCAGTGATGATTTTAAAACAATTAATGTGTTGATTTATTACTGGAAATTAGTAGCCTAAGTAATAAAGTATGTCTTAAACAAGATGAACATATCAAAAATCATTTTAAAATAAAATCTCACATTGTTTTGGTGTCTGTCACTCAGCCATAGAATTCTCAAAGAGAGAGTGCTTCTCTCTCAAGGAGAGTGTTATTATTTCCTAAACACGCAGGTAAGAAGTTGCCATCGTGGCTCAGCGGAAACGCATTTGACTGGGAACCACAACTACGCAGGTTCGATCCCTGGCTTCCCCCAGTGGGTTAAGGCTCTGGCGTTGCTGTGAGTTGTGGTACAGTTCGCAGACATGCCTCAGATCTGGCGTTGCTGTGGCTGTGGTGAATGCTGGTGGCTAAAGCTCTAATTCGACCCCTACCCTGGGAACCTCCATATGCTGTGGATGCAGCCCTAAAAAAGACAAAAATCAAAAACAAAGCATGAAAGTGAGATGGATGGCAGTCGGGCATATGGGCACATCCTCAGTTTTGAAGAATGAAGGAAACAAAGAATTGGTGAATGACCGATGTGCAGTGACAGCCATGCACAGTGATTGAATGACATTTCTGCATCACACAGTCCTCTGCCTATTGACATTCTTTACAACCCACCTACAAGTTGAACATTGTTCTCTGTTTTAGAGGTGAAGAAACTGAGGTTGAGAAAAATTGGCTGACTTGCCTAGCACCAGAATATTCTCAGCATGCTTTTAAATCCCTTGCCGTTACAAACAAACGAAGGTCTGGCAGGTTCTAAGTGTCAGAACATCTCATGCGACACGTCTCAACCGCGTTTTGCGCGGCGCTATAATTATCAGTGAATAGACCCTCTAGAATCCGTATTTTACTGCAAGTTGTTTTAAAATGACAATCGTATTTTAGACTCATAGCCACACTATCCTCATTTGACCTATAGTTTTAGCACAGAGCTTCATTTATATAAAAGGCTAAAGAAATTTTATTGGAGGTGGAAATATATGTTGAAACTGACTTGTTAAGTGCTTGATATCATTAAGAGCTCGTATATTAGTAGTTAGCTTGTCATAGGTGACTTGAGTCCCTAATGTTATTTTTGGTTTTTCTTCTCTATGTGTTTTTGAAGAGCTGTGTTTCAGAAGTGAAGATTCCTTTTATATGAAAACCAGTTGATTTGACTAAGTTAATGACAACACATAAACTGGAGAAGAAATATCCCCCAAGATTTTCTTTTTTTAATGTTGACATTAAAAGACTGGTGGTTTATCTTTCTGTGGATTATGAGCAATGTAATCTTACAGATTGTCTGTGAACATTTATATGATTTACTTATTGCAGTTTTGTTAGATATCCCCTCAAACTGGCCCATTATCGTGGAGCTGTGAACGAGAGGTCACGGGTGGCGAGGATACAGAAGGAGAACTCGCTACCCTCCTCATGTCATAGTGTCTGCTCATTTAAATTCCTTTCCCCACCTCTGTTTACATAGCGATCACGGAGACCAGTTCCTGTGTCCAGATCAAATGCAGAGTATTCTTAGTAGATATGGCTTTATGCCCTGCTGTGATAACAAAATAAGCCATTCTTACAAATAGTAATTAAGCAGTTTCTTATCCTTCCTGGAAAGTGCCTATCCCCGTTGCTTCATCAAGGTAAAAACCTATCATATGAAATAAACTCTTCTGGTTTTCATCAAAGCTAGACTGAATGATAGCAATATTCATATTTTACTGTGGAACTAATTTTCCAGCCACGCTGAAGGGGGCAATGCTGTCATTAGGCTGATTTTCTTTCTCAACATGTCTTCCTTCTCCTTTTCCTTTGTCCCTCGACTCCTGCCTCATATGTTCCCGCTCTTCTCATGTTGTCCACACTTGACGTTGGGTCACACAGTTATTTTTATTCTTTGTTTTTTGTTTTATTTTTATTTTTTTGCTCTTTGGGGCCACCCACAGTCTATGTAGGTTCCCAGGTTAGGGGTCCAATCAGAGCTATAGCCACTGGCCTACACCACAGCCACAGCCACTGGCCTACACCACAGCCACAGCAATGCCAGATCCGAGCCGCGTCTGCGACCTACACCACAGCTCACGGCAACGCCGGATCCTCAGCCTACTGAGCAAGGCCAGGGATCGAACATGTATCCTCATGGATACTAATTGGCTTCATGTCTGCTGATCCACAGTGGGAACTCCCTTTATTTTTCCTTATTTATATTTTGGCCACGTCTGCGGCATGTGGAAGTTCCCAGAACAGGGATTGAACCCGCGGTGCATCAGGCCTCAGGGCCACTGCAGTGACGAGGTGGGATCCTTACCCTGCTGCCTGCCACAAGAAAACTCTGGGTAATGCATTTAAACTGGTCCTAAATCTTCCTTGGAAACTTGCTGCATCGTCCCCTTCCCTTGCACGATAACCCCCTGGTTACGCTCGTGTATTTTCCTGATAGTTTCTACCCTAGACAATGGCAAGAGGACCCGTGCTGGAGTTAGACATGTGCTTGCATCTTGCTGAGTATCATGTCGGATTTTCCTTCTCAGTAAACATGAGACCGTATTATTTACCTAATAGTCTTGTGTGGAGAATTAAATCATATAATTGTATAGAATCTAGAACACGGCCTGGCATATGATAGCAACTAAAAAATTGTCAGTTATTCTCTTTATATTGGTACTTTGCTTCCTACTTTTCCTATTACAGTAGGTATGAGAAAAGTTTTTTATTTGCGTTCCCTGTAATATCCACCACGATAGATATTTACTATATATTTTTGAAATAAAGAATAAATAATTCATGGCCACTCTCCATTTTTTTCTGTATATATTTATCTTATGTAGATATGTGTTTTGTGTATGTCTGTGTACACACACATATCTCTTGATGCTGTCGCTATGGAGGGAAAAATAATACAGTAATTGAATGTTAGGGGAGGACTGATTGTTCACGTGTTGATTTATCTGTCAATTTAAGTATCCTCCTCTAGGTGTCCATTAATTATTATATGCATCTTAAGAATATAATTTTCAATTAGCACTTGTTTTCAAATTTATTTTCCAAAAGAGCTATATGCTTATGGCACTTCGGAAAATTAAGTGTAAATGTTTTCTGGTCTAAGCCAAAGTGTGAATAAAGAAAACAGAAGGAAAATAAATTATGCACATGATTCCTTTTCACATAATTTATCTCAACCACATTTTTTTTCTTATTGATGCTTTCTTTATTTGTAAAGTAAAATGTCAGAAGAGTGTCTGTGTACATACTTGTTTTTTTTATAATGTCTGTACAGTTAGAAAGAAAACCGTTACACCTGGTATTTCCAGATTCAGTGTTCTCCAAGCCTACCTGTACTATAGTGATTCAATAAACATTTGGGGTAGAATTATCAAATGGGCTTGCTTCGCTAGCAACTATGTGAAAGAGTATGAGTAGGATAAAAATTAAAAACTAATGAGATGTATAAAATTTTTAAGACATATAGCACATATCATGTGCTAGACACTGTTCCGGGAATACATATTTTTATGTATTTCACGTAGTTAGAATGACAAATTTTAGCTCATTTTATGTTCATATGACCTATGAATTAGGTAATATTACTCCCCCACCATTAACAGATAGGAAACCATGGAACTGAGGGCTTAAATGATTTCCCAAGGTCATAATTGAGTCATCTTGCTTGAGAATCTGTGCTCTTAATTACCATGCTATGCAATAGCAGGGACAGAAATTCAAGTATATCTGTGTAATTTTGCCTTATAATGAAGGCAAGTAGTTCGTAAATATTTTGAAATATATTTTGGCAGAATTAGGCTCAATACAATCTTTGGTTAACTATCTCTATTTGGAATTTCTCTTTCCAGAAAAAAAATGTGTTTGTACTTAAAATATGAAATGATTTTAGATATATACCAATCTCTGAATAGAAAATAGAGAGAAAGAGAAAGAAAGAAAGAAAGAAAAGGAAGACCCAGTTTGACTTGGTTGATCACTTTTAAAGATGTTGGCTGTGAAAGACAACATCTTCAAAATTTGGGTCACCTTCCTTCCATGTTTTCACTTTCTAAGATAAATCTGTGCAGACTTTAAAGAGGGGGAAGCTATGTTAGTTTACTTTAGTGAAGTAACATTGCAAGGCTTAGAGTTTTTAATGTCTTCCACTTACATTTGACACGTTTAAGCAAGATTCCTCCCAATTTAAAGTTGTAAGATCCTGGAGAACAGATCGTATGGTTTACTCAGTATTCTATCCTGTGTTCCTAGCCCAGTGCTTGGGGTTTCTGTCGGCACTCAGTAAACTTGTCCTGAATGAATTGAGTATGGTTGAGCAGAAATAATTAACATGAATCTATGATCTTCAAAAATGTAATTGCAAAGATATTTAGAAAAGTAATATGTAGAATGATTTCTGAATGATTATCAGGGCCTGGAATGAAAGTAAGACTCATATATTTAACTTTTTTCATTTAAACACATATTTATGGTAATGAATGATTTTTAAAACTTTTCTAATTGTGGTAAAATTCTATTTGTGGGAAATGTGTACACAGAGTAGCAGATCTATTTAAACGTATTAGTAAATTATAAAATTCACCATTAGTTATTATACAAATGAATATAACTTATTTATATTCATTTGTCCAGTGAGACTGAATTATTTGTTTCGTCAGTTTGGGGGCTGGGAAATGAAAACACGGTGGCAATGCATATGCATAAGTAAATCCTTTATGTTGCTCATTTTTATGTATGATGCATTTGCATTCATCAAAATGAAGGGAGGAAATGTACAGATGTTTTAGTCAGGAAAGACACTTTCAAGGAAATCAGAATACCTGTATTTGATAACCTTTTTTTTTTTTTCTTATTTGCAGGATTCAGATTTGCGATATTGGTGTTTCTGTTTTTGAGGAATATTTCTTTCTGAATTTTTTTTTTAAACCATCGATCTTGGAATACAGAGGAAGAATCTGAAAGGCACTTACTTCGTTTCAAGTTTGGAACACTCTTGAGCCAGTCTCGTGCCCACGCATACAACCATGTGGCCATCGCAGCTACTTGTCTTCATGACGCTCTTAGTGCCAGTGGTTCACGGTAAGACCTTTAATTAGATTTCTGTGTGATGCTTAGTTCTGTCTCAGTTATTTACACTTGACCTTTCTTCTAAATCTTTGCTCTACAATTTTTCAGCTTTTGCCCACTTTATCTTAATCGCAGTATTTGATGTATTTAAGCTGCAATAGATATGATTTTGAATTTGATTCCTTAAAATACTTTTAAAGATGTATATTTAGCCAAACTTTTTTAAAAAGAAATTTTGCATGTTTTTACCACACTTAAGGAATATCATCTGAGTTGTTAACAATATCATTAATTGTGAATTTTTTCCTTATAAATTTTTGTAAGTAAAATAACTTTTTAATATAATAAGTATACACATTTGTAAGAAAACATCCCAAAAATCTCATTCCCTGAGCCAAGTAACCACCTGTTTGAGTGTTTCACTACTCTGCTCAATTTTTAATACATAGAGTAAAAATCGTACCTCTCATTAAAGGAAAATTGTCCTATACCTTTCAATGCAAAAACAAAAAAATCAACATTAAACTAATATGAACTTATGTGGAAAGGTATTTTTCCTGAAACATGCTAATATACTCGTAAAAGACTGTATATTTTGTCCATTTAAACATCTTGGTATTTATAGCATGAATATATAGTTAAGAAATGATCTCCCTTGGCAGATTTTATAAAGCGTTAATCAATCGATAAAAAAGCAAGACAAGTTCTACACTACTTAATCTAATATTCATTGAATCTTTCTAAAAATTGATAAAGCTTATATACATATATAAAGTTTTCCACTTATAATTGATTTTACGCTATAATGAAAATGGAATAATATAGTCACTATCTCATATGTTAATGGTAATTAGAGCAAAGAAAAAGGGACACAGCTGTATCTGCCACTGCTTAGGAGGTCTCAGAATATTATAGTGTAGCAAGCAGCTGAAGTCAATTTTTAGCCTTTTCAGTTTACTTTTGGTTTTTAATTAACTACAGAAATCTATTGTAGTTCATCAGTGATGCAGTTCTGAATTTGGCTTATATTCATATGTTTCAACATGAATTGCATTCTGCTGTCAGTGTAAAAACTGGATAAAACCACTTGTCTCTTTTGACAGTTTTCCCCGAAGTTCCCTGAATTTAGCATCTTTATTTTAACAAATCAGTGTAAGATAGTGCTTTGTCTAAAAAAAGGAAAGTAAAATTATACAAACATCTAATTTTAAACAATGTAAATTTTTCAAAAATTTCAAAATTTCTCCTGAATTCGTATATGGATGCAGTGCTTACACATTCACATTCTTGGGTACATGTAACATTTTGTGATATGGGAGAGTATAAAAATTACATCATTTCATAAGCAAGCGCTTTTCTAATTATTTGTATATCTAAAGATGATTCTAATTAGGCTTTTGATGTTATAAAAATGCCTCATTCAAAAGGTTATTTTGAGGATTAAAAGAATAGCATATGGTAAGAATCTAGCACAGTGTATGACAGATACTAAGTAATTGAACATGTCAATTCCCGTCATCATGCTTGCGGAAACCCCTTCCAGTTTATTTTGCCCCAGTAAATTTTAACAGCCAGGAATTAGCTAACCGTGAGAGATGTTACATTTAATGCTGATATTAAAAAAAAAATCCACAATTCTATGTATATGTACAATTCATGTTTTAAGAAATCAGTCTGAAATGTCACTGTTACACTGTAGATTAAAATAGCAGAAATAGACACTGTTAGAAAGATTGTCTTTCCAGAGGTGAAATTTCCAGTCTCCAAAACCTTGTGCCTACTGTGTATTTTAATGGGCCCCAAACATGACTTTGCCTTAGACCATGGCTCTTGGTTTGGGACTTGTATCGAATACGTATAGATACACGAAACACACACACAGTCTCCTAGTAACTCTGAGAAATATTTAAAAACTCTTAATAGGACACATAGAATATTGACCCTGGTATATAAAATATTTGGGGCTAAAAACTATTTTTTCCATTTTATATGGACTACTTTGTATTATTTTGACTTTGAACCATATCAGGCTAAACAACATAGAAGATTTCCACTCATACACTTAACTCTTAGTACCTTAAAACCTCGCACCGGAGATAATGCAAGTCAGTTGTCTCTGCCTTCTATGGAAGACTTTCTCCATTGTCATTGTGATATGAATCGGGACCTGTAAATAAAGGCCTTCGCATGAGCAGCCTTTTGGAATGCAGCTTGCTCATGAACAGAGGAGATGTGTGTAGCTTTGATCAATGCTGAAATCTAATAAGATAGACATTTTTTTTTAAGATTCGCCTGCAACCCTGGCTTAAAGGAATACAGTATAACTTACAACCTTATGGGGATGAATTCCAGAGGATGTTTCAGGTATAAAAGTGCCTTTGGTTCCAAAACATCTCCAGTAGCATCTCCTTGCCTACCGTGGTCGAGGTGCTTTAGCTTCATTTGTGCTCCACCCGTGGAGAATTAGCTTTTCTGGGTAGGAGCCCAACTGCTGGCTTTTTCTCCAGAGTAAATAATAATGTTGCCCACTGATTCTGTAGCCATCAACTTCAGATATATTGGGGCAATTATCACAGTATTCTCAGGATTTAATATTAATTATCACCATCATCATTAATATTTATAGTAAAATCATCAAGGTACTGAGTGGCTAAGGAACTTGACTGAAGTTACACATGACATGAAGTTACACAGAGAGGTTTTAAGATGAAGGACCTTGCTTTTTATACCAGCGGATAATCAATTCCTATCAAGGTCATTCTTCCCTTCAGAAAATCCCGCCTCAGCTCTCCTCATCCTTTGGGAGCAGGTGAGGCAGAAAGGTGGATAGCTACCTGCCTCTTCCGTGTGCTGGGCACTGAAGTCTTTCAGACCTGAGGTCAAATTTCAGCTCCGTGGCCTCAAGGTCTACAACGCAGTTACTCGGTAAACTAGTGTTCCCTCAAGAGGCCTCCAGTAAACTTAAAAATTTGTAAGCCTGTTTTTTTTTATCTGCAAAAATAAACACTTCTTCCATGCAGAGACATTTTAAGAACTGATTAGAATAATACATGTAGAGTTTCTAACATAATGTTTGGCATTAGGTAAATCTTCTTCATATTTTATTTTCCTACGCCTAACTATCTTGAAATAGAACTAAACCTCTCCGCATTAGGTAAGGAAAATGTATTATCCTTATTCTTACCCTGAGAATTGAAATCTTTTGCTCCTTGACCCTTAGCTTTGAAGTTTTGCCAGAAATTTTTAGTACTAGTATCTAAACAAAATTATTACCAAACTAATATGTAAAGACTTAGTATATAATCATCAATATATAATAGTATATTATAGAATATAATTGTCAGTGATGCAAATATATAATTTTCAGTGGTAGCTGAATATAATTGGTAGTATACAGTTGTCAGTGATGCCTTTTTTGCATGATTTCTACATGGGTAAAATTAGAAACTAAGCTAAAGCATTAATTCCAAGTAACATTAGTTGAATAATGTCCTACATTGTCTTAGAAAGTCTGGCCAGTGTTTTTATAGGAAAACAAAGTTAATTAGCACATCCATGTTGTGTATAGGTATATACACAGTTTTAAAATTAGTAAATGTCTCTAGTTCTCTGTTTATCTGTCCATATTTTATGTCTCTGTGTACCCCTGTATTTCTCTTTTTCTGTTTTCCATGACTGTGCCCCTTTCCTGTACAGCCATAAAATCCTTATCTATAATGCAATGAGACCTGGCAGAAGTAAAGAGAAGCAGCTGAAGCAGATGGCCAGTTCTTTGCTGTTAACAATGTAGCATTGCATAAAGATAGAAGATTTTTTTGTTCTATTGATGTGGTTGGAAGTGAGGGAAAAGAAGGGAACTGGAGAACAAAAATCCAGTGATAACAAGGGCATCTGGAACTCGTCCTGACTGGCAGTAAAGCAACACTCTCAGTTTAGGACCTGGACCAGGAGATCTGGTCCTGGGATGGATATCAGCCAACCGTACTGGAGTTGGGAGTTAAGAAGGTGACTGAGGCGCTCAAATATTTCAACTACATCTCATCCTAATTAAACCGTACTTAGTAACTAGTATCACAACTTTTATGAAAAAACAAGATCATCGGAACAGAGTATGCATACAAAGCAACAGTATTTATCATGGTACCTTTGCAGAAAAAAGTAGGAGTTTAAAAAATTCTTCTGTGACCACCTTATGTATACATTTTTTCTGCAAGTCTATTTTTTTTTCATTAAAGTTGCCTATGTATTTATATATGAGTGGACTGTACAGAGGAACCTGCTTTTATTATGTTGAAAATTTATTACAAACAGTTCTTAGCACTCTTAGCAGGGACAAAATGGTCAAAGACATACATATATCTATATGTATATATATATATATACATATATATATATATATAGTATTTTATAGTCTTTTAGGTAATTTGTGTTTTATTATAAATCTATTTTTGATAGTTGTAATACTATTTAATGTGTCAGTGATTTAAAATAATACCCACATATTTCAGCCTCTAATAAAATGTGAAACGTGAGAAAGTACAAAATTACTTTTGTAACATATAACATCTTACTGTATAATTTCTTTAGGAAGTCATGTTTTATTAATTGTGAAAAGGACAGGTTGACTTCTAAGCTCTGCTTAGCTTTGTTATTTTTAGAAATTAATCATCCTTTAAGTGTTTATAGTATTTGCCATCCTAAAAAGTCTGTAATATGTGCAGTAAAGTCACCGCATTTCTGGTTAGGTCTATTATACAGAAGAAATCTTTGTCGCCATCGTGATTAAAAAGGTCACCACAAACATATCTGACACCAACTACATTAGCCTCTTGGGACTGAAATTCAAAATATATATGTTTTGAAAGTTAGCTATGAAGTCTCTAGTATCACAAAATTTACCGCAAATATACATGCCCGATAGCTTTCCTTTGTAAGAATGTGCTTAGGACTCTTCCCTACACATTTCTTATGCAGGTTGTCAATTAGAAAAGAGTTTTGGTTTTGCCTTGGCACACACAATGCATGTTACGTATGAAATTTTTTTGTAGTAATACTCTTTGAGGAACAGGTAAAATACCTTTAGAGTAAAACAGCAATTTTTAATTTTCAGATTTTTATCTGCAGTGACCCTTTGGGGGGGCTTAGCTTCATATCTCATTTTTGTATTTCTTGGCCTTGCAGTGGACCTTGATTGCAATAGGGTGGTTGGTGTGGTGTATCTGTGATGTTGAGCAAATTTCAACATATGTTGATATAATATATAAATACTAATTAGCTGTTTTCCTCTTCTTTGCATTGCTGTCTTCTTTCATTCTCAGGGTAAGAATAGCGCTCTTACATTTCTAATTTCATATAAATAGTCATAGTACATTTTTTCATACATTATTTCCTTCATTCTGATTGGGAAATGATTCCTTAATGACCAGTCATGAAATTGAAATACAATAGGAAAGTGTCTCATTGATTTATCATGCAAATAAGGGATTCTATTATATTATGATCTGTTTTAATTTGACAGTTTAGAATAAGGCCCTGTTGAAAAATGGGGTTAATTCATTCTCTAGTTTATTTCAGTTTTTCAATTGATGAATTGAAAATAAACTCTTTAAACTTTATTAATAATTGTATTTTTGTCTTATTTGAATCTATATTTCCCTTATATTACTATCATAGCAGAATTAATTTCTTTAAATGTAGAATATTGTCTTCCTATTAAAAATTATATATGAATGATTTGATCACATAAGCTAGGATAGCTAAGGATTTGCAAGAGAAATACATTAGTCATATTTACAAAAGTATTAGATACGATCTTTGCACAAAATAGACTCTCACGGTGACATCTGATAAGCTTTCTGTGTTTATTTCATCTTCGCATGTTATAGTTTGTGGTGATTTGAATGTCTCGAAGTCAAGTGTGTAGCTTACTGGTAGAGTGCAAGAACATACTCTCGTATATTTCTTTTTTGTCATTACCAGTGTCGCCTGCTTTATTGTCATAGTAATTCTCTGCATACAAATTTAAATCAGAAAGCAAAAATCCAATAATCCCATGACCCAGTGGTATAATTAATACCAATGTTTGTTAAGTATTTCTTGCTACCATGTACACCCGTGATTTTTTTTAACTGGAATAATATTAGACATAGAATTTATATTTTTCACTTTGACTTAACCTTAAAATTCAGACATTTCTAGCCTCACATTAAAGTTTCAAAAAAACTGATAACGTGCCATTTGAAGGAATTATTGCTTATCTAACCCTATGCTGATAGCTTAGCATTGAAAGTCATTGATATGTTACCATTAGAAACAGCGCTATAGAAACACGGTTGTATATAAAACTTCACTGCATCTACGTATCTCTAGAAGAAGGTCTCTTGAGATATCGAAAGTAAAATGATGATTCATTTTTAGGTTAATTAACAACTGCCTAAAATGAGCAATGATAAATGATCAATACATCCTTGCTTGTTATCACTGCAGTTTGTTTAAAACAATTGCATGTGTTTTGGCTACTATAAAAATGAACAAAACAAATAATACTAAATATTCAGATATAAATATTAGGTGTAGGAGAATAATAGCATATTCAGAAAACTTAGGGCATAATAACTTTCTCAGAATTAAAAAGAGCTCTGAGTTCAGGTATGTGATCCACACATACATGTATGACTCCAGTCAAAACATCAATGAAATGCAAGACTTAGGAAATATCATACAAAACATATGGAACCTATGAGAAGAAAACTCTGAAACTTACTGAGAGTTATAGAAGAAGACATGCAGGAGTTCCCACTGTGGCTCAGTGGGTTAAGGACCCAACATTTTTTCTGTGAGTATGTGGGTTCAATCCCTGGCCTTGCTCAGTGGATTGTGGATCCCACTTTGCCACAAGATGCAGCACAGGTCACAGCTTCAGCTCCTGTTTGACCCCTGACCCAGTAACTTCCATATGCCACAGGGGCGGCTATAAAAAGGAAAAAAAAAAGATAATCCATGTTCCTGGATGAAAAGACTAGGAATGGTAAAATTTTAAGTTATTTCCAAGTTAATTTTTATGTCTGTTTACACAGCTGCATTCACAGTACTGATACAGGCTTTTCTTTGGAAAAATTCAATAAAATTATTCTTGAAATAAATGTGTATAGAATATGAAACAAGAGAAAAATTAATAAAAGTGAAAATAGGAAAAAATCAAACATAAAATGTATACTATCATATACTATAAAATATAGTAGTTAAGGTAAAATATCAAAATTAGGCAAATTAATCAGTTGTTAGAATGAGATCTCAGAGTTCCTGCAGTGGATCGGCGGTTAACGAATCCGACTAGGAACCATGAGGTTGCGGGTTCCATCCCTGGCCTTGCTCAGTGGGTTAAGGATCCGGCGTTGCCGTGAACTGTGGTGTAGGTCACAGACGCAGCTCGGATCCCGTGTTGCTGTGGCTGTGGTGGTGTAGGATGGTAGCTGAAGTTCCGATTTGACCCCTAGCCTGGGAACCTCCGTGCGCCGCAGGTGGGCCCTAAAGAGACCAAAAAAAAAAAAAAAAAAGGGAATGAGAGCCCCAAAATATCACTTCTCTATATGTTTGTGCTGTAATTTGATAGGAATGACTCCTTAGAAAATCAAATGTCTAAAACAAAAAGTGGTTAAAATAGAGATCAGAACAGTTGTGTGTGTGTGCGTGTATGTGTGTGTTTCAAATTATATATTATGAAACTTCTGGAGAAAGATTCTTGGAGTTACCTGCTTTAATTTCCATTTCAGCAATGTATCAGGATAAACTTAGGCCATCATCACAATAAATTACAAAACGAATGATGACTTTAGAGAATATTTTCTTATTTGCCGAACATTCCAAGTTAGGTGAGTGTTTCTGGCCAGACTCCTGTGTGTGTGAGTTGGGGGGCTGGCTAAGGGTGAGCGGATGTCATTCTCTTGCTCTCATCGTTATTCAGAGACCCACTCTCATGTCACAAATCTCTCTGAGGGTCATTGCCAATCCTATCAACAAGAAGGAAGGACAAACATTAGGAAGATTCTAATGGAATCTAATAGAAAGGTTTTATGGATATGTTTGGAAGTACAGAACATTGCTTTTGCTTTCATGTCCATTAATTAAAACTCTGCCTCTTAGCCACACCTATAAATGAGTATGAAAAGTACAGTCCTCTTGCAATAAAGGAAGAAAATATTTATAAAAGATATGTAGTTAAAAACTGGATCTGATATACCAATATCTCTTTTAATGTATAAATGGAGATTAAAAAATATCTTTACTGAGATGTATTTAACATACCATAAACTGACCCATTTAAAGTATTTAGTTCAGTGGCTTTTAGTGTATATGCCTAGTTGTGCACTTACAATTGTAATAAATTTTAGACTGTTATCAGTCCTCCAAAAGGAAATCCTATACCCAGTAGTAGTTACACCCAGTTTCTTTGTCCTTTTCCTCATTCCCTGAAACCAACAATTTATGTCTCTATGGATTTTCCTATTGTTGTCACTTTGTGTAAATGGAATCATACACTTTTTGATCTTTTGCAACTTGCTTCTTTCATATAACATATTTTAAAACTTTATGTCTATCATAGCATGTATCACTAGTAATTCTTTTTTGTTTTCAAATACTATTCTATTGTATCAGCATACCAAATTTATCAGTTGGTGGACATTTGGATTGTTGCTACTTTTTGGCTATTTTGTGTAATGTTAATGAAAATTCACGTACAGGTGTTTGTGAGGCCATCTTTTCAAAACTTCTCTTGGGTATACACCTAGGAGTGGACTTACTGAGTTGCATGATAACTACATTTGCACTTTGAGGAAGTGCTAAACTATTTCCAGAGTCGTGGCGCAGTTATTCGTTTCCCACAGGAATAAGAAGGTTCTTGCACCTCACCCACACTTGTAACTGTCTTTTTTTTCTTTTAGCTCTTCTAGCCTAGATGAAGTCATTTCTCATTGTAGTTTTGATTTGCTTTTCTCTAATGCATAATATTGAGATTCTTTTAATGTACTTATTGGCCATTTGTATATCTTATTTGAAGAAATATTATTCAATGATTTATCAGTTTTTTATCATTATTTATAAATTTTAATAATTTTTTATTTTTTAATTTTATTTTTAAGCATTCGTTTAAAGAAAATATCTCAGGATACCATTGTTATAGTACATTTACATTTACAAATTCTTTAGGCTGCATTTTCTAAGAGAGACTTTTTGCCTGTATTTACTCACTTAAATCTCATCTTTTTGAAATTCACTTTGAAATTATTTATTATTTGTCTAGCCTGCTCTACCTTTTCTTTTACTTACATGTTTGATTCATGAAAATAGTTCCTTAATTTGGTTTTTATTATGATGAGAAAAACTAATACTTGACAATGATTGAAACTTTATTCTGGTGCGTGAACTGTGTAGTGATAACTTAAGTACCAAAGACAAGGATAGTTCATTGGACTCCTCTAGTTAGTTTCCAATTATGTCTCCTTAAGAAAATGATAAAGAACATTAAGCTTAAAATGTCGTGGCCTGGAATGTTTCTGTTTCTGTCCTTACAGATTCTGAGAAATCCCTCCTTTTACATTTTTTGTAGCTTTGCGCAAATTCTATTATAAATATTCTTTTATTTTCAAAGACTCTTTTTCTCTGTTATGTTCTGCAAACAGCTTGATGCCTCTTTTAATTCATTTCAAGAAAGTCATGCATGAGGTTCCCATCGTGGCTTAGTGGTTAACAAACCCAACTAGCATCCATGAGGACGTGGGTTCAATCCCTGGCCTCGCTCAGTGGGTTAAGGATCCGGCATTGCCGTGAGCTGTGGTGTAGGTCACAGGTGCAGCTCGTAATCTGCATTGCTGTGGCTGTGGTGTAAACTGGTGGCTACCGCTCTGATTGAACCCCTAGCCTAGGAACCTCCATATGCCATGGGTGTGGCTCAAAAAAGACAAAAAAAAAAAAAAAAGAGAGAGAAAAAGGTTATGCAGTTTGTTGTATTCTTTCCATCATCTACATATTTTATATTTGTGTCATCTGGACTTACTCATATCACATAGTTAAACAGAAAAAGATGAGAAATTGGAAAAAGACCCAAGATTTTGTTTGGGAAGGATCCTAGTAAGCTTACACTATTTTAGCCCATTGAGCTTACCTGAAATATTACTATTTGGGGAAAAATTTGGCTAAATAAGATTATGAATGATTTATAAATATTAATACTGAACAGCTCCTACAGTTTTAAGGAACCGTGAATAAAGGAAGATGTTAACATATTTAGAAGGAAATACTTACGTGACACCCAGAACCTGAAGTTTACAGCATTTAGTTCTAATCTAAGCTTCTTTAGAATCCTAATTTGCATGGTTCTCTTGAATGAAGTAGAAGGATTTCAAGCCTTAGATTCTAATTTTAATTCTGTTACTTCCAAGAAACCTGACCTTAACCAATATGAAGCTCAGTTTCCTTATTTGCTAAGGGGATAATTAGGTCTACTTTGTTATAGTATGAGAATTAAATAAAATGATGTAGAGAAAGGTCCTAACACAAATCCTCACACATTTAATCTCGAGAAAATGTGGTCATTAAAACATACCTTTAGGAATTAGAACTAAAAACTAAACGAACTGGGTACTAAGCAAAATTTAAAATACAGCACCATCTTGGGTCACTTACTTTCCATAGTGTTTTTCAAAGACTACATTGTATATTCTTAATCCTCAGATGTGACAGTTTCTCTAATTATGAGGCCACACATTTGTATACACATTCTATCGTTATATTCAGGACTCACCCACTGGACTGGAACTAAGTATTTAATGAGTTACTAATGAACATCTTAAGCTTAGATCAGCAAAAAGAAAAAAAAAAGTGAGAGTGTTGAAAAGCTATTCATAGCTAAGCTTGTTGCTTTTAATTAGACTGTAAGCCCAGTAAAATTTCCTGTCTTCACTACTCTTCCTGGGTTTAAAGAAATTGAATAATGAGTGACAGATGTACCCTCATTTTGTTATTATTAGTTTAATGTGAAGTTAAAGGGGATAAATACATTGAGCAAAATTAGAGAATTTATTGTTTGGTTAAACACAAATATGCATTATCAAAATAACATTTTATAATCATTCCCTTTTTTCTTGGACTAAGATGATTTCAAAGCAGATTAATTTTGTTGTTGCATTAGAAGATAACAGATGATGTGAGGAAAAATGATCCAGATATCATTAGATCATGTGGATTTAAAAACCAGAGGACGAAACTCTTTATTTGTCAAAGAACAAACAGCTTTCACACATCACCGCTTCCCTCCAAGCTGTCGGAGACACCACGGAAGCAGCAACCATAAACACTACCAGAATCAGATCGGGACTCTTCTCTGCTGTGGCTCTTGTTACAGATCAGCAGCGGTGGTGACTATTTACCAATCATCCTTTAAAACAAAATCCTTTTGGTAGTGAAGTTGGTGAAACCATGCAAACCTTAAGGGCACATGACTTATACTGAAGACAGATAATATATAAAATTCAAAGCCCCAGTCTGGTGTGATGCCCACTCCGGGGAACACTGCATATTTGCCTGAAAGGAAGCCTTTTCTGTTAGTCACAACGGCTTACGACAGTTGGAAGAGCTGTGATAGCCCAGATGTTTCATGGGTTACAGGCTGCTGTTAGAAGCAGGGTCAATGTCAGGCTTCTGCTCACAGATTAAAAACCGCTGTGTCAATTTTTAAAAGTGGGGGTCCAATGATAATCACATATATATATATATGTCACCCTTGCAATAGAATTGGTGTTTTGACCTGTGAGCCTGTTAGCATATCTGCTTTCTTGTGAACCAGCCTTTAGTCATTCATTTTGTCTGTGTGTTGAGGAGTGGGTGGATGGCTAAAAATCTTATTATCAGAAAAAAAATACATTCAGAATTTTCCATTCTTCTCAACCGCCTTCAGAGGTGCCCGTCTTAATTAACTTAGATGGCGTGAGACACACCTCTGTCAAGATATCCATGGTTTTTGCTCTTTTTTTCCCCCACGTCAAGTACAGTTGGCAGCGTGGTTAAGGAAGAGTGGCCCATATCGTTATAAAGATTTTTAAAGAAATTGTTTACTTCACGTCATTCTGAAAGCACATTTCTATACCATTAAAATTTGAATATCCTTTAAGAGGGGATTAGAGGACAGGAGATTAAAAAAAAAGTCAGTATTCTCCAAAGAATAAATTCCAGTTTTACTTTTGTTATCGTGAATTGAAATCTGTTGGCATTATGGTTACAAAGAAGCAGGTGTTTTTAGTTAGAAAGAGAAAAAAGATGTTACCACTCTTCTGAGGTATATATAATAGGTATTTAATTTAAATGGAAATAATGAATTTTTGTCAGAAGCTGATTTATTTTTCACAAATTTATATCAGTGGCAGAAATTTGACTCACTGCTTACTCATTTTAACAAATCTTTGAAGTATTTACATTATAATATTACAATCTAGGCAACCATTACAGTGAATAAGCCACAATTTTTTTTCTTCTATTTCTAGGACATGGAAGATGCCAAACTTGAAAGACAATTAAAAATAATCTTTTAATGTTGTTGCTTTTATATTTAACACTAGGAATTGAATTTCCCTTTAGCTTTATTCATGACAAGTGCTTCTTTCTCAGAAGGTATTTCTCGGAGTACCTTACGTAGCATATATAACTTGATTGTTCATGTTTCAGATGCCGGTTGAGCCATATTATGTTTTATTTTACTGTAACAAGTTATGCTGCAGAGAGGAAAAGCAAGGGACTCAGTTTGCTAACCCACACAGGGCGTACCAACACTTCATAAAATAATTCAGTCTAGAGAAGGAACCTGTTGAGTTGAATCAAATAATATCTGTGTTGCGAAGATTGCTTCATCATACACCTGAGGACAGTTCATCATTACTGAGCCATCTTCTCATAAGAACCAGAATTAAAATGGATCTTTCTCTCTCTTAGAACTTTCATGCTGTCATTTCTATGCGGTGGCGTCCTTAGAGGCAGCTGCTGGAATTGGAACATTGATGACGTTTGTCAGAGGTTACTCCGCTGCCTGTAAAGGAATCATGCAGCTGTCAGATGAACTTTAGGGGGAAGTCAGGAAAGAAGTAATTTATTTATACGGCCAACATGGAGGTACTGGGAGAAGGGTAGTCTTTCAGGTATGTGTAAGGAAGCAGGATTGGAAAATGAGCCTTTACTTGCAAGAAAAGAAATGAAAGCAACGATCTCTCTCCCTCTCTCCCTCTTTTCCCTTCTGTTCCCTCCCTTTCCTCTGTAGACAGGTAGGTAGGTAGGTAGGTAGGTAGATAGATAGATAGATAGATAGGTAGGTAGATAGATAGATAGACGACAGACAGACAGACAGACAGGTAGATAGGTAGGTAGGTAGATAGGTAGGTAGGTAGGTGGATGGATGGATGGATAGATAGATAGATAGATAGATAGATAGATAGATAGATAGATAGACAGACAGACAGACAGACAGACAGGTAGGTAGATAGATAGATAGATAGATAGATAGATAGATAGATAGATAGCCAGCCAGCCAGCCAGCCAGGTAGATAGATAAGTAGGTAGATAGATAGACGGATAGATAGATAGGTAGGTAGATAGATAGGTAGGTAGATAGATAGATAGATAGGTAGATAGATAGATAGGTAGGTAGATAGGTAGGTAGGTAGGTAGATAGGTAGGTAGATAGATAGATAGGTAGGTAGGTAGGTAGATAGGTAGGTAGGTAGTTAGATAGATAGGTAGGTAGGTAGATAGATAGATAGACAGATAGACAGCCAGCCAGACAGACAGCCAGACAGGTAGATGGATAGGTAGGTAGATAGATAGATGGATAGATAGATAGATAGATAGATAGATAGATAGATAGATAGATAGGGATAAGGCACTGAAGTTGGATTAGATACTTCTTCTCAGTCAACCATTTGTAGTTATAGGTATTTCAGTTTAATTTCTGGCATTTATGTAGCACTTTGCAGTTAGCTGAACACGTCTGCCCATAATAGCTCAGGAAATACTCATAGCAATCCCTTGACTCATAGCTGGTAGTATCAGTAATTTTAAGATGAAAAAATAAACTTGAAACTGTCCATCTCATGATACAGTGACGTTTCAAAAGGTTGTTAGAAGAAAATCTCAAGTCATAAATCTCTTAACTAGCTCACAGAGGCTTCTTTCAAAGGGATTTTAATAACCCACTGAGCATTGCCCTGTTTTGTAGACCTATGATTTAAATTAGAAATAAACCAGACAATATACCATATAGAAGAATGAACCTAAAAACAAAAGAAAACAAAAGATGTAAAATTATAAAATTTTATTTATGGAAGAAAGCAATATTGTGTTTGCTTAAATCTTGGAATTAAAAAAGAAACCAAGGAGTTCCCATTGTGGCACAGCAGAAACGAATCTGACTAGAAACCATGAGGTTGCAGGTTCGATCCCTGGCATTGCTCAGTGGGTTAAGGATCCGGCGTTGCCGTGAGCTGTGGTGTAGGTTGCAGATGCGGCTCGGATCCTGCATTGCTGTGGCTGCGGCGAAGGCCGGCAGCTGTAGCTCTGATTAGACCCTTAGCCTGGGAACCTCCCACATGCTGCAGGTGTGGCCCTAAAATGACAAAAGACAAAAAAAAAAATGGAAAAAGAAAAGAAACTAAGATTTTCAATGTCTTCAAGATTGAAATTTTAATTTAAAATTTTAGATTTTAGTACAGAATATAAAGGAAAGAGTGTGAAATTTGGTGCTGACTGTATACACAGAGGAGAATTTAGTAACACTGTGGGAAGCGTGATACTGGGTGTGTCATTTGGAAAGTCTCTGCAGCCGGGGGAAGAGTTTCCTTTTAAGGATGGTAATTTGAGTCATTAGGTAGGTATATATATAGAATAATAGGCAGAGCCCATTAATTGGCTAATTATTCAAAAGGTATAGTAACACAGTATCCCAAAACACAAAAACAAATGCCTCATGAATGTTTAGATCGCTTGTGATTCTGACAAATAACGCTCTGGTGACGTCTTGTAAGCATTTCTTTCCCCTTAGAAATATCCTAGTACTGCAGCACATTGCTCTGCAATAGATGTTTGAGGAAGAATCTAAATAAATGACTGAATGACATAGCTACTCACCTAAGTGAACAGGAACATAGAAGGGGTTGAAATCGGTTAGAAACCTTGTTTATTTAGTAGTATTCTTATTTATAAACCAGTTTTGATCTCTGAAAGCACATACCATGACATTTGATATTTCTGGTATTTGTTTTAGTTATAAGATCCACAGATAAGATGAAAACTCGGGTATGAACCTCACAAACACTTCACCCTTTACAAGCTCATTATCTTTCTTTTTCTACTTCTTCCTTATATTCACCTACAACCAATACTCAGGAATTTTAATGCTTTGATTGCCTTTGATGTTTAGAGACTGCACATAAACAGAGGGGGAATATTTTGATCATTTCAGTAGATTGTGAAATATTAATTTTCATATTTCATGCTTGCCCGCGAGGAGAGCAGAATCATAGTGTTTAAATAGGAAAAAATATCTAAATATGAAGTAATTACACAGACAATGTAAGTGTGGCAATAATTCACGTTACTTATGAATATTTAATGTTATTTATGATGAAAGAAATTCAAATTTTTTTTAAAAAATTGTGAATCCCTCTTTTTAATATATGAAATCTTAATCAGATATAGAGTGTTTTTAAAGAAGTTAAGAGTGGAGTTTTTCTCTGTTTGAAGGTTTTCCCTCTATGAGGAAAGTCGGAAAGAGAGAAGAAAGATGCGTTTTCCTTATCATGACTTCCTGCCCCAGAACCAAAATTACTTTTGAGACATCTTAAAATGACGCACAGCAAAGTCTGCAAATGTGGTCGCAAATGGAGTTGGACGTGGCCCCTAAAAGGGCTTGCCTTCCGAATACAGCTAGTGTCACAACCTTGGGGGACATTTTTCATAGCTGCTTTGAAAGAAACCTTCCCCTTTATGAATCTGGAGAAGAAAAGAACAGTTTAGAATGTAAAGGCTACCTTCAGATAACTGAGGGCAAGTACCTTTTAGCAGTAGCTCGGTGTGGTTTGCATATAGTCCCTTTGTATAGGATTTAGACAGGTGGGTAGAGAATGCCAGACGAGAGATGGCCGGCTTTTCTCAACATGAGGAAGAACCTGCCGCTTCCGAAGGCACTGGGTGGCCCAAGAACAAAGCGATTTAGGGACTGCGATCTCTTCATGTGAACTTGTAGATTTTTAGCGGCAGTGCTTTGAGGGTTCCTATCTGTTGTGTGAGTTGAATGATTCTTTCCGGATTTGAGATTCCATGCTTCTCGTGGAACACCAGACTTTTAACTGTGATGTTTATCTTGAGAACTTAGTTTTATAATAGCTCAGAAAGGCAAAGTTAGATTTAGATTTATCACTCAAGGAAGCATTTCTCCAGAATTTATACAATACCTCACCTTTAATATATACGATATGTTGGAAAACAAACTTGAGATTTTTGGCTCTGTTCTAACAGCCTGTCTCTATGTGGGCACTGTAACAGCCTTTTTTCCTTTGCTTTCACTGGTCGGGGACTCTGGATTCATTTTATAGACTGTGATGGACAATTTAAAGAAGAGTCTGATCTATAGACAAACGCATAGGCTACTCCGGCTTGATGGAACACCGTGGAGTCTAATCTCCTTCAATGTAAGGGTCAAAGTCCACTTAAGTCCCTGGTATTTTTGCATTCCTCAGTCTTACTGCATGAAATCGCTCTGTTCTCCGATCCAAACCTATTCTTTCTAGGTCCCTAGACCTTGCTTCCTAGTTAAATCATTCACGCACTTTTTATTTCTTAAGCTGAGATTCTTTCATTTAATGTAGACACTATTATATTTTTCAGTTGATGGTGATTCCACTCTGTATGTATTTTAAATCGATTGTAATTCTCTGCCCACTCTACAAGTTGAGACTTTCTTGAACTAATTTATCTCTAGTTCAGTAGAGATCACTATTCCTATGTGTTTTTCCCTATCCTGCCCTAGTCCTTTTTTCTGAGGAGCTTTATTCTGTATCGTAAACAGATGGTTGATTGTCCCCAAACTAAACTCCTTACCCTAGTTTACAAAGCTCATGATCTGGCTGTTGCTCCCTCTCTGCTCTCGTTCAGGGTCCTTCTCCCAGTGCACTGTAGGCAGCCTTGTTGGCCATTGGGCTAGTTCGTTCGTTCTTTCGTTCTTTCTTTCCCTTTTTTTTTTTTTTTTTTTTTGGCGTTTGTCTCTTTAGGGCTGCACTTTGAGGCCTATAGAGGTTTCCAGGCTATGGGTCGAATTGGAGCTGTAGCCACAGCTACAGCAATGTGGAATCCGAGCTGTGTCTTCAACCTACACCACAGTTCATGGCATTGCTGGGTCCCCAACCCACCAAGCAAGGCCAGGGATCGAACCTGCGTCCTTATGGATGCTAGTTGGGATTGTTAACCGCTGAGCCCCGATGGGAACTCTGTCAGGCTAGATCTCGAACTGCCATGGCAGGAGACTGCCACACTCTTTACGCCTGATTTTTGTGTGACTGGCAACTGCCAGTTTCACTGAGAACTCAGTTTAAACTTTATGCACATAGATGTCTTCCGTAAAAACCCAGAGTAGCCTTTATGTATTTCCCTATTTGAATTTTCTGTAGATTACTCATATTTGTGTGGTATTAAAGTATTTACATATTTGCATATTCTCTGTCTCCCACACAAGAATGGGTGATTCATTCAAGTAGGTAAGTAGTCTGTTGTCTTCACTATACTCTCCAGCAACCTAGAAAAGGAACTGATGTATAATGGGAACTCAAAACATATTTGTTGAATGAATGAACAAGTAAATGCTTGTTCCATCACTCCAAATGTCCTTATGTGTTAATTTAGTTGAGGGCAAAATTGTTCAACTTTAACTGAAACTTGCAAGATAAATAACTAGCTTTATAGTCTTTTCCTAATTTTTTTCCATAGAATAGTTCTAAAGATGTTAGGGGGGAAATGCCTGCATATATTCATCTACGAATAATAAAAACAAACAATAGTCACGTTGTTATTCTGAATAACAAGGAAGATGATAGCTTAGAACTCAAAAGATCAGAAAAGATGCTGCTGAATTACTTAGAGATTTTGATTTTCACAACTTTTTTGGTCTTAAAACTTGTTTCCTTCTTTGACACCTTTTTCATTCATACAAACTATCAAAATAGCATTCAGATTATCTTTTGCCTAGATGTTTTAGTACATATATATTATAATGAGTTTAAATAAAAGCTATGTTTCAGAATGATGCCTTAGAGTTATATTCTAGATTTATTCATTATAGATGGATTGACAGACTTCTTAATATCGATTTTGTTTTCTATAAGAGCTGTATTGATGGGAGTTCCCTTCGTGGCTCAGTGGTTAACGAATCTAAGAACCATGAGTTTGCGGGTTCGATCCCTGGCCTTGCTCAGTGGGTTAAGGATCTGACATTGCCGTGAGCTGTGGTGTAGGCTGCAGACGCGGCTCGGATCCCGCGTTGCTGTGTCTGTGGCGAAGGCCGGCAGCTATAGCTTCTGTTAGACCCCTAGCCTGGGAACCCCCATATGCCGCGGGTGCGGCCCTAGATAAGGCAAAAAGACAAAAAAAAAAAAAAAAGCTGTATTGTTTGTTGTGATTTGGAGGAGAACATGTTTTATTCTTAGTTTGCAAATATTTTATATATCAAGTAATCATAGCGCTACTGTATAAACTTTCAGTGTTAGAAAGATGATTGTAGAATTCTCTTGCTTTATCAAAGTTCTGAGTTTTCTCTCCAGACTGCTGAATGGTAGGCATCTAGCATTATTATCATGTTTCTTAATATGCATGTCATAATGTTGAAAATAATTGTGTATAGCAAAATCTTTTTCTTTGTAAAGTCCTTTTCTTTCCGTTAGAAGAAACATTTTTATTATCATCCTATTTACTAGTGGCAATTAGTGTAGAGAAATGTGTATCGATGTACCAATTCACCAAAAAAAAAAATCCTGTACTTAAAAAATCCTGTTTTTCATAGTATATAATGTATAAATGTTTTGTGAATATTAAAAAATGTCATGTGTGTACAATTTTATTTTTTCATTATTGTCTTGGTCTTCCATATATATTCATTTATGTAATATGTACCATTTGTCCGTAAAATCACTGTGTATGTAAATGGCAAAAATGTATTATATCCTTTTCACCTTAATGTCCATCACAGACCTTAATATAGCATCATTTAAAAATGTCAAATGACCTAAGACATATAAATAAATATAAAACAATCCATGTAAATGTAAGAATACAAAAAAACAAAACTAATAAAAAAAATAAAAACCTCTCTGAAACTTTCTCCACCCATTACTTTATCAAACTTTCCGTGTGTAAAAAGTTCAAAAACCAGTATTTTTATTGACGCGGATATTAATGCCCATAAATAACAGCATGCTGTGAGTCTTTAAAAATATAAATAACATTCATTTTTTTTCAGATAGCTTTCTCTGCTTTCATTAATTATACCGAATTATCTAATCATCTTTTGGAATCAGGATGAGGTTTTCGGCTGACTTCAGATAGGGTTGAATTAGACAGAGGCCCACCGTCAGTGTCACCCCAGGGACCCCCTGGTCACAGCTTGTCTTGACGGGGCCTGGGGTGGAAGAGTCCAGGCCCGTGGCCTGCCAGCCGCAGAGGGCAGCCTTGCCAAGAGCCCGGAGCCGGGCTCCTCTGAGGCCGGCCTGAGCCGAGCGGAGTCTGATGGTACGCCCTGCGGTCCCCGCAGGTGGCAAGCACGGCGAGCGACATCCAGCCCTCGCCGCTCCTCTGCGACACGCCGAGCGCGGCCCCGGAGGCGCTCTCCCTCCACGACACCTGCTCCAGCAGCCAGCTGCCGAGCGCGCCGCTGCTCACCGCGGACAGGGGCCCCGTGGAGCGACCAGAGGAATTCGCGGCCCAGGTGCGCCAGGAGCCCAGATCGCAGCCCAAGGTGCGGCCAGCGGTGGGGAAGGAGGGCGGGGGTGGCCGGGCAGGGGCGCCCGGGAGGCTCAGCCCCGGGGAAGTGGCCCAGATGCGTGGCCTCATATATACGTATCTCTGCAACCCCTCGTGGTGGCTGATGTCGGCACTTGATGATAGCCAGGCCTGTTGTTTAACCGCGCATGCTTGGCCTACTTTAAAGCTTCATCACTATTGCAGAATGTTTGACTTTAAATTTCCGATTGGGTTTAAATATCTCTGCGCTATCACAGAAAGGTTAAAATTACTTGGAATAACAGTTTCAACTGTTGTAAATTTTGAATTTGTAAATGCTTTTTTTATTTCTGATCATCTGCTTGTTTGAAAAAAAAATGCGTCAAAGGAAACTACCAAGATTTGGGGAAAGATTGTAATGAAACTGTCTTGGATAGGAATCGTGTACAGTCATTTAAAGGGTAAAATCTGATAGGAAAGCGATGGTGACAAAAGCAGTCTCCTAATGGAGTTCCCTCTGTGGCCCATGGGGATCAGCAGCATCTTGAGAGCACTGGGACACGGGTTCTATCCCTGGTCCAGTACAGTGGTTAAGGATATGGCCATTAGGTTGCGACTGCAGCTGGGGTTGGGCATTGGATCTGACCCCTGGCCGGGGAACTCCATATGCAGCAGGGTAACCAAAAAGAGAGGCTAGAAAGCAACAACCAAAAAGCCACCTAGTGTTCTTAAGAAAATGTTGGGAAGTGCTTTGTTTATAAAATTGTCTCTGCAGCTAGCAAGTACAGTGACTCCCAGCCCTTGAAGCTCCAGTGAGGAATATTACAGAATATCTGCACAAAATCCAATCTATTATTTTGCTCAGTACTTCATATATATGTGTGTGTATATATATATATGTATATACACACATATATAGTAATATGTATATATGTATATACATATATGTATAGTAATCTTTACATAATATTTAAGCTATACAATTCTTCCTTCTTCTCAACAAACTCTGCATAGACACTCATCCGTCTAAAATCTCCCAGGGAATGTTATATAATATATGTATGCGTATATATACATACACACATGTATATACGTGTATAAAATATACATACATTATATGATAGTCATATATATTAAGCATGTATTATTTATATAAATAATATATTTGAAGTTGTCGTTGTGTGCCACAACACGAAGAAGGCTAGGAAGTATCTGGCAGGTAGAACCATGAATATCGAGCCTTGTCCCAAACACAGTCATCTCTCTTACACCATAATGTGTTCAAGAGGATAGACGTAAACAAATACTGGCACGGAACATGAAGTGCCACTCTGTTAGCTCAGCTTATCTTCTAAACCCCATTCCAGAACTCTCTAGTAAAAGAAGTCGGAATACTGTGTTTTAGTGCCGGCGTGAAGGGTGCTGCTTGGTAAGTCAACTTGAGATTTCGGAAACCTGGGAGAGGTCACCTCTTCAGACAGAGCAGCCACACAGGGGAGTGAGTGCGTGACTCTGGCCTTCACAGAAGCTAATTCCATAGTCGATTCACTCGTCACGTTGTTGACTCACCCGTGACCTAGAATCTTTCAGTTCAGATCAGCGTTTCTTCCTTGGTGATGATGATTGGGAGCCAGCGGTGGTGGATAAGTGTGTATATTTCCACGGAAGCGTGTAGAATTAACTCCAGTGTGTTAGGGAAAATGTCCAGTAAACTTTCTTTAAGAACCTGAGTGTTTCCTGTTGCATTACCATTTCAAACCCAAAGTTCTCTGAATGGAGTATAGTTATATTCTTCACAGGATGTGGCACAGCCACAGTTTTATCATGATATTGGCTTTTGGTTTATATCGTAAAGTAATATGTGAAATTAACATTGTTTAATTTACTCGAATGCATATATGTTCATCAAAATTTCTAGTACTAATGACAAAGAAAACCAAAAATGAGGTTTAATTTTTGAGTAGCTGTTATAAATGTTTAAGTCAGCAGCTCACATTAACACATGCACGCCTAAATACCTGCTGGCAATTCTGTCTCATGACAAAAATTCAGAACAGCAGTCAATTAGAATTTTTTTTCCTGTAGTGCTTTTACTAAGATGTTGACTGTTCTTAGGTATTCACCAACTTTTCAGCCTTCATAAGATTTATCTATACTATTAGCTTTTACTTTTTGCCGTGTATATGGCAGGTTACAGTGTAGTAATAGGATTAATTCACTTTTTTTTAAATCAACTTAGAAATAGCAAAATTTCCTTGTATACTGTTCTGTCAAAGACAAAAAATGAGGGTGCAAGGCAATCTTCCTGTGATTCTCATAAATGGAGACTGACTTAAAAGGAGCCTACAGGATCACGTTATTCTGCGATGATGAGGCAGTACTTTTCGGAAGTCGCTTTTGTGCAAAAGTAATTGTATCGGCAGCTAAAGGCCATCTTCAGATGCTCCGTATGGAAAGAATAAAGAAGACAAAGTACATATTGTAGGGGCAGGATCGTTCTGGATTTAGAAGGTAGTGCACACAGCCAGCGTGCTTGGGCAGGTATTAAAAATGAAATTAAAATATAAGACATACCACATTACTTCGAGCTCTTCCAATTGAAAAGACGTGGAAGAATTCATTCAAATTAGAAAATGTCAGTGACCTCCAGTTCCCACCCTTCTGCCCTCTATCTTTCTAGAACAAAAAACAAGAGTCTGTTATAGAAACAAGGTACTTTCAGATATAGAAAACTCGGGAAAATGCAAATAATAAAGATGGATATTCATGCAGTCTTTGATTGAAAAATGAAATTAATTTTACTTTAAAAAGCTAAACAAGCAAACAAAGACAGCCATAACAAACACTGAAAAAAGCCTTTTATTGGTTCGAAATTAAACTTTGCCCTTGTATTTCCTTTTTATTCATTTGACTCTGGATAGCTAATGGCAGTTCTTGAGAGTTAACGAGTGTTTGGATTCACAGGAATTAGGACTTCACAGTAGAGCAGCAAAGCATGGAGAATTAAAAAGCGTTGTTCTCGGAAGGCATGTTTCTCTTTAGCATATTAAGGCAGAAGGAAGTCTGAGGGCAGACTGCACAGTTAATGACTAGATATCAAGACTTTTCCTTGAAGCTAAAGGAATGTTAATGTGTTTTTTATCAGCATCTTCCTTGCTTTAATTGTGATTTTCATGCAGATGTATAAAAAGTTCATTGAGATGAACTACAAATAACCCTTCTACCAGCCACACAGATAGTGTGTAGGGCTCATACAGGTGTTCTTTCAGAGCACAGCTAAAGCATTTCAGTCCTGACAAGTCATAAAAGCTCTGCCCTCTACCCACTTGTAAGCTTACCTTTTGCAAGAGCCAAAACGCTTTCCCCAGGGGCTCGTGTATGCTCTCAGTCTTCCTGGTGAATCACTTCCAACTCTGGATCACTTTTTTTTTTTTCATTTTCTCCCATTCTTGGGTTTTTATGTTTATAGAAGAGAATGCTTTTATGATAATTAAAGCAAGGAGAAAACCCCATTTGGTTTTATTGCATTAAACGAAACCAGCCTTTAGAATTAGTCTGAATTCTTAAATACTGGTGCTTCCTTCATTCGTTCTTGCACTCACTTATTTTGTCCAACTTCGGATTGAGTGCAGATGCGTGCTGGGTACTGCCGTAAGTGACAGGAAGGCGGAGGTGGAAAACTCACAAACGTTGAACTCTCAGGGGATAATGGGAAGACAAAAATAGTTGTGTTGCAGACGTTCGCAGAGGATGCCTCTCCCGTGCATCAAAGAAGCAAGAATCTTGTTTGTAAAATGATAAACATACATCTGTGTGTGTGTGTGTGTGTTTTAGTGTGTGCTAACTGTGGGAGCAGTGTTTTAAGAGTACATAGTTCTTATGGAAATTTAAGGACTCTCTAGTACCGGATCTTGGACACCAGTAAATAACACCAGACATTTTTTTCCCTTTCTTAGTTCTTCTTTGGTTCATGTCTAACTTTCCAGCAGCTTTCTTTGCTCATTAATGTTGTTAGTGACTGCCAGCCCGGATTGCACACTGCTGCTCCTAGCCAGAGTGCTGACCACCAGCTGGCACTTGTTGTCTTGCCTTTTAGTTTGTATTTCCAAAAAGAGAATTTAATCCCCATTGGGGTTGGCCAGTATCCCTGATTCGATGATTTGTGGCACTGGCCATCTCAAGACCTAAGCCCACGGAGAGGCACTTGTGCAGCAAAGAGGCAGTCCTGGGAATGCCTGTTACAAAGGTGAATATAAGGACCATGGAACATGTAAAGGGACTGTCCACCAGTCTTGGAAAAGGTCAGAGAAGATGCTGCTGAAGAAAAGTGGCATTTAAGCTGGGACCCGACAGACAGGTAGTCGATACCTAAGCATAGAGCAGAAGAAGAAAGATGCTGCTATAGACAAGAGGCCTTGTTCAGTGTGACTGGAACAAAGAGTCTACAGGATAATTTCTAGTTGTCAGTCCAGAAATGATCTGGAGAAGTAAGTCAAGGATCTGATCAGGACGGCATGATATAACTTTATAAGGAGTTTGGAATTTCCCTGATTGAAGTGAGGAAAGGGTTAAGTTAATCTTCGAGCAGTTAAGGGAGGAATGACCTGCCACCTGCATTTGAGACTGAACTAGAGGCTTCAAGACTAGAAATGGGAGGCTATTCTTTTCATTCAGATAAGAAGTTATGGTGGCCTTGACTCAAAGGGTGAGTGACATTTGTGATAATGAGGACCAGTGGACAGGAGTTAGAGATCCATTGGATACATGAGTAAGAGAGAGGGAAAACCCAAAGACGACTGCCAGGCTTCTGGCTTGAAAGGTTGCATGAAGAATGATTGCATCACTTACCGAGATAAGACAGACAAGTGGAGACAGAGAATGCTGCTCAAGAATGATGGTGATGTTACTCAAACATTTACAAATAACTTCTTGAACATACTGCTTGGAATGGAAACCCAACTTTCTGGCCCCAGGTTTGAGAACTCGTAACTTAAATATAGCATATAAATCTGAAGAAAGAAATTAAAAATGCTCTTTGTTAAGCATGTTATTCTCATCGAAAAGAACAAAAAAATTATCACTCTTTGTTAGGCATGCTATTTTGGCTTTGGTGTGATAAGATTCTGCAACAAAAGAGCATCTGCTAGGCTTTTCATTCCATCCTTCCTTTTACTTCCCAGTAACACTTAGCAGGGCTGTACTGGAGCCCCGATTAGTTTGGTTTTGAACTCTCCTATGTTCCCATGAACCAGCTGAAACAGTTCTTACTGTGTGATATGTTCTTTTGCAGTGTGTACTTTTCGGGAAGATGGCAAGGAGACACACTGAGGTTAAGACAGTTGATCTTTAGGCCTCAATATATTTGTCATTCGTTCAGTTCTTAGTACAATGTGCCATGTCAAGATTTGAAAAGAAGGAGACTAGTCTGTTCTTATTTGCGCTCATCAACAATGTAACATAGCGCACCATTTAATAAAATAGAAAGAAAAATAATTTTCATGTGTCTTTTGAGAATGTCTCAGAAAGGAATCTTTGTTTATGCTCTTGCCTGATTAAAACTGGTTATTAAAATAGAACATTGCTCGATGACACTGTGGTGTTTCGTCTTAAGGAAATGTTCAGTGTTCTCACTGGTTTCAAGTCTAGGAAAAGAAGTTCCATGAAATAAATGCTTTTCAAGTCCTAAATCCAAGACCACGGTTGCAGAGCTTATTTGTAGGTAGGAAGGCATTAAAATAAACTGACAGAGGCAAGGAAGGGGTGGCAAAAGCTCACTTATTGGGATGATTGTAAGACATGAGTTTGGGATGGAGCCCATTCTTTTGTAAACCATGAACTCACCAGCATGATAGGGCAGGTCATGGACACTGGAATAGATGAAGAACAGGAAGAGGTGAGTGGGGGATGCTTTAAAACCTACGAGCCCCTACATCCAGCAACTAAGATCAGTAGGCAGCGCATCCTTTTCTTACCTCAAACCACACTCCATGTCTTCTCCTTCAGCCCCGTGGAAGTTCTGACAAACCAGGCCAACTTCCCTCCACAGCTTTGGCGAATGGGATTGTCTTTGCTGGTTGGAATGTTCTGTGCCATCTGAGTCTCCTCAGCTCAGCTAAAAGTTCAATGCTGGGTTGACCTGAATTGATTTTCCTCTGACTGCCCTTATCCTTGGCTCAGTTCTCGCCTGAACAATTTCCATCCTCACTCTGATGCTGAATTAGAGTGGCCTGAAAGTTGTATGTGTACATTTGGTAAACAATTTCTCTTTGCTTCTTTCTGGCTTTTATATTTTCATTTGCTGTCATTAATGATCATAGGAAAATCTGAGATTTCTTTACTCTTAATATGTTTTAAATAATGTTATTTATATTGACTTTGTTGAGGTACCCTTCTGGCATGTTGTCATGCTCTTACTCCCCTTACTCCCAAATTTTTGGAAAAGCTGGTTTTAATTTTGTTATTACATTGGAGTCTGAAGAGTCTAGGTAAAGCCTAGGAATTCATGGGGAGGTAGGGAGATGAAAGGACTTGTAACAGAAGAACAGAGATCCATGTTGCTCCACCAATGGCAACCCTCTTTTGTAAGCCCAGCCTTTTGGATGTAACACTTACTGCAAGAGAATAATTTAATATGGCCCTCAGAGTGCTGTGTTAGTTTCTTATTTTATATGACCATATAATATTATTTCGGATAAAAGCCCTTGTTCATATGTATTTGTGTCTTTCAGTGAGGTTTCATTGAGGTTTGCCAGCTAGACAAAAATGTCCGTACATTATTTGGACATCACCTTTAGAATTCTTAGGTACATAATATTGTATTTTTTTGTGGGAAGAAAGATAATAGGCATTTAGGGAAATAGGTAAATATTAAGGTTAAAAGATAATAATAAACTTTGCAACTTTAAACATGATTTTAAAGCATTTCTTTAGGCTCTTGTTTACTTCCCAAATGGTTTAAGTACCAGAATGACGTATCCAGTTGAAAATAAATGTGTTATTGTCTTTGACCTTGAATTATTTCTGGAAAAATGTGGTAAACTCTTTTGTTTCTGTTGACATAAATTACAAATTATCTCCTCTTTCCATCTGAGAAGTAAAATTTGAGTAGATTTTCAAAATGCTTTAGAAATTATATTTTTACCTTTGTATTTTTCTTATTAGAAAGAATATGAACAGTGGAAAATAGGTGCTAAACTTTGACATTCTGGCCCAAAATTGTTTTATTTCTTTGATTTAATTAGGCGAATGTTAGTTGGCTCATTACTTCATTAACTGAGTATCTGCCGCATAATAATAATTGTGTGTATGTTCCAAAGAGCCAGATTTTACCCTGCCAATCATAGGTGCTTTCAGAATAAATTAGTTACTAGGAAATCTCTTCCTTTTTCCTGTTCCCCTTCCACTCAAACCCTGTGTGGAAGTAAAAGAGACAAAGTGGATCCCAGATACAGAGAGGAAACTTCCAGTATCTTTATGGAGGCTTTGACCCCAAATTAATATGAAAGGTAAGAGCAGGGCAGATGTTGTTTTGCATAGATGTGTGCAAGTATGTCTTGCATGCTTTCATAGCTGGTTTTATGTCTGTTTTTAGATCCTGCATTGTTCATATAGGTCTCCAGAAATGCAAAAATTTGGCCAGGCACTCTAATTTAGTCTTTCTCTCTTTCATATGTATGTTTAATGAAATTGATGATTTCCCCCAACTGTTACTTCCTAAAGAAGCAACTTCTTTTTCTTGGTTATTAGATATATCTTTAACCCTTTACCACTTTGCTTTTATTGGTACATTGAGGATAGTATGGATTTACGGTTTGTGTATGAACTTCGGGGTCAGACAGATTTGGGTTTATTCTCAGCTTTACTGTTTATTAACTGTCTTAACCAAGGCCATGGACTTACATGTAAAGAATCTTTGTTACCTCATCTGTATATTGTGATAATGAAAATACTTACCTTGTTCTTATGACTAAGCATCATATGTAAATATATTAACTATGATTGAGCTCATAGTTTTGGAGAACTACTGTGTGTTACCTGTTGCTATTCACCGTTTTTTGGGATCTTTTTTGGCTTTCTATTCTGTAATAATACCAGAGATATACAATGGAGGATCCACAAAGAATTTTCAATGAATTTTTTTACTTGCTAATATTTTTGTTTACGTTTGGAAAGAGACAAAGTGCTTTAATGAAAATACTGGCTTTCTCTAAGGCGGTTTCTTTCCTCAAGGACTTACAGTCTGTTGCTGGTGAGAGAGAATAGGAAACCAGTAGGCACTGGACTCAGTGATATTTGTGAAATGCGGTGTCATGCAAATGCTGGGATATTTTAAGGAAGCACAGGCATCCCAGTTATGAGATGGGGGTGGCGGGGGAGGGGAGTGGGGTGGGGGCGGGGGAGGGAGCATGAGGAAAGCCTTCTTAGATAACGTGGTATTTTAACCAACCCTTGAAAACGCCCTAGGATCATTTGTAAGCTTATCTGGGAGGTGTTGGCAGAAGAAGGGTGTTCCAGAGAAGTGAATTATGTGAACAGAGGTATAATTGGGGAGGAACAGGCATTTTCATCAAGCAGCGAACAGTATAGTTAAACCAACACTAAGGGCCTGAGGAAAGAAGCGTGGGGCAGGAGGCCTGGAAGGTGGTTTGTAGCCATCTTGTAGGGGGTCTTAAATGCCTGGGTGAGACTTTGTACCTAAATTTGGCCTTAGTGGGATTCTTCGGAAGCTCTTGATCAGAGCTGCAGTTTAGAACCCGTCAGGATCATGAGGAAAATTTAAGATAGAGACTTGCACGTGGAGAGATCAGTGAGGTTGCTGCCATAGGGCGGACGGTAATGAGTGTCTGAACCGGGGAGAGACCAATGCGGATGGAAAGACGAGGAACCCCGAGAGAGATGCACAGAGCCCGAATCTGCAGTGCTTGGCTACTAATTGGATGCAAGAGGTGAGGATGAGGGAAGAATCAAAGCTGCCTAGGGGACTGGGTGGTCCCGTTCATAGCATCAGCATGTCAAGGGGAAGCTTTGGTTGACAGCAGAAAAAAATGATGTATCTGGTCTTAGAAATATGGAGTTAGAGGTGTCAATATGAAGCAGACTCTGAACTATTAATCTAAATATCAGGAGAGAAGGTATTGCTAGTAACAGAAGTTAGAAGACATTTTCGACATAAAGGTGACCTAGGCTTCAGGAGATTGTCAAAGCGGAGAAGAGAAAGGTCAAGGAGAGAACACAGGGGTACACTTTCATTTAGAAAAGGGGAAGTTAGAAGCCAGTGGGTGACTGTATCGTGGGTTGATAAAACTGGTAAAGAAATGTCCCCAGTTCTTCTGCTTTGTCCCTCCGGCAGCGCCTGCTAATGCTAATCCACGGAAAGTTCATACATCACTAAGATGATGACTGAGCGTTAGCTAAGCAGATAAGGAAATGAGAATGGTTTTGATTTTCACTGATAAATTTGTGATGTGCTGATCTTTCTCAAATACCTTCAAGCAAGAAGAGCAAATAATAGGTGATTATGACTACAGATGACGGGATTGGGGAGATAGGTCAGTGCTTAGTGATTCTTCTCCATTTTGGAATTATAGTTCCCTGTTCTTTTTTGATCATTGGTTATCGTAAATCATCAGGCTGAAGCAGTGCTGGAGTGGAGGCGTTTTGAACGTGTACAAAAGTTTTTAAATTTTTAATTTCTGGAATGTTGTAATACTGTTTGAGATTAATAGAAATGCATTGGGATATTTTGTGACGTCTTGAAAATTAACAATTAAACTAAATAGTGTGTATTTTAATAACTTTTAACTGGATAACTTTAAATGTTTGCAGTCTATATGCCCCCAAGAAGTGAAGACATATTAATACTTAATTCACTTTAAAATTTAAGAATTATACCAAATAGACTGACTTCTTAGTTTTACTTGGAACTGCTGGTCTTATAAAAGTAATTCATTCCCACAGTTTCACATCTGAAAGGAAAAATGTAGCATTTATTCATCCGGTATTTAAAAATTTTGTTTCATTTATATTAAGTAATGTGATTATTTATAGCATTAGGAAAATAATGTGATTATAATGGGAAGATATTCTAGCAGAATTACTTGAATGGTCTATGAACATATATATTTTGTTGGTTTACTTATTACTTTTACCTATGTTTTATTTTTCGTGTTATGTGGATTTGTTTGCCATCTTAAACATCTATGACAACATAGTATTGTTGAAAAGCTGCTTGTATGAGGTCTATTTTTGCATTTCTTACTTTTTTAG
Organism: Catagonus wagneri; assembly: GCA_004024745.2. Classification (NCBI taxonomy): domain Eukaryota; kingdom Metazoa; phylum Chordata; class Mammalia; order Artiodactyla; family Tayassuidae; genus Catagonus; species Catagonus wagneri. The sequence continues at coordinate 26,676,934 of PVHT020000886.1, read as the reverse complement.
TTGACATATACATAAGTGCATGTCCATAGGCTTAATATAAAAATTGCATCTGTGAAATTTAAGCAAAATAGAAATGGTTAAGTAATCACAGATAAAACTAAATTTTAAATTAGATGTAGGTGCTGTTAAAAATCTTTATTTGTATTGCATTGCAGTTCAGAGAATATGGAATTTTTGTAAGATATTGCCATATGTTAAGAGAAGGTTTTCAGAAATTGAGAATTTTAAGGCTGGTTTCATTTTCTGTGTTTCATGCCACATAGTGTCTTCACTTATTTTCCCCTTATAGTTTTTTGATGTTGACCTTGCGTTATGGGGCCATGTGACAGAGAAGGGGATGAGGTGTTTGGTGAGGACTTTGGTATTCTCATTTTCTGGGCTCTGCCTAGTTAAGCAGCTTCGTCTCCTACAATTCCTCATCTCCACGCCATGTGTTAACTCTTCTGAAGTCTGGCTGTTGTGGTGGTTTGGATACTCAGGTTACCATGCCCTGCCCTCCCTTTTATGCCTTTCTAACTCCCATTCATATTTTAGTTCTTGGCACGGGGCTGATTTACATTACGCACAGTGTAATTTACTGATTAAGAGTGATTCACTG
>PVHT020000886.1:26663876-26675336 GCA_004024745.2 Catagonus wagneri | reverse complement strand
TCGTCTCCTACAATTCCTCATCTCCACGCCATGTGTTAACTCTTCTGAAGTCTGGCTGTTGTGGTGGTTTGGATACTCAGGTTACCATGCCCTGCCCTCCCTTTTATGCCTTTCTAACTCCCATTCATATTTTAGTTCTTGGCACGGGGCTGATTTACATTACGCACAGTGTAATTTACTGATTAAGAGTGATTCACTGATTAAGAGCTTGGTTTCTTGGGCCAAAATGCTTGGTGCTCAGTCCTAACTTCTCCACCTGACGGACTGTGAACTTTCTGTGCCTCCTTCTCTTGTTTTTCAAATAGGAGTTATAATGATAATAAAGCCTAGGATTTTGTACTAAATGAATTAGAAAATGTCATGGCCTGTGGTGAGCAGTGTGCTGGTGGGTCTGTTTTCCCCTTATATTCTGCTCTGTCCTGTTCTGTATTCTTTGCTGTCACTTCCTCCAGGAAGTTTCCTGGATCCCTGGGGGCTGGGATTTGGTAACACTGTCCTATCTTGTTCTTTATTCATCTGCTCCCCTTCTTGGACTCTACTTAAGAACAGAGGCTGTTTCTTTCCTTTTTATGTCACGGGCACCCAGAGTTGAACTAGTTGTTCGCTGAATGAGTAAACAAATGAATGGGATTTTTTAGATATGTGCTGTTGTGTGGGAATGAATATCAATACAGTTAGAGCCTCTTCATAAACTACCGGGCAATCTGTAGCGGAGGTCATGACTGAAAGCCTCCTAGACCAAGACACCGGGACTCTGGAATCTTGTTCTTTCTTTATTCTGTGGTGGGCAGCCAGGGACAAAGCTAAGGGGCGGGTAGACACAGTTAGGGTCGGGTTCCATTGGATGGCTGGAAGGATCACACTTTCTTAATTCTGTTCTATGCAACGCTGTGGTATCCTGATTTGTTTTGTGCTTCATCGGCTCCTTCTGCTGATGGTGTGGTTACAAAGACCAGAAAAATAAGGAAGCCCAGTAGTTGGGACGTATCTGCAGGTAACACAAGCCCACTTTGTTGGAGAGACACAAGGACTTACCTGACCGTAGCTGTAGCTCACGGTTTAACGTGTTGAGCTTCTATGGCTTATATCTGTCTTTCTTTGTGTGTGTGTGTGTTTTAGGGCCACACCCAGGCTAGGGATCGAATTGGAGCTGCAGCTGCCAGTGTACATAGACCACAGCCACAGCAATGTGGTGTCCTAGCCACGCCTGCGACCTACACCACAGCTCACGGCAACACCAGATTCTTAACCCACTGAAAGAGGCCAGGGAATCGAACCCACAGCCTCATGGTTCCTAGTTGGATCTGTTTCCACTGCGCCACAACAGGAACTCCATTATATATGTCTTTCTTAAGCAGAACACATGCGGTCAGAAACAGGCCATAATGGGTGGCACTGAGGGAGGCAGATTTAGAGGGCATGAGAGTATAGAGGTGATGTGACCTGGGCTTTATGAATATTTAAGCTTTATGGGGTTTCCATCCCTTTATAAGTAATGCTCTATTTGTTCTATTCTTGTTATCATTGCGTTAATTCCGTACTATGTCTAAGGGTTACTAACTTACTCTCTAATCCTAGCACATTTTATGAATTCTGCCTGTATCTCCCAAGTTATTTGTCTATACATTATGCATATTTAACACGTAGGTTTTATCGATCCCGTTTGTTTATTATAGCTACAGCAGCTTGAATATTCTCGATTGAAGTGGCAGATACACGTCGCATGTGTTGGAGTGGGGCTCACCATATGGCCTGGTTTTCCCAGAGGGACCTGGTTAATACCTGCTGTCCTCCAGTAATCCTCCTTAATAATGACCTTTTCCATTCTCACAAGTGCCCTGATTTGGGTGATAATATATATCACCGCCTTAGTATCAATCCTCCATCTGCTACTTATAGAGCTATGTAATTGAGGTAAATGATATATAACGTACTATCCATAAAATTAGTGGATTGGCTATTATTTGTGAAGCCCATGCCAAATTCAAAAATCTAATATTTGTAGAAAAAATACAAGCTTTTCCCTCATTGAGTCTATTCAGGTGAGTACTATACTGAAGACAAGTACATTTTTCCATTAAAACTGGACCTAAATTCAAGTTGCATATAAATGTATGCATTAACTGCTTCAAAGTGTGCAAAATTACAGTTTTAATTTATGTTAGGGGCAAAGCATTTGAGGCATCGTGACCACAGATTTTAAAGCGGAAAAACCGAAAGCACTTTTGTTAATTTCTTTAAAAATGGAGTGTATTAAATAAAAGCTTTTGAAATCATTATATGTAGTTTTTAAAATATTTTATGGCTGTGAGTTCAACCTATGCTTATATACCTTATCTGTATATTGAATTAAATAGTTGGCAAGGAATACCAGTTTCTGAGGAAGGTTTTAGTTTTCACTCTGAAATATTTTCCGATGTCCGCAGCCAGCTCTGGGGATTTTGAGAATAATGGGGATTAAAGTAAATCAGATCTTCAGCGGCAGTTTGGAATCGCCCTCAGAGACGGAGTCACACGGCCGTACGGATTGTCCCGTAAGGGCCAGCGGAGCTGCAGAGGGGAGGTGAGGACGGTCTGGTAGCATTTCTGACTCTTTTGCTGGTCAGTTATTTCTTGCTTTGTGGACCTTTCAAGATTGACAACTAAAGCCCTTACCGTATAGTAACTGGATTTGGTCCACCCTCCAAAAAAAACCTCCCTAGAATCTCTGGCCGTCTGAATTGTTTCATTTTCATGCTGCATCACTTATTTTGGTTGTGCTCATGGGTAGAGAATCCCACGGCCCAGCAGTGAGTTTGTTGAACACGACTGTAGGGAGATAGCTTTTGCCCTTTGAAATTTTGCACTTACGTTGTGGCTCCTCTTTGAAGGAGATGGAGGTAATACCTTCATTCATTATTCCAGTCTCCCTGCTCCCCTGCCTGGGTGATCTGGCACCAGTGAAAAAACGGTTCTACCAACCTGCTGTGTTATCATATCAATTTGGAAAATACCAGGAGAACTGATGGGTGATTGCATGACTTGAGTTTGGTGGAAACTTTTCTCATTTTTGTAGGTGGATGGAGAAGCAAGAAATGTACTGGTCTGTGTATTACTGGCAGCACAGTTTCTAGCATAGGTGTAGATGGTGATACCTGGCGCTCAAGGTCAGTAGAGGATTTGTCACACTCTCGCCCCTTTTCCTTCTTTCTCGATTAAGAAAGTCTTGAGATCAGGAAGAATTTTATTCATCATGTATTTGCCAGAGTTCTTAATATTAACTGTTGCTCATGCCATTGAACTAATAAGTGGTGTATTCATTTTATATAATGCAAAGAGAAAAATATTTGTGATCAGTAGACTACCACCTATGAAAGCAGGAGGGAGTGGATAAAATATTGGCAGGCGTGCGTGGCATAGCGCTGACGAGCCTATGAAGCTAATGAAATGAGTGCACGTGTTTGCACACACGTTCTCTCACAGACCTGACTCTCACTAAAATAATTAGGTGCTTTGCCCCCACCCCTCTCCTACAGAGACAGGTTTTTCTCCCCGTTTTCCTTGCATTGTGCTAACAGGCTGCAGTTCCCCATATCAGCTGTTTGCTTCCGGGCTTTGTGGAAGCTGCTCATTAACTCCTTTGGGGTTTTGGGGGGGAGGCCAGGTGAGCGCCTCGCGTCATCCTGTGATGTCCTCAGGGGTTCCTTCAAGAACCTCGGTGGCTTGCTGCGGCAAGAGCAACGAACAGCCCTCCAGTTGGAAAGACCTTGTAATTAAAGCATTTCATTTCCTTCATTCAGCAAGCGTTTACTGTGAACCTACTGTGTGTAAGTGAATGACTCTGTTTAGATAAACAATAGGAGTGTGAAGCTCCTGCTTGGGCAGAAGTGATAAACTTCTGGTAAGATATGAGATGTAGCAGAGAGGAGAGTGACCCTGATTTAAATCATTGTTGAGGGAAAGGAGATAATTGTTTGAAAAGAATTCCCGTGTGCGGTGTTCTCTCTGATTTCCTAATAGAATGCCTTGTGTTTCCTCCTGCCTGCATGTCTTTGCCCTTAGTAATTCTTAAGAAAAGCAGACAGTGTACTTTTTTGTTAGCCTGTCAGGTTTATTATTTTTATCTCCCATAACCTAACTTGAAAGTACATAATATAATGTCTGTGTTTCAAATGAAGGTGGTGTGTTTTCTACCACATGCGTATAAAATAAGGGAAGGATCGTTGTGCCTCTCTGGGTAAGCTGCTTATTTGATTCTGTTCAGTCTGTTTATAATACTGAGGAGTTAACAGGCAAAAACCAAATACTTGGCAGTCTTGACGATCGCTTTCCTTGGGAGAGATCTTGGAATCAGAGGCGTACCTCCATCCAGAGGAAGGTCACCTGTTTATACTGCGTGTGTGAGGAAAGGAGACAGGCTGATATGCGTGGCTCCGTGCAGACAGGAAGTCTTACACTTAGAGCCACACCAGCGCTTGCTTTATCTTCAAAGTTAGCATAAAAAGCTTATGTGACTTGGAGTAGGAAAAAAGTTTATCAGCAAGATCATTAATATCTCCGTACTCAGCTTTTCAAGTTACAATTAGCTGCTCAACAGCTGTGACCTTCAAGAACTACTCATTATTGTTGGTCCTGGTTGTTCACTCCCACTCTAGAGCTCTTTTCAGAAATAGTTTCTCTGACATCATTGACCCCAGGGGTCGGAGTGAGAAATGAGTCTTCAAGCACTCATTTGTAAGTCTTGTTTCTGCAGGCTGCTGGGTGTGTGTGGATGTGTGTGTGTCTAAGGAATTCATCCCATGGCTAATGCTTCATTGTAAATCCAGCTGTTTGGTCAGATCCCAATTAGGATGACGCGTCTCGGAAGAAGGGGCCCTCCTGGGAGTAGTGAGAAGCCTTAGTGGCCTCCAAAACAGAGTAAAACCGATGGTAACACAGGATCCATTTTATTTAGATTGTTTTTCTTTAAAGGTCTCGATGCACATCCTTGCCAGACTCTGTCATGCACTGTGTAGCATCTCAGTGGATCAGCAGGGATTTGAAACATGCTGTGTGTTTGGCATGCACTGCAACCCAAAGAGAAAGTGGGGATTAGAGAAACTGTAGTGAAGTATGAAATGAAAGCTCAGCTGGAGAAGGAGGACTGGATTATGTGCAGCCTCTTTGCCTCAGTTCCTTTGAGTATGAAGAACACGGGCTCGCAGGAAAAGGGGTTTGCTTTCTCAAGGTGTCGTGTGTAATTTCTGTGTTCTGAAAAGAGACTTAGGCCAGAGCTATCTGTCATAAAACAAAGAATAAGCCGATCAACAAGAAGTTTGATAGAATTTGTTACTACAAAGGGCTTTCCTTGCCAGTTAAGACTCAGAATTATATCTTTTACCTCTTGGAGAGTCTGGTCAGTAAAAGGTATATATAGTGAAGCTGGTGAACCTACAGCCTTGGCAGTGTCAGCCTAAGATCTCAAACACAGGAAGGCCTTGTGACTCTGCATAGGGACCCCTACACAGGACAAGGCAGTCTGGTGCCTAGTTCTGACTCTTGGCCTTTCCAGCCATGTGACGCAGCACAGCACCTCTGGCCTGTGTGCTTCTTAGTCCTCGCTTGAGAGCAGGACTTGGATGGCATGTGAACTTCTTGGGAAACGGCAGTTCACAGCATCAGAATCCCTCAGAGCTTGTGTATTTCTCTGTCACCTTCCTTTTAACCATCCTCACTGGTTTCACTCTTACTAGCTGGAGTGACTAAAGGAACCACTGAATAAAATCTAAATAAATTCCGAGGGGTTTTTCCTTTGTTTTCCAACATTAGCCTCTCTACCACAATACAGTGATTTTTTCTGCCACGTCTAATGCCAAGTGGTTAGGCTATTTTTTTTGAAATGTCCATCTTCGTGAATTTTCTAGTATTATGATTCTTAAAGCCTATCTTCGCACTCAAATGCTTGATAAGTTTTCTCTAAAACATAATTTATTAATCTTGAACTTGAAACCACTGTTGATACTTTTAGCAAAAGAAGATAGAGATGAAAAATAATAGAAATAACTTATTAAAAACGTACTGTGTACCACGTAGTTTTTATTAAGTATGTCACGTTAATATATGTACTTCACATATATTAAAATATTTACTAGGATGTATGAACTGTTCACAACCAACCTATGATGTAGGAACTATTATTCTTCCTTCTATAAATAAAGAAATTGAGACAGAGCAACTAGGCGACTTGTTCAAAGTCATGGCAGAAGTCATGGGATTTGAACCCAGGAAGACTATGGCAAAGTCGGAACTCTTCACTTCTCTAACCACACAAATACTGAGTGAAATACAGTGGACTTTGTTCAAGGAATCTCAGGTTTCCCTATGTTTTAGAATTAAAATTATGAAACATATTCCTAAAGCCTGGTTGACTGTAGTAAAATCTTGAGGGAGAAGATTTGCAAGTACAGCAGAATTGTCAAGTTCAATTCACTGTGCTGGAAGATCAACCTGAACTTAGTACCCGGGTTGGCATTTCAAAGGGACACTTTTTAAAAGATTATATCCGTGCGTATGGGACGTCTGCCACGCATGACTACAACCGATTAGTGACGGACATCCTTTGGGTGTAGAAGAGAAGTTAAAATAGGACGACTTTCATCTCACGAGGCTTTTGTCAAAGGATACATTTGATACGTTTTATCAAAAGGAAAAAACTGGCCACACCTCTTTATTCACGACGTAATCAGGATGAGCTGTAACGAGCTGGGGAGGTGAGCAGAAACCACGAGGATGCTGTTATCAGAGACGGAGTAAGCGGGCATCCGCAATTCAGAGAAACTGCTGGCGGCCTGCGGACTCGTAGGAAATGAAAGGTCCAGGGCAGATGGGCGGAAGGAGCAGCCGAAAAAATAAAAAAAGACTGAAGCAGCTCGATGGCTTGGTCTTGGCTGTTTGTCTTTACTGGTTTCACCCCCTGGTGAGAGTTCATCCTGGAGACCCAGGCAGCAGGTGAGAAGACCTGCAAACAGCTGGCTGTTGGGGAGGGCAGCAGAAGAGCAGATGCGATTTTCTGGTTTTCCCCGACTGCTGGGCAAGTCACATGCGGTTCACTCTTTTAGCCAGACATTGCGATCTGGCTGAAATTCTCCTAATCCCACGCCCACAAGCCTGCCATTCTCCTGTGCTTGCAGGCTGATGTGTCTGAGGAGACACAAATCCCGGAGGCAGAAGGCGAGGCCGATTTGCTTCCAAACTCCGAAGTCCTTGTAGCAGGAGAGCTGTCGCTGCAAAGAGGAAGGGCGCTCCCGGGAACGCCCGCTGGGCCGCACTTCAGGGTCCTCCCGCTTTTCCAGCAGGAGCTCTCTGATGATTCTCTCTGATGATTCTCCAAGTTCCCTTGAGCCTGAAAGTGTGTCCTTCCTTCTCTCTGCTCAAAGCAAACAGTCTGCAGTGAAAGGCAACCAGCCAGCCAAGTGGATCTATTGAGATGGATACGTTTTATATATACACAGTGGTATTTCAGGGGCAGTGCTGGTTGAGTTTTGACACCATTTTAAATTGCTTTTGTCCATCCGTGGCTGTGACCATGTTTATTGACATAGTGCAATGGGATTATGACAGATGCATCCAAACTTTGACAAACGCCGAGAGTTTATTTTTTCTGGTCATTTCTGTCTATGTAAATTCCATAGATTTTTTTTTATCTAAATAAAGATGACTGTATGAAAGTAGAAATGTAATTTGTGTTTTTTGTTTTTTTTTTCTTTTTGTTTTTTGCTTTTTAGGGCCACACCCGCGGCATATGGAGGTTCCCAGGCTAGGGTTTGAATCGGAGCTACAGCTGCCACCGGCCTACACCACAGCCACAGCAACCCAGGATCCAAGCCTACACCACAGCTCACGCAACGTCGGATCCTTAACCCACTGAGCGAGGCCAGGGATCGAACCCGCAACCTTATGGTAATAGTCGGATTTGTTTCCTCTGTGCCACAACGGGAGTTCCTTTTTATTTTTTTTATAGGAATATAATTTGAATTCGGATATTCTTGTGAAATGTTAAGCTTAGCAGGACCATATGAAATCCTTCACATGATCTACTTATTTTATAAATACGGAAATTGTGGCCCAGAAGTTTCAAGTAATTTTCTCATAGTTAATGGGCTGTCGCCAGTTAGGGACTCAGCTCCATTTTCAAACAAGTTTTACAGTTTCTTTGCTATGAACACATATACATTTTTAAGTAAAATATTTCCATTTTGATTTCAGTTCAAACAAAAAACAATTTTGAGGAATCTATGTCTAAATATTTATATTTCCGGAAATTTATAAAAAAAACTCATGTTCATAATAGAATATTTGGAAATCAGAGGGAACCTTTAAAGAAGAAAAATCACTTACCAGCCTGCTAAAAGCAAGCACTATGAAGCGTTTCATGTATTTTTAAAATCTTTTTATTTGTGTTATCTATGTATTTAATGCAGTTCTGTTGTACTGTAATTTTTATCTTTCATTTTTCTTTTAAGTAAGATTTCAAAAACTTCAGGCTCTTCTAAAGAGTTTAGAGTAGTTGCATTTGCATGATATTCCATCAGGAGGATAATTTATGTGCTCTCTATTTTGTGGCATTTCGTTTTCACTGCTAGATTTTTGCGTGATACAAATACATCTTTTTGTTTCGACGCTGTGCCTCCTCGCCCTCTCCGCAGCCCAAGTCCTCTGCTCAGTCCGCTTCAGTCCCGCGTAGTCTTCGCTGCCCTGGTACTCAGATGGCTTTCAAGTGCACCAAGCGCTGCCATTTTGCCCGCTGCAGTGTTGTTTCCTCTGTCTTTATCTTAGCTGACGTCTCAGCATCATCTCACACAGCTGGCCCCATCCCGTCTCGTGCCCTCCTTCCCGTGCCCTCTTAGGACCTCAGGCACACAGAACCGAGTTCATTCCCTTCCTCGCTGATGTCGCACAGCTTCACTCTTCCCAGCTTGTTCAGTCTTTGTCTTCTGCATGTATTGTTATCTTTTCCCGAAGTGGGCAGATAAAGCCCTCCCAAAGGGGTCCTCGTTCTAATCCCTGGAAACTGTAAATACGTTACCTTGTATGGCAAAAAGGACCCGGCAGGGGAGATTAAATCAAAGACATTGCTGTAGAAAGAACACCCTGGATTATCCAAGTGGGTCCAGTGTAATCACAAGGATCCCTAAGAGTGGATTTAGGAGGCAGAAGGAAAGGGAGATGGAGAGGGCAGAAAGGCACACATCTGTTGGCTGAAGAAAGAAAATCTAGAGTTCTCCCCTAGCAGCTCCAGAAAGGAACCCAGCCCCACCAGCTGCTTGGTTTTGGCCTATATGACTGTAGAGTAACAAAGTTTGTGTTGCTGTAAGCTGTTTCATTTGTGGTAGCTTGTTACCGCCGCCATGGAAAACTACAGTTTTCATCCTCCTTTCTCAAGCAAAATTCTCCCCCCTTCTGCTGTATTTAATGTGTATTCTTCCAGTCATACTTTCAAATGTACCTGTATCCTTAAAAAATTAGAACATGCTTTTAAAATATAACGTAAATGCATAGACGGTGTCGGGCTATTCATCTTCTCTGTTTATTACTTTTTCACTCAGTGCTGTTATTGAACTCTATCCATATGGCTGTTTGTTCGGTGGTTCTCACATACTCCGCTATGTTAGAGTACTCCACCGCTGTATCATGTTGCATCGTATGCAAGTACCCTGCTTTACCCATCCAGCCTTCTGGAGATGCTGTCTGTTCATAGTCCACCACATGCGCGGTTCACATTTTACGTAATCCAATGACGGATACTTAGGATGCTTCTAATTCTCTGTGATCAAAACCTATAGCCAAACAATGCCCTAGAGATCTCTCTGTTGTTAGGATGAGTGTTTCCTTGGGGACACATTACAGAGGAGGGCACACACACGGGTAACTAAGTTTTCTAGGTAGGCCACACACTCACAGGTAACTAAGTTCTCTGCATTCTCTAGGTATGTCACACACATAAATAACCAAGTTCTCTACGTTCCCTGGGTAGGTCACACAGATAACTGAGTTCTCTGAGTAGGTCTCACGTGGGTAGCCAAGTTCTCTAGGCAATGCCGGGTCGCTCCTCAGAATGGCTGCCGTAGTTTTCATTTGAACAGACAGGCCCGAACTTCCCTTTCTTCTTAGCTTCACCAAGCTTAATGATAGAAGCCAGCTTTTTGGTTTTGTCTACTGGATGGATATTAAGTGGTATCTCATTGTTTCAATTAGCATTTCTCTGATACTAGTGAGACTGAACTTCCTCTTTCAATACTAATTAGCCATTTGGATAGTTCCTTCTGTAATTGACTCTTCCTAGTCATTACCTGTTTTTCTCTTGGGTTGTTTTTTCCCCGTAGGTTGTAAAAACTCTTGATAGTTAGCCTTTGCCATTTTTAATTGTGCAAATATCTTCTTTCTCTCTGTTGCCCTTTAGATAATTTTGGCCAGACCTCTTTTATTGAAATACAGTCAGAACATTTCTTCTCTTTTGGTTTGTGATTTGTAGGTGTTTGAAAAACCATTCCTCACCCAATATCATACATATTTTAGCTTTCACACATAGAGTCACTCTTAGAATTCTAGTAGATTAACTTGAAGTTTTTAGGTTAATAGAAATACAACATTTTTTGGATGTAGTGAGTCATTTTTCTCAGTACACGTTACCAAATAATGCGAGTCCTCTGCACTGGTTTGTAATGTTATTTCTGGCTAATAAATTCCTGTTTACTCAAGGCCTCTTTATTCTCTTTCACTGGCTCATTAGCCTGCATCTAATCCAGTGTACCACCATGTCACTGAAATATTGCTTAATACATGCAGGAACAAGTTCCTTTTTTAAAAAAAACTTCTTTTTCAAAATTGGCTTAACGTTTTTTAAAACCAGATTGTCAGGTTCCTCCCAAATTTTGTGACTGAATTTTGATTGGAAATTCATTGAATTTAGCTTGATTTGTAGGACATTGATAAAGTGAATCATATTAATATGTGGTCAAAAATCTAGAAGTCCTCTGTGATTTATCTTTCTGGATGACCTCCCCCTCCTCCTACGTTGCTTTTAATATTTATGGAGCTAGAACAGGAGTTTAAAAGGAAGACTGCATATCACGCATCACAGTTAAAAGCTGTAAATTAACTCATCCCCAATACTTTGCCCGTTTTCATCCTGAAATTTGGAGCTAAGGAGTGCCCCACCTTGTGGGGCAAAAGCTGATAAACCTGAAAGTTGTACTCTCTTGCTGGCAGGAAGTGGTAGGAAGCTGGGTCTACTCTGGAACTATCCAGAGGCAGGATCGAACAATTAATTAATTGAGCTTTAATCATAACCAAACTCTCTAGGGAGGCAAGAGCAGGCACTGCCTCTCCTCTGTATCTCACTTTTCTAACTCTGGATGGATTTCCAGGCAGTTCCAGGCTCTTCCAAGCAGAGAGGAGGAGAGAGGAAACTCTGTCTGTCTAGACATTGACTCCAGCTGATTT
>PVHT020000886.1:26617983-26662876 GCA_004024745.2 Catagonus wagneri | reverse complement strand
CTGCAAGCCCTCTGGAGACAGCTCAGCTCCTGTGTCTCTGCCAGTAAGTCTCCTGGGTTACTGAGCTTTCGAAAAGCTTTCTTATGACCCGCAAACGAATGTAAGAGTTTCCGTGCATGTGATCTGTGGGGCATAGTCTGATCTCAGTCTAAGTCTAATCAAGCTACCTCCAAAACATCCTTGCGAAGAGTACGTTGTTCTCTGTTACTGTGTCTTTTACAGTAGCTTCTATCTGGTCTCCTTCTGTCTGTTTTTACCTTCTTGAATCAATTCTCCAGGGTACTGAGAAGGAACATTTTAAAACACAAATTGAGTCATATTTCTCTCCATCTTTCAACTCTCTAGGAGTTTTTCCTTTTTCTTTCAATGAAATAAAAACTCCCTTTGTTGTTTACAAAACCCTTACCTGCAATGTCCCTGTTTATATCCGCAGCCTCATTCATATAACCCTCTCTCTGCATTGAACCCTGTGTGCCGAAATCAGCTTGCATTGACCGGGGAGCACCAATTTGTAAATTTTCAGAAAATTTGCAACCCACTTGTTAAAACCAACTGTTAAAAAATATTACATCATCTTACAATAAAGTAAACATTGTATGCGAATACAATAAATACTCTAAGTTCATCACTTCCTAATTTTATTACATTTCACTGTTGTTTGAGCTCCTGGCGTCTTTCACATTTATCATATGTGTATGGTTGAAATGTTAGTATTGAGTTTTCTTCTGCACATCTCTTCCCAGCGTCATGTGTGGTGAAGCCATGTTAATAGCTTGGCACCAACCCTGGAGGGAGTGCTTACACCGCAGAAATGGGCAAACATTCTAAATCAGGGATTCCCTAATGTTTTGTTGATTGTCTAGGCATAAAAAAGTATTGGGAATGCCCATTGTGGCTCAGCGGGTTGAGAACCTGACTAGTATCCATGAGGATGCAGATTTGACCCCTGACCTCGCTCAGTGGGTTAAGGACCCAGTGTTGCCACAAGCGGTGACATAGATTGCAGGTGTGGCTTGGACCTGGCATTGCTGTGGCTGTGGCGTAGGCCAACAGCTGCACTCAGATTCGATCCCTAGCCTGGAAACTTCCATACGCCACAGGTGCAGCCCTAAAAAGAAAAAAGGAAAAAAAAGTGTTGGAAAAAATTATTAATGCAGCGTGAACTTAACAGTGTGTTGTGTCTAGCCATTACCTTATGAATGACACAGAAATTTGAGATATTCCAGAATTTAGAAACTGCCGTGCAGTACAGCAAAGACGTTATATGATGGACACGCTAACAAAGCTTCAGCATGTCTTTGTGGTTTTAGTCATCTTGCTCATTAAACAGAAATAGCAAATCAGCATTAACTTTGGAACTACATTTCTTCATCACCTACTACCTAACGTTGGTTACAGATGCAAAAGCTCATCAAGTCAATGACCCCAATCCGTGAGAATTAATTGACTGTGTAGAATTTAGAACAGAGAGCAGTGTGTGTTATTGATTGCAGGCTGTGTGCTAGACAACTTTTATATCAGTAACATTTATAATAAATGTAATGTATGTATCTATGCGCACGCATTTTTCTAGAAGGCCAATTAAATATTTATCAGCACGTCACAGTTCTCCCCCCTCATCCATTAACCTCTCACTATAGGGTCTTTGCCTTTGTTACGCCATATTTCCGGATTATTCTTCCTCCTCTTTCTTGCTTGGTATTTCTCCACAGTCCTCAGCTCAGTTGTCCCCTTTGTAGAAACCTTCTTTGACAAAGAAGTAAAATGATAATTTATAGTGCATCATCCTGTTTTAATTCTTTGCAGAAGACTAGATTTATTATTATTATTACTGTTTATTATTTGCCTCCCATAGTGTACCCTTACCTCTCTAAAATGTAAGATACGATGAAGTTTGGTAGCTGGCTTAACCACCCTAGTATTCAAAGGATCTTGAACATACCTAGAATTTATTAAACTCTAGGAAACATTTAACTAAATTAATTCACGAAACTAAAACTAGATAGGTTCTGTGTCCATCTGGTGATTAATAAATAGTGTGACTATTTCGAGAAGTGGATAAACATTTTTTTCTTCCAGCAGTCCATTGACGTAAATTTAAACCTTTCAATGAATTCCTGTATTTAAGTGAAATTGTCTTTGGCCTTTTCCCTTTTTCCTTTATCATAGAAATTTTACATTTAAAGATTGACTTTTGATTTTTAAATTCCATTTAAAATACTCAAATATGGTGATATGTATCAAAACTAATATCGATTTGACTTGAGAGTAATTGTAGACTGTGTACTTAGCACAGAGTCTGTGGACTTAGCATATAAACCCCATCATTGCCATGATGTGGGAAGATTATTTACTGTACTGAGAAAATATAGAAATATCACGCAGTACAAGACTTGAAGATTTATTCTTTCTTAATCCGTGGGAACTATCTAGTGTATTTGTTGTGGAGGAAATCCACTGCACTAGATACTGAGGCTGGGCTTTAAATACTTCACATATGTTTGCTTTTTAAAATTCACAGAGCATCTTCACCTTTGCAAGCAATCCTTTTTGGTCGGAATAATTTTACTTTGGGATTCAGCAGAGGTCCAGAAGATGAGTAGATTCGTGGAAGTAGACTGTTTTTCCTTCTTTTGTGGTTTCTGGGATAGGAAAACTAACTGAAGAGTGCTACAGAAGACAATACCTTTCGTAATGACAGAGTCAGCATGATAGATTAAAATAATTCACTTCAGTCAGAGAAGTTGCCAACCCCGCTGAGTCGGTGCCCACCCAGCAAGGGGCCTTCTGCCTTCTGCCCGGTGTGGCCGGAGCCAACGGGAGCAGACTGAGTTCGATTCAGAAGCAATGCAGGGCTTTACTGTTTGATCAGAGTGGAGGGGTGCAGGCGCACAGAGCACGCGCGCTGGACTCCAAGCCCTCCCCAGGGGCCGTGGGGGCGCCGCTTTGCAGTTCTCCTCTGCAGGCGGCGGGCGGCGAGGGGCGGAGTCCTGGCAGCGGGGCGCCGCCTGGTGCAGCCGCCACCCCCCCGCCCCTGACTGTAATGCCGCGTGCAGCCGGGCTGCTTAGGCCTCGCCGCCCCCATCTTGAATCCTGGTGCCGTGTGCACAGTGTCTGCGCACGTCCTGCCAGCTGAGCTGTCAGGCTCGGACACTTCGCACGGGGAACTGTGACCTGAAGTGCAGGGTGCAAGGAGGCCCTGCGCATGGCACTTGTGAGCACATGCACCTAGACTAAAATGAAAGGGGCGGGGATGCTAGACTCTACCTTATTACCCAGATTCCATTTTTATTTCCCAGGCATTGTTAATAATTGCTAATTGTGACACTTTCTCAGGAAGAGGCATGCCTTATCTGTATAGTACTTCATATATACACGCACACATGTGTCTGTCTTCTTACTGGGTAGGCCGATAACGTGATGGCAATACAGATTACATCAGTGTCCTGCAATCGCTGTTCTTTGCCTTACGGAGCGACCACATTTTGCCGTGGTTAATGGTGAGTCAGTGACAAAAGGCAGTAGTCAAGGGATAACAAAGGAAGGAATGTAAGTGTGATTCCAGAAGTATTCTTACTTGCAAGGCTAATTGATTTTGAGAGGCTGGCTAAGCCATAGTTTTAGAGTTGTGATGTATTTATTAATTTATGGGTCATTAATCTAGGGAGCTGGCCAACTAAGTCGTCACCCTGTTAAATAATGGCACTATAAATCCAGGTAATTCCTAAATACCTCACTATTTACCTTATAAATTGAGCTAGTCGTAGGACCTTTCCATGCTCACCTGTCAGCGTGTGTGTATGTGTATGTATGAGGTTAGACACTTGTAAATTTTTACATTGAAGAAATTAATCACATCATAGCCGCATTGTCCTTTCTCATATCAGCTTAACTGTTAGTAGACTAGAGCCAAACACCTGATCCCCGAGACACGCTACGTATCCCTTTTAGATAAAACTAAGGATTCTGAGGATGTTTGGAAGGTTTTCCGCACCCAGCCTTGAGACAGGTGTAACTGTTAGAAATTATCTAGTAAATCCTGACTGCTAAACTTAATTATTTAGAAACTTGCCTATCAAGTATTAGCAAATTCCTGCTGATGCTTTGTGTTATTATAAAACCGGTTCTGGTGCTTGTGGGGGGAGAAGAAATTTCCCCTCTTCCCATTTAGGTTCTTTGGCTGATCTAATAATTAAGTGGATATAAAACAGATTAGCAGGAGAAAAGCAAGCAAAACGATGATGTGCAGGAGGCCCATGAAGATGAGAACTGGAAAGGCAGCCAGGTAATTGAAGCTCAGGTGACATCCTGAGCGAAGGAAGGGGGACGGGCCTGAGGAAGCCAAAGGCTGGAGGGCCCGGCCCTGGAAGGCAGAGGGGGTGTTAGGAAACATAGGCTGCCCGGTTGTGGATGTGTTTCTTAGGCAGACAGGTATCTCCAGTCATAGCGCTCTTCTCGGTGTAGGCCCCCTTTCCAGCGGTTCTTAAGGCTGTGGAGGGGCAGGTAAAACGCTGTCCCTCAGTTTGTTGGGTTTTTGATTACGCACACCTCAAAATAACCTCCAAGCCAAAGGCACATATTTGAGGGGGCCAAAATCTGCTCCCCTTCACACTCAATGAAAAAAAAAAATAGGTATAGCTCAAATATCTTAACTGATCAGAAATCTTGATTTTAGCTAGCGTTCCAGGTATTTCAAAAATCACGACACTCTGGATATGTTATTGTTAAAAAACACTTTGGTCATTTTCTTCTTCCTTCTTTTGCTTTCATCATAGAAGAAAATTAGAAGTGGTTAATTTTGGGGGAGACTGAAGGAGCTGTGGTAACTGAGAAACACAAGAACATCTGACTCACAGGATGTACCGTCGGCATTTATGTGAGCTGGGGTCACATTCTCACATAACTCCTTACAGTTGACCCTTGATCTTCATGGTTCAGCTTCTCGGTTCCACTTACATGCAGACTTTTCCTGTAGTAAATGCTCTAGTTCTCCGCAGTCCGAGGTTGACTGAACTCAGAGAAGTGGGGCGGTGGAGATGGGAGAGTCATGTATGTTACACTCAGATACGTGGCTGCCCGGAGGATCAGTGACCCTAATCCCCGAGTCATTCAAGGATCAACTGTCTTTAAAGACTTAGCTATGACTCCTTTGGTTAAGATAAGCAAGATTTTATTTTTATTCCTCAGCTTAGTAAATCCCTAATTCTAGGGCAGTTTGTACAGTTTTATGACAAGCATACTGAAGGTTTTTTTTTAGCATGTATCTCATCTACACACGGGAAATACTCAGGAAAAATATGTGTCCTGGGCCACCTCCTTAATACCGTCCTCAGCTAAAGGTGAAAGGTGTTTGGGTGGGGGTGGGGGTGGAGGGAGAGGAGGTCCTTTAAAGGAAGTTACCAGGAAAAGAAAATAAAGGAAAGTAGAGTGTTGTGCAGTTTTTGGTTGGTGCCTCTCTGTTGATTAAATTCCCTTGGTATTTAAGAAGCCCTCTCTTCCTGGTGGAGAGAAGGAGACACAAGTGGAGTGTCCTCACAGAAGAGTAGCTTCTGTTTTCGGCGCCACTTCTACATACGCCGTTGCCGAAAATAATCAGCCCGAAATAACCTTTATACCAGAGAGACACATATTTTGCGGTAGCGTCTTCTGCTAGCCTTCACACCTTCGCCCAGGCTGTAAAAGTTACTGGTCCACTAAGGGAGAAGGAAAAACACCACTCTTTGTTAGGTGGATTACATTTATTTAGCAGTGTGGATTTGGGGGCAAATTGTTTTACTGTTTAACATACATATTGATGACAGGTATGGAGTAAGTGATTATCTAGAGAAGAGACTCAGTAAATACAGGAGCGTCTGTTTGTTAACGATTGTTGACCCAAAACAGAGGGACTCTCAGATATTTGACCACAAAGACGGGCGCATCCGGGGTCAGCAGAGAACTGCAGTCTGGGGTCTGTAACCGTGACCTTCCACTCGAATGCCCCTTGCGAGCCCCCAAGCCAAGGGGAGGAGAGCCCTTTCAGAGGAAGCAGAGGGAAGCTGGGGGGGACTCTAGTAGACAGAACCCAGGCTTTTCATTGGCTGGGCCCTTCCCTGGAAAGAAGAGCGAGGGCTTCGTGTCGGGTTCTTTCGGTTCTGCTGTCCTAACAGGTCATCATGAGCGCTCTCTTCCAGGTCCCCAACTCCATTTAATCGAGGTTTCTGTTTATTAATTTTTATATAATAAAAGGTCCATAGGTGTCATCTACTCATTTCATTCAAATAAATTTATTAAGCAGCTACTGTAGTATCACGTCAAGTACTCTTTTGTCATAATCTACCCTCTCAACGTGTATTACCAATTGCTTATTAGTTTTTTTTTTAATTTGAAGTATAATTGACTTATGCTATTATTAGTTTCAAGTGTGCTTTCTACTTTCTAATCTGCGGATTAGGTAACTGGTCACAGACAGTTGATTCAGACATTTTAATTTCAGTTTATTGATTTTTTTATTTAGTAAAAAGGAAATCCTCGGTGGATTGCCAAACTTTGCGTCATAGGGTGGTACTACCAAACTGAGTCATATTTTCTTTTTATCTGTGTAACAACTTTTGTCACTTGTCTTTGTTATATCAAGGCCACGACTACGTCCTTAGACTTGGATGCTCGAGGTATCAAAAATTGCTCCTCCGACTAGTCTTTCCTTCTCTTCTTGTTTGTTCTTCATATTCTGTCCTACACTCAGCTCCTCGTCTTTTCCCCTCATGTTCTGAAAGGCCTGCAGTGTGTCCAGCGCCAGGCCAAGTTCTGGTGAAGGAAGATGTATATACCATCAGTCCACGTGATGGGGAAAGCCACACGGGCTTCCAGGCACTTTCGGGGTCAGAAAATGTGTTTGGTGTATTCCACCTGTTCCATTTAAATCATAAGCACCCCCCAGTCACTTTTAGACGTAGGAATGGGTTATAGGTACCTATTTCACATTTGAATTGGTTAATGAGTTGGCTGGCAAGCTTTCTCGTAATCAAATTTTGTATAAATGGGCTGTGACAAAATCGAAACGGCTATTATTTCTGCATTTCCACTCTTTTTTAGTTTAAAATTCCAAAGCCAAAGAAAGCATGTCTGTGTACATCAACATTGCTGTACTTAAAATATATAAACCAGATAAAAATAACAATAAAATAAACCTAAATAAATTTTCAATGCAGTAGACAAAAATGGGAAAATAGATTTAGATTTTTTAGGCAGCGGAGAAATTTTAGCTGGATAAAATAGCACAACTACTAGTTATGCTCCCACAAACATATAATACTTCCCAGAATGGTAAATAAAGCTAAAGTGTGTAAATGATTTAACATTAAAATGGATTCCACCTCCCCAGTTGATTACACAAATTATTTAACTTTAATTTTTTACCCGTATGGTCTTATCAATTCTTGGCTGCCCTCGCAGTATAATAAAAGGAACCGTTATTTAGGTATTAAGAGCAAGTGTAAGCATAAAAAGAAATCACGGTAATTCTAACTCATTGGGCATTTTTCTGTCAAGTGCTCTGAGATAAATAGATCACCAGATATTTCTCCAGCAAAGACGGGTTTATTCGGGATCAACAGAGAATTACAATTTGGGGTCTGTAGCAGCGCTGAGCCCCTGGCCAGTCCCTGCGCTGCAAGGGAGGGAGGGTGCCTTTATAGAGGAGAAAGGGGTGGGGCGGGCCGCAGCAAATGGAGTCCCGGCTGTTGATTGGTTGCATCTTTGCTAGGAGGATTGAGGAGCATCTTTCCTCTGCTGGGCTCTGCCAGGGAAGTGAGGCCAGAGAGCTCTTCCTTCTGGTCTGCTGATTCCATTTAAAGGAGATTTCTATTTACTAATTTTTCACATGGCGCTGTTCTCAACCCCTCACCTCACCCAGCGGAAGGATTTGCTTAATTAGCGGCTGGGCAACAGGATGTTTTCTAGACTTGGTGGACATTTTCAAAGTTTCTCAATTAACTTCTACCATTGACATCTCAGGGTTTTCAGATTCTCAAGCTCAAAACAGACTTAACAGTCCATTTTTAAATTAGCTTATGCAAATAAAGAGTATTGGGGCTGAAGAATTTACATATCAATGTGATGTGGAATTTTCTTTAAATTAGTGCTAGGGCAATGCCTCTGCTTGTTGGAGGACCCAGGAGAAAGTTTTTAAATGAAAACTATTAAAAACAAACAAAAAATGCCCCACTCACTTTTGTCAGTCATTGTTTAGGAATTCATTGTAATCCTTATTAATTCGTCAGATTAAGGAATACTTTTAGCCCAGCTTGGAATGAAAGCTCTTTAGTAAGAATCTTAAACTCATATTAGCTACAGACTTTTGCCATAAATTCGACTGGAATCTTTATTTAAATTTAAGACCTTTGGTCCTAGTTACTTGTAAAAATTTTATCTCCTAATTTTAGGTTTTTAGTTCTTTCATTTATATACACATTGTCTACCACTAATTTCTTAACCTCTCGTCTGTGTGTGTGTGTAATCCTGGGAGAGAGACACCGAAAGGAGAAACAGAGACCAAAATATAAGAAAATTGATTTTGTATGTAAGTGTTTAAAAGACAATTACTGAGTAGCACAAGTTTTTAATTTTGGGGCATTTCTGCACTTGAATTTCAGGGGTACAGTGAATTAAATTTTATATCCCTGTAAAGGAGGTAAAACTTTCCTCTCTGCTTTCTTAGATTCAGAATTTGGAGCCTCCACATTAAAGTGGCACAAGGCTTCGCAGGAGAAAATGTTTATTTTGTATGCATATGGGAGCGTCACAGAAAAGAAAGTGAAAATCCATAAACTGAGTTGGACCAGGGGCCTTACATACCATTTTACCACAGCATGAAAAAGTATGGATAAGAGACTTGTTGTAGGGAATTATTTGGGGGCTTCTGGGGAGGGAAGGAATTGTGGGAAGGTGACTGGGAGTGGGGGTAAGGAGCCACCAGACAGGTTTGTCCTGGTGCAGACTTCAGTCATCTCTGTACTGAGAGAGGTCTCCAGGTAGTCCTCCTAGTCCCAGGAGAGGGGCAGAGGGCGCCTCTACGAAGGGGAATTTCCTTTTACAAAAGGGAAAGTGATATCCTGCTTTTAGGCAGAAAGCTCCTCTTGAGTTTGCTGCTTCTTAATTGTTTTCTGCTCAAAACTATCCTTAGCCCAGTGCAGCATATTTTGGGGTGACATATTCTGATCTTTTTCATCTGCTTTAGAATGCCCTTAAAGAGAATTTTCTTCCGATGTTCACAGGCATGTTTTAAAGTTAACATATTATGTGCCTTAGGTCTTTATTTCCTACCTGTAAGGTAGTAGAATTTATATTTTAGGGACTGTGCATGATAAACGAGGTTATTTATCTCAGTAAAGTCTGAGTTATATACATTCCGTCTTCTTTCATTAAATATTAATTGACCATGCAGCAGGATTGAAATGAGTGACAGACTGGTTTCTTGGATAGGCAGTCTAAGGGGAAACGATAGAGAAAAGAAGAATGGAAATCTTGGTGTCAGTGAACCTAACTTTGGTCTGCTTGCCTGATGCAGAGCAAAGCCAGCTTACTGACGCCAGGTTGTGGTGAAGGAAAGTACAGCATTTATTTGCAGGGCAACAAGCGAGGAGAACAGGTAGTTCTTCTCAAAAAGACCCAAACTCCCTAATGGTTTTCAGGGAAGGGTTTGTAATAGCAACGTTAGGGTGAGATCAACTTGTAGATCTTTATCTGACTGGTTCCTGGTGAGGTGACAGGTGATGTTTCTGAATCTTGATCATCAACCTTCTGGTTTCAACCAGTCTGGGGTCCTTTGCTGGTGGTCAGCATGTTGTCACCATCCTCCACCTGGGTAGATGGGTCTTAGTTTCTCCCTAAGAGTTCAAATATTTGCACCAGATTGCTGTGTTTATCTTTTCAGTATGAACTAGGACTCTATTTTATAGCTGAACTACTATTCAAGCTATCTTGCTTAACTTCTTTTCCTTCGTTTCTTCATTTCACCACTTCTCTAATTAGTAACTTCTTGAGTCTGTTCTTTGGAATTCAGCAAAACCCTAGGAGACTAAAACCTTTTTTTGCAAAGTAGAAATAGGGGGAGCAGAAGGATTCTGTTCCTGGAGGGCTCCACGGGGACCTGTTTGGTTTCAATCCCCTCTTTTCTTTGTTATTTCTCAATCCTGAGTAAGAGGATGAGCATCGGGGAATGGGAGAGTTACAGTGGTGGGAGCTGCGTGTTGGGTGGGTTAGCCAAGGCAGACTAAGGACTTTGGATCCAAGGAAAGTGTCGTGGTCTGTGCACACGCATTGGAAAAGAATTTCCAGACTCGTATTGGGGTGAAAAAAAAAGTTTATTGAGCATGGCGTGGTGGAGTAAAAGTAGGGTTTATTGAGGTAAGAGACGCTGCAAGTGCAGCAGCACAGCTTCCTGACACTCAGGAAGAGCCGACCCCAAGGAGAAAGACGAGTTTAGATGAGAGGTGCTGCAAGTGCAGCGGGACGAGCTCCTGGTGATCAGGGAGCCTAAGCCGAGTGGTGTCCTATCTGTTTTTCTAGCCCAGGGAAAGGAGAGTTCTCAGCCCATCCTGCTGACCTGCTGGTTGGTTGGGAAACATGGGGTCTGCGATGCACTTGCTGCTTGGTTGGGCATATAATGAGGAGTGAGGAGTGGGCCACATCCCTTTCCTTGTAGGGGCAGGAAGGAGTGGACCAGGTTGCTCACGGTGGGGGAGCGGGCATTACACGGGTGGAGCGATGATAAGAGTCTGGTGACTCTTCTCTTGGCCAGAGGCTTTGTGTTGAGTATCCTTGAAGGGGCCTTGAAGTCCAACGGAAACTGTGAAGGCTTTGAGTAGAAGGACTTCACTTCCCTGTTGCCAACTATCTTCCTGCTTACTCTATGGAGAATAGTGGGGAAGGGCCTCCTTATTTTGAAATGAAAGGTTTTCCTAAGAACGTAAAGCTCCACTCAGCAAACCTGGGTGCCCACAGGGCCAGGAGGTAGTGTCTAAGAGTAAAGCTAAACAGTGAAAGCAGCTGGGTGGTAAGATGATAAAAGGCGACGGATATTTAGCCTCAGTGAGGAGGTTTTTAGGGAGTGGTGAGGCGGAGGCCAATGAGATCGAGGGTGGCCAGTTTGGAGGGCCTGTCATTGCTCACCTCAGGTTTTATGGTATAGTGACATGGGCCCAAGTGTTGCTAGGTCTTCAGATTTTTTTTTTTTTAAGAGAAGCCAAAAATATGGATTTCTAATGTTAAATATACCGATCTTTAGATGTATGGCCACTAACTCATATTTAAAATACTCACTCTGCTGTACAGCAAAAATGGATGGAACATTGTATATCAACTGTAGTAAAAAATAAATTAATTTTTAAAAATACTCAACAGTGCGATATTGTCTGGGTTGATTAAAGCATTTCTGAGCGTAGGATTTAGCAGAAAGTCTTAAGTTTGCATCCTCTAACCTACGTACAGCGAGAAAGACAGGTAGGCTCAAAGCCTGGTAAATAAGAGGTGAGATAAAAGCGACGGGAGGAAAATCAGTCCTTATATTCTAATCTTTTCGAGTAAAATATCAGAAATTTTCTAATAACTATTTAGGCATAATCCAATAGTATGATTATTATGCTTTAATGATTTCCAGTTTGCTTTTCAGCATAAAATGATTCTTAACACAGACACAGAGCACTTCATCCTTAAATAGCAGGAACTCATATATAGCATCTAAAACAAATTTTCATTATGGGTCATTGAGGGATGCATGGTACACTCATTTTTTTTTTCTTACACATATATCATTGAGTCACAGACACGAGGCACCAAAAATTCTTGGAATCTGTAGACTGACTCACTATGTATTTTCTTAAAAGTAAGGCAGTAAAGCTCTACGACCCATTTATTATCAATGTGTACCCCTAGAACTGGGTGTTGAGTGATGGCACGGGCTGTTGCAGTGGATGGCGGTGTCTAACAGAGGCACTTCTGCGTCATTGTGAGTGTAAAATTATCCAGCAGGCTGACCTCATGTCTCTTACTCTGTAATGTTAAAGTGCTGTGGGTCCCCAGCTGTGGTTACTAAGAGCACTCGATGCCTAACTGCAGGAATCTCTCACGGGGTGTAGTTTCTGTTTGGACTCTTTTGCCATGAATCATGGCTCAGATTTTCAGCAGTCTTTATTTATGTATTTATTTTTCAAAAGTATTAAAACGCTGTGATTGACTCCAGCAATCTTCCGTGAGAAAGGAGTAACACGTTGCCTGGATAAGAATTTTTATAAAACAGTTGAGGTGATAGGGATCCTTGTCTTAAAACCGTGTGTGATGCTTAGGAGTGAAAACGGCACCCTTGATAGAGTGGCTTTTGAAATATGATTTTAAAATGTATCCCAAGATTGGGGAACAGCGCTGTGTACATACAGGGGTGTGTGTGTGTCCCCTTTTATTAAAGTCCCCCTTTTAAGTTAGTTGAGATTTTGAAGTTATGGATATATATTCTTTCCCATCACAATATATTTAATTTTCTGGCTACAAAATCTCATGAGTCTAGCTGAATGGAGTTTTGATAGAATTGTAATACTTGCACTTTGTTTTTTCTTATGTATTCCTGGCTTCTTTCCTCATGGACCTTTCCAGTTCATATTGCATGCCTATTTTAGGGGCTAAGTTAAAAAAAAAAAAAAAAAGAAGAAGAAGAAGTAGCACTTTGAAATTAGTATTTAGCCCTTTGGTAAACTCTAATACAAAATGCTCTTGGTTCTACTCTCTTTTACCAGTACTAGCAATAAAATAGATTTCTCTTTTTCTTTCTAGATATCTACCTATCTGCATATCTATCTAGATTCACTGCCTATAAAATTTCCTGAGGAAATTATTATTTGATTATTTTCTAGAAAATCTCTTAAGATTGCTAGAATGGAACTATTTATTTTATTTCATTTTATTTATTTTTTGGCCGAGGATGCGATGTGTGGCTGTTCCTGGGCCAGCGATCCAGCCTGCAGCACAGCAGAGACCCTAGCCACAGCAGTGGCAGCTCTAGGTCCTTAACCCTGCAGGCCCCCAGGGAACTCCCTGGAATCATCTTCTTTTAAAAAAGGATCCTCTTAAGCTTCTGTCCAAAGGGATACTATTTGTAGGTCATGAGGAGCCTAACTGACATATCCAGATCTCTTAGAAAGTTTCAAAGTGCTGTCGAGCAGTGAGCGAATGACTCGAACCTGCTCAGTCGTCTTTTCTCATTGGGAAATGCAGCTTGGAATACCCCTTGGGTTATCAGAAGAATTAAAGGAAAACACTGTGTGTACACAATAAATATACTGAGAATTAAATGAGAACAGGTACTGCTGCAGAGTAAGCGCTTGGTCATACTTAGGGATTCTTAGCATCACATGTCGTGCTGTGTAAAGAAGAAATGACACAGGTTAGGTAACACCTTTGCTGTTTGGCCCAGAGCATGCTCTCTGTCACGGTAGCTTTTATTTATCATCATCATCACTCCCATCGCCATCCCCAACCTTTGACACTTTCTCAGTACATAAAATTCTGAATTTTATTCCTTGAATAATAGATAACATCTCTTTGTAGGGAAAGGAGATAGTGGTTATGAACTGATTTTTTTTTTTTTAGTTCCCTTTAATTTTGGCATGTGACTTCAAAGTCTTCTGTCAGTTGCCCTTCCTTTGCCAATATAAGCTGCTTTTGTTTGTGGCCTGGCTGGATACTTAAATAAAAATTAGAAAATGAAAAAGTTTAAAAATAAAACCTTGGATTGCACCCACCGTGGCATTTAGTGTGATTAGGCTGAATTTGGCTCTTACTTGTCTACTAATAGTCAGTGCATCTGACACATTGGCAGTAGGTTTTTCCAGCACAAATGTTCATGCTTTGTAATATTTTGTGCTTAGTGTGTGGACATATTTGTTATGTGTGACTTTTTTTCTGGCAGTACCATAAGGGGGATGAAAGTGTGACTAAAAATGTGGGAAACAAGAAAAGGATGAGTAAAATATTTGTCTTTCTTCCCTATTTGCTTCTGTCTGTATTAGTGTGTGTAGTCCACCGACTTAAAGAGGAAATAATAGGGCACATATGCACAGTTACGATCACGATATTTTTTGGCTAGTGCTACATAAGTTTTATAGGAGAAAAATGAGCTTTGAAGGAACTGAGAAATTGATACGCTCTTCGGTGCACTTGCTTCCCACACACATGCTATTTTCTCTTTATTCCCTGTGTATGGGATTCTCCTCTTTCTCTTTGATCCTTAACCATCCGCCTCTGATTCACACGACAGACTCGTAATTATCTTTCAAGATTCAGCTTCGGGACTCATTCCATCCTAAAGAAGCCCTCTGGCCAGGCGGGGTTAGAGAGCCCCGCCTCAGCTCCTCTGGGAGCTGCCTACCTCCCACAGTTCTGTTATGACACAGCCTATTAAACCGTTATTGATTATTCGCCTGAAGCAAAATAAAAGTACCAGCTGGGGAAGACTACTGGATGTGTCTTTCCTTCGTTTTAAATCTCTTACACCTCGGGTGGTGACTAGCCTGTGATGTACTATGCCGTGTTTGTTTCATGCAATAAGGCATGCTTACTAGAATAGTTAATAAGGTATCGTTTATGTATTCAGAAATCACCTGTACTGTAACGTCATTTCCCTGCATTTCAAAGTAAGAATTGTAAAAATAATGGTAATCTGACTATATTTGGCCTTTAAGTGACCAGGAGAACCTAGATTTCCAAGGGTCAAATCATTATATCGTGAATTTGTTGTGATGATTGTATCTGTCTTTTGGGAACTAGTGTGATAATCTGAGCAACTAAAGCAGTTACGGTGAATACTCTGCCTTTGGAGGCCACTTGGTGTGTGGGACAGACAAACCCAGCCGGAGCAAGTGTTCCCAGTGTCCCAGATTCCGTTGAATTAGCGTCTTTCTGTCATCTATCTATCTATCTATCTATCTATCTATCTATCTATCTATCTATCTATCTATCATCTATCTATCTGATCTAACTGTAAAGAAGAGAGGATTATCTGCCCCTCCATAATGACCTAAAGAAGTCTTGTATCTCCATCTGGCTGATTCCATGTGGCCTCCCAACTTAGGGCCCAGCATCTGTGGATCCCTCTTCCTGTGGCTCTAAGGCATGGAAAACAGATATGCCCATGTGTTCTCCAGTCATAGGTTTGGTTTCATCGTCACTGAAATACAGATTCTTTGGTTTATTTATGGTTGTAGCAATTTTCCTTTAGGTGACATGTTATAACTTGGGTTGCTAATAACTTCAAAAAATTTTTGAGAAAGAAATAGTACCATATAGATAAATAAATGTGGTACCTTTTCTTTTCACTTTCTCTCAAGATACTTAAAGGGTTTTAAACTTTATTAATAATACTGAACCGTACTTGCACTATGAGTTTTTATGTCAAATTTCTGGCCATCCAGGGAGGATTAATTCTGCGACTCGAGACTCATTTCTATTAGGATGCAGTGCTCTTGTGTTCTTTAACAATGACATTTTAGAATAATCTTAGAAGATAATATTCCATCCCCAGTCTTCCAATTGAGGAAGATTGTTGAGAAAGTAATACACGTTTTGGATGGCAATAGACCTTTTCATTATCACGATTTAATTATTTCAGCCTGTATCTCATAATCTCATTTAACTCCAGGTACATTAGTTTTCCTAGTACATCTTCCTTTCTCCAGGGAGAAAAATAAGTAGCTTACTGCTTCAGGTGGCTGGGAAAGGAGGAAAGACAAAAGTCTCTTCAGGGTAGTTGATCTGCTTTGGTAGAATTTTTGAGTCTCTGAAATTTCAGTAGCCTTATGCTCAACAGTATTGGTTAAGACCTTGTAGACAAAGCAGATATTCTCTGCGTGTTTCCCTCTGTTATGAAACATACTAACAGGTTTCTATTTCTATTTCATGGAAACTTACAAACAATAAACCTTATAAAGTTCTAGCAAATGAATATGTTATTTTAATTCTCAGTAAGATTGACTTTGAGAAATTATTTTTAGCTATGCATCATAATGTTTGTTCTTATCTTGTCATCTCATCTATCCTATGATTTTCCAATTTTAAGCTCAGGCTTGCCTTCTTGAGAATTTATGTATTGCTTGTAAGATGGCCTTAACTATATTAGTGTTTCGAGTAGTCTTATAATTTATATTTAATCACATATTATGTTGCAGTCTTGATGAGGATATAGGATAAAAAATCTGTCTGATTGCCAACACATTGGAACTAAAATAGAAGGCCAAATCAATGGAATTTGGATATGTCAGTTTATGTATGTGTTCTCTTCAATTTTCTAACTTGGCAATGTTATTATTAGCTATGATAGTGCTAAAATGATCCTTTCTTCCCCTTACATGCTTGATTTTGTATGGATTTATAAACTATTTACTTGAGATTTATGATTTCCAAGTCATATGTATTTTTTTTTAATGGCCGCACCCTCGATGTGTGGAAGTTCCCTAGCCAGGGACTGAATCCAAGCTGCTCTGTGATTTATGCCACAGCTGCGGCCAAACTGGATTCTTTCACCCACTGCACTGGGCTGGGAATCAAACTCTTGCCTCAGCAGCAAGTCAAACTGCTTCAGTCGGATTCTTAACCCATAGTGCCACAGTGGGAACCCCTCCATGTCATAATTTTGAAAAGTCTAAAAGTATATTGTTTCTAAGAAAGTGAGATGACAGAGTTCCCGTTGTGGTGCAGTGGTCAATGAATCCGACTAGGAACCATGAGGTTGCGTGTTCAATACCTGGCCTTGCTCAGTGGGTTAATGATCCGCTGTTGTCGTGAGCTGTGGTGTAGTCTCAGACGCAGCTCGGATCTGGCGTTGCTGTGGCTGTGGTGTAGGCCGGCAGCTGTAGCTCCGATTCGACCCCTAGCCTGGGAAACTCCATATGCCGCAGGTGCAGCCCTAAAAAGCCAAAAAAAAAGGCGGCGAGATGAGGTTTGCTCAGGAACATTGAACTGTAGGAAGTGTATTCGTTTGTTAGGGCTGCTGTAACAAAGATGCACAAACTGGGTGGCTTAAAACCACAGAGATTTATCGTCTGTTCAGTCTGTAGACAAGTCCGAGATCAAGGTATCCCATGGCTGGTTCCTTCTAAGGTCTGTGAGTGAAAGATCTGTTTCAGGCCTTTCTCTTTGGCTTATAGATATCTATCTTCTCTCTGTCTCTTCATGTAACCTTCCCTTTCTGTTTGTCTCTTTGTCCAGATTTCAGGTTATAAGGACTGCAGTCATATTGTATTTCACACTATCCTGATAACCTCATTTTAACTTGATTATCTTTGTAAAGATCCTATTTCCAAAGGCACTGTGGGGCGGGGGGCGGTTAGGACTTAAACTTAGAAATTTTGGTGGGGAGGGGGCACAGTTAAACATATAACAAGAAGGAAAATTTCCAGGTCAGAAGGAAAAAAACAAAAAGCAATCAGGAGGTTTTTTTTTTCTTTCCCAAGTGGGGCTCTACCTGCTATTTCAAGTTAATTTTTAAAACGTGAAATATTTGTCTTGGTATCTGTTAGACAAAATTACAAAAACTGTTTTGGCATAGACTTAATAGTTTTAGTGTGTCTGAGGAAGGTAAGACATGAGTGGTTATTAAATAAAATTAAGTATTACATAGAATGCAGTTATGACAGTTTATGCGAGGAAGTTTGTTTTTAAAAATATTTTTTGATAACAGTATAAAATGTGTACAGTTTTACTGTCATTAGCGATATGTGTCCATTTTATTATTTCCTTTGACTGTTATTTAAAAACACTTCCCTTTATTGAGTAAATCTGACCTACTTGCTCAACAAAAATATAACATCCTAACTTATGTAACATGGAATTACCCATGCTGTGTCATCAATCACCTATTGAACTTGGACTCTAAGCTTGTGGAACATTATTAATCATTTACTTCCCATGTTTTATGATAAGGAAATAGATACCTGAAGCAGAGACAAAACTTGCCAAATGCTTTGCAGTTAGTAGAAAATGTAGGGCAAGAACCCCAAAATAACAAGATAAAAATCCAACAAATTTTACGGCTTTAAATGACCTTTGAGTTCATCAGGTCTGTAATTTCCCAGACGAGGGAACTGAGGCTCAGAGAAGTTAAATGACCTGTCAGAATCATATAGTTGGATCTGCGGTAGAGGAAACACTAAAACGCTTTAACTGGTGCGCTCATCTCTAAATCAGTTCAAGCCAGGTCACTGTGAGGGGATGTTTAGGGGGTATTAGGCAGCCTGCACTGACCCCTGCCATGCCTTCCTCCAAGTAACCCTATACCTAACCACTAAAACGGTTAACCAAATGCATACCTATGTAGGAAAATTAGGGAGAATATCTGCAGTCCTCAGACTATTGAAGTCATAGCCCAATTTGGACTACAGGTGGAATAAGTAGCCAGTCATGAGGAAGCAAAATATATTAAGATTTAAGGACAAGTCCGTCTTTACTCCTACCATTTAAATAGCCAGCTGGATCAATATTCCTTAGCCCCTTCTGGAGCTTCTCCTGAATACACTGATATGATCTGGACACCAGTCTTGTCAAGGCAGTCAGTAAATTCACTCTAATTATTAATTTGTTTTGTTGTGGTTTTTCTACCTATCACGCTATCTTATATTTTTCCTTATTCAATTTTCACTTATCTTTTAATCTACCTAATTATATTATTAGTGTATTATCTGACTTTACTTGAAAACTTCCTTTTCTATCAACACGTAATCAATCTCCTATCATTTTTAATCTTTTCACATGGCCCTGTACCAAATATTTAGAAACACGTTGAAGGCTTTCTCCAACAAGGCATGCTCAGACGAGCAAACAAAGAAAATAAAAAGTAATAATTATGATAATTTCTAAAGTTATCATAAGCAAACAAAGAAAATAAAAAGTAATAATTATAAGTCCTAAAAGTCTATACCTCCATGCTATGCTTCAACCTATTCTCTTCTGATACTTTTTCATCAAATCATACTACAATTTTATAACTAAATTTATTCTTTATCTTTACTGGATTCAGATTCATGTTTTCCTTTCTTTCCCACGGTATTATAGAATGGATTCTTGATAAGTGGAAGCATTAGAGTAAAGGCCTTGTAAAGTAATTGCTTACATTCATAGTTGAAACTCTGAAGACTGAGAAAAAGATGTAAGAAATTATATATTAAAAAGTGATAAAAGTCAGAGTTCTGTAACAAAGAATTTCTCCGTAGTTTATATTAGTCCCACTGTAGTATATTAACACAAAGGTATTAACTAAATCTCAGTCCACTAGGGCTGTAAGTCACAGTTATAACATAGACTGGGTGGCTTAAAAACAACAGAAGTGAACTTCTCACATTTCTGACAGGTGAGGAGCTCAAGATCAAGGTGTTGGCACACTTGCTATTTGACCAGGACCTACCTTCTGATTCACAGATGGCCGTCTTTCTGCTGTACTCTCATAGTGGTAGAGGAAGGCATTTTTCTGGAGTCTTTCATTTTTTAATTAAGGCACAGATTCCAGTCGTGAGGGCTCTGCCCTCATGATTTAATCGTCCTCCACAGGCCCAGCCCCAAACACCGTCATGTTGGGGTCACGTCTCCGTGAGGAGCTGGGAGGAGGGACGGCGTTCAGTACACAGCACTGAAGGTGGCGGTCTTTCTCGGTCCTCACCACTGGAAACTCTGCGTCAGTCAGTGTTAACCGCTAGTTCCTACACGGTCCCCTTCACTCCATTTGATCTGGGAAGCACAATCATGGTTCTCCTCTTGCTTTAACCATCTTTTCTTTTCCCTTCATGATTCCTTATTCTATTTTTACTTCTTCCTAATCCTTAGGATAAGTCTCAGCTATCTTATCTTCTCTAGAATAGCGGGGTTTTTTTTTTTTCAATCTAGGGATTATGATTGAGTTAGACAATCAATTTAATGGATTGAGACTAGAATTTTTTCTACCCTCACCCGCAGTGTGAGGAAGTTCCCGGACCAGGACCAAACCCACACTGCAGTAGGACCTGAGTCACATCAGTGACAAACCCCAGATCCTTAACTATTAGGCTCCTGGAGAATGCTGAAATCCTAATATTTTAATGAACCAAAATAGAATAAAGTGACCCTCATGAAGTGAGCATTTGTATTGCTTGGAGAGACTTTTGTTTCCATTGTGGGTGTATGAGTTTTATATTGCGTTAAATATAAAAATGTGTTTATTACTATAGAGTCATGGTCAAAAAAGTTTCAGAAACACTTCCCTATCTAGATTGTCTTCCTGGAAATCAAAAATAAAATAGTTTTATTTACGTATAAGAAAATTGGAGTTCCCATTGTGGCTTGAGAACCTGACTAGTCTCCATGAGGATGCAGGTTCAATCCCTGGCCTCGCTTGGTGGGTTAAGGATCCAAGGTTGCTACAAGCTGCAGTGTAGGTCGCAGATGGGGCTCAGATCCCACATTGCTGTGGCTGTAACATATGCCAGTAGCTAGAGAGGGAACTCCCATATACTGCAGGTGTAGCAGTAAAAAGAAAAAAAAATGTAACATAATTTATCCTGATAAAATATACAATTCATTGATTTTTGGTTAAGTTCACAGAATTGAGCAACTATCACCACAAATCCAGAATTTAGAATATTTTAGTCATCACAGAATGAAAAACTATACCTATTAGCAGTTATTCCCCATTTTTCTTCAAATTCTCAAGCCCTAGGCAACCACTAATCCACTTTCTTTTGCTCTAGAAGTACCTATCTGGACATGAAATATAGACAGAATAATATAATTGGTGGTATTTTATGACGGGCTTCTTTGACTTGCACAATGTTTTCAAAGTTCATATAACTTACAGCATGCATCAGTAGTCTTTTTTATTTTAGTTTTTCTATTGAGGTGAAAGTCATAAACTCAACCATTTAAAATTGTACACTTAGGAGTTCCTATCATGGCTCAGCAGAAACAAATCTGACTAGCATCCGTGAGGACGCAGGTTTAGGCCGGTGGCTACAGCTCCAGTTCAACCCATAGCCTAGGAACCTTCATGTGCCAAGGGTGTGTGCCCTAAAAAGACAAAAAAAAAAAAATTGTACACTTCTATTGCATTTGATACATTCCCATTGATGTGCAGTAATCACATATATCAAGTCCTAAAACCTTTTTGTCACTTTCTTCATTTTTTATTATCGCTAGAAGATCGTCCATTGTTTGAATATACCACATTTTTGTTTATCATTCACATGTTTTTTGTTTTTTTTTTTCCCTTTTTAGGGTCACATTTGCGGCATAGTTCCCAGGCTGGGGGCCAAATCAGAGCTGCAGCTGCTGGCTTACGCCACAGGCAGAGCAAAGCCAGATCCGATCCACGTCTATGACCTACAGCACAGCTCACGGCAACACCAGATCCTTAATCCACTGACTGAGGCCAGGGATCACACCTGCATCCTTATGGATATTAGTTGGATTGGATTCATTACCTCTGAGCTACAATGGGAACTCCTCATTCATATGTTGATGGACATTTGGGTTGCTTTCATTTTTGGCTATTATGAATATTGTTGCCATAAGCATTTATAGCAACAATATATCAAGTTTTTGTGGCAACCCCTTTTAAATCACGGACTTCAGGTATCATTTTTTGATTCAGGTGATTATCACTTATTTTCCCCAAGATTAATTTACGTAATTACTTGAAATTTAAGGGCTAAATAGTTATTGAGTCTTTTTGTATGTAAGGACTTACCTTGAAGCGAGCTTATCTTGTCTTCTGCTCCATCAATTTGACTACTTCTAATTTTCCCTTTTTCTGCTACTCATTCAGCTATCCCTGTCAACTTTGGTATCTTTCCTACCCTTTCTCCCCACATCCTGGAAGTTAACAGAATTCGGAGTAATTTTCACAAGTCTCTCAGAGTCGCACTCTCTATTTTCTTTATTAACATTGTTATTTCTTCTTATTTGGGTGATTGCAATTATCATCTTGTTATTTTTTTCTACCGTTTTTTTTTTTTCCCCTCTATAAAGTTTCTCCAATCCCTCTTGCTCATCTCAGGCAGATTATTTTTCTTAATATGCAGTTATAGCCAAATCAAGACTCCACTCAAAGATATCAGTGTTTCATTTCTGAGACAGCTCCTTTTCCCTCACAGCCCATGTTCCCTGGACCCCAAGAGAGCCGATGGCAGTGCTCTTAGCTTGGAATACCAGAGACGTTCACTCAAGCCTGTATTGCTTGCAGTGAGCCTCATTTCTGTCCTTGGTGCCATTGTTGTGGCTGGACCAGCCCTTGTGGTTCTTACTCTGATCTCAGGATGCCCTGCGGCAAAGTTCAGGGGACTTGGAGGAAAACGGTTTATTATTCACAAGTCCTACAGGGTACACACACACACATACACACACACACACACACACACGGGCCACACGGGGAGGTTGTACCTGGAGTGAGAGCAAGCATGGGCCTGGTGTTCTGTCTTCTTTAGTGTCTCTGGGTTCAGTCTTTATTGGCTAAGTTGAAGTGTGAGTGGGAATTAAAGTTCAGAGAGGGAGAAGCGGGATCACACACGTGTCAGGTTTTCTGGGTAACACAGGGCTTTTGAAAGAAGGACCTTCACAGGCAGGGGTGGCCTAGTTCCTTATCTCTTTTGCTAGTAGCTGTGTCATACACTGGCAATATGTTTACTCAAGATGGATGTCCTAAAAAAAAGATGGATGTCTATATATATATATATATATATATATATATATATATAAGATTTATAATCCTCTAGTAAGATTTATAATTTCTTGTAAGATTTATAATTTCTTGTCTTATACCTGTAGCTATAGCAAAGGTAGAATATATTATGCATTTATTTTGTGCATAAGTGTATGTTCTTACTTCTGCGTTTATTTCAATTTAAACCAAATGGAGAAATGGGTGAGAATGGAAATGACAGAGTCTAGAGTGGTATTGCTCAGGATTTTGGGGGACGGTTGGTCAAAGTGGTTCTGAAATTAAGGTTTTTCTCAAAAGACATGTTTTATGCAGTGAAGACACAGAAAAGGACATAAGATACGACATGAAAAAAAGGCACAAAAACCAAAGGGTGTTCATGTTGAAATGGAGACCACAAATCTAAGATACTACATTTGCAGACTTCAAGGCAATGATCTAGAAGGGTTAGGTCAGAGGAATGTGGAGGTTTGGGGCAGTGTGCAGGCAGACAGTTGTTTTATTGGATGCCTGTAGGTACTTAGGGCTCCCACATGACTCTTTATGGCTTTATTTGTACCATTTCATCTACTAGGAATGTTTTTGTATACAATTCTCCTATTCACTTAAAACTCTGGCAACATCAAAATATACTAGATGTGTAACTTTGATCGAGCACTTATTATGTGCTTGGCACTATGCTTGACAGTTGATTTACTCCTGTGATGAAGGTTCAAATTATTATCCTTATTTACTACGGAAGAAGGCTACTACTTAAAAAGTTTGAGAAAGTTGCTCATGAATAAATAGCTTTTGGATAGGAACCATAACATTTATATTCATTACATTCATATTCATCTCCCAGAGAATAAAGCTTATTTCTTGGCATATAGTAAAACTCAACAGCTGTTTGTTGAATGAATGGTTGAGTAGAGAGATAAATAAATTGTATTAACTTACAAATAATAATAAGAGGTTCACATCGGTTGATGTTTCCCAAATGAACTGCTTGAGTGTTTTTGAAGATTTTAATAGTATTTGTTAGAGGGTTTTCAAAATTCTGTTGGGCTGTCTTAAATCCTTTTTCTTGGCAAAATTTGCTTTAACAGATTTAGTGTTATGGTAAACAAGCCCCCCATACAAAACACTGTGATCATGCAATTCACCACCTTTTAAAGATTGCAAATATTATTCCAGCAGGCTTATGCTTTCTCTACAGAAACTGATCAGGGGACCACAGTACAGAGGAAACTTCAGGTCTTTATAAGTCCTATTTGTGGAATTACTCTTCCTTCTGTCCTTTTTTGCTTCAGTGAAAAACCACAATTCATTTAGCTTTGCATGGTCTTCTCTTTTGCTTAGTGAGCCAGTTTAGAGCCTAGTCTGTGCTTAGATTTAGAAGTTAAAATTCTTAGTTTATCCAGATGTTGTAATGTGAAAAAAGAAAGATAAAGGCATATTTTTTAAAAAGAGCAATTTATGAGACAGTGTGAACCATGTAAGAGACTACAGATGAATCCCCTTTTTAATATATATGTTGAAAAATGCATGTACCAATCTTAGAAAATTTGTGGCAATGGCAATGCGGTGTCTCAAAATACTATAAATTAAATAAATACCAGCAACTTGTGACTTATGTCATAATTTGTTTTCTCCATGCATAGCATTGCATTAATGTGTGTCATGTGAAGTTAAGTACTGCAGAGATTTTTAAGTATTACAGATGTGAAAATTCCGTGTGTTCTCAAGGCCCCGTTCTGTGATCTGACCTCCTATCTGAAACTGCCCAAATAACCACATACTTTTGACACTTTGAGTCTCCAAGGATCTTTATGTAAATGGTCACCTTTTGCCAATAGTTCAGATTGTTTTGTTACAAATTCTTACTGCATTTCTGGAATAAGCTTTATGGGTCATCTGAGCAAAGTCTTAGTGTCAAAATAAGGTTGTCGATTAGTGCAGAAAACTGGAGATGTAAGAGCACATCCAATTATTGCATGCTAAGAATAGTGTTACATATTGGGGTCTGTTCTGTCATCTTTGAAAATATAACCCCAGAAAACAAATACGATGTATATATGACTTGTATTGGGCCTAGAATTTTATAATCTTGAATACTCTGGAGATTCAGATTTCTCTCAGTAACTTTTTCCAAGTAAGAAAATCAACTTAGATTTAAATGTTATCAGTGCAGTGCATAGGTTTTAAATAGATCTGTATCCCAGCTCCCTGGAGGAGAAACATGTTATTTTCACTTTTAAACTTTCAAATGTCTAAACATATATCGTACATTGTAAGTAGATGTTTAATGCATCTTGAATGAGGGAGTGATTAAGTGAACCTATATCCGATTTCTAGTTCTTCCAATTTCCCTGCTGTTCTTTTCAGTGAAACCCCATATATTCACAATATGATGTAAGAGTTTTTTCCTCAATATTCATATAATATTATGTTTCGGTGAAATAGAAATCAAATCATTAATATTTTCGCATAAACTTATTAACGAGAATAGAATCTCTTCCTTGGAGAGACTTTGGACAATAAGACTGTTCAATTAAAATTGATAAGTACAAAGATTTATTTTTAAATACCTCAACTGACTTTGATTCAACAGATATTTATAAAAAGCCAGGTAAATTGCATTCTCTTGGATAGATGTTAAATATTACCAGACACAGCCTATTAAATGTGAAAAGTTAGACATTCTTCATACTTAATTACAGAAGGATACTTGACTTTTAAAAATAATAAACACTGGTCTTTTTATTGAAAGTTCGTGTAAGAGAAAAAAAAATGAGTACGAAACTTTAGCCAAATAAGTGTACAAAAAAGAAAAATGAGGAAACACTGGAAAATGCATTATTGTTTTCATTTTACAGTTATTTAATGGTGAAATTCTTTCTTTCTCAAACCAAGTGTCCTCTGTCATTCAACCTAACTCTGCTTTATGACTAGGGCATTTACTGGTAACCAGTCACCTTGAAAGCATACTTCAAATCAAACCAAAAGAAAGAATGTAGCTCCGTCCTACTAAACCAGCAGCAGCACTAGAAACAAACTTAAAAACACATTTTCATAAAGCAACCATACGTGTGTATGTATGTGTGTGTATCTGTGTGATTTGTGATCTTTGTATATAGTGAAAAAGCAATCACAAGTAAATGCAATAATCACAAGAAGGCATATGCATATAGTCCTCCATCATAAACATCAATGTGTCACCTTAGAACTTTAAGAATTAAGTTCAAATTTTAGTGTTTAAATAATTAACTTGGCAAAATGCCTTCTGAAATCCCTGTAAGAATTCCATAAAGAAGGTAATTTATAACAAAACAAAGGGAAACAAACAAAAAAACTCCCTCGAATATCACAAAACAGCATTCTGTTCAAAGACTAGGGAACTACCTCACCCATAGTCAACATTAAACCAGGATCTTGAAAGTACTAGAGGATTCCAAGTGATAAATAAATAAGAAAATAGATGATCAGTAAAATATTAAAATTCAATTCAGTGACTCCAAGATGGTTGACAGGGAGGCATGTCAACTTTGGAAATAATTTTGGATTTATGTATTTTTAATGAGGGATATTTTTCTTGGAATTGGGGAAATTCCTAGGCATTAAAAAGATTATTTCAATAAAAATAACTTTCATTTTACCTTGTAATTTTTGAAATGATAATTTTGGCAACATTAAAATCTGAGGGATGTCTTTGCTCACGTAAACTCTTTTAGAAATAGAGAAATCGGAAAATTCTTATTAGACTAACTCAATGAATTATTTTTAATATTAGACAGCTCCTCTAGATTATTTATTAAAAGTTTCATACGTCTTTTTACAGCTGCATTCCGAAGGATATATTACACTCTATGCCAATTAAATCAAAGATCTGAAAATCTTCTCTTTACAGATGCCAGCATTTTCTTTTTATCATAGCTGTTTAAATATATGCGTAAAGCGATGTGGTTTGAAGTGAGAAAATAATGCAGTTTATCCCTTCATTCGTTTTTGATATGAATCACAGAAACCCGATTTTGAGTGCAATCATCCTTTATGCTCTCCACCTCAACAAGTTATTGATTGAAGTAAATGTCTGCAATATTTTCAAAAGCTTCCTCTGCTAAGAGCTTGAGCAAGACTTCATGAAATAATTCCTTTTGAATAACATTGAGCATTATAATATTTTAAGTTTGCATTTTAGTAATTTTAAAAACACTCTGGTTGAAATTATTTAGGCACACCCAACTTCCTTGGGTCAGGGAGAGGCGGACATGCTGTTCAAGCTGCGATTGGTGAAACTACTCTTTTCTCTCAAAGTATCATACTTAGTCTTATTTTGTTTTTTCGGCATAGTTCTCATGGTTATTTGGGGTTATTTAATCATTTGTATATTTCATCATTTTTAATGTGTATTCCTTTCCCCCATCTATGTTGTAAATTCCATGTTTTATTGCCCATTGAATACCTACTGCCTGGAACAGTGTCTGCTAATGCTCAGTTTCTATTTGTTGAATGAATAGATGAAGTTAATCGCTGACGTGAAGGGTTGATAGTGATCCTACAGGCACGTCAGAGTATGTATTTCCCAACCGTCACTTTTAAAATTAGTTTTTATTTCACAACTTATTTGTTTAATGGTTCAAGGAAGTAGATGTTTGTTACTTTGATTTTAATCTATTTCAGGAAACATTTTCTGAAATTATTTACTGTATGGTCCCAAAAGTGTATTATATTAAATTTTCCTTTTTGCATTTTTGGTAAATGGGAAAATTTCACTAAACCTTAGTGGCACATTTTGTGGTTGAGCTGGAGAAATACAGTAGAGGGCTGGGCATGCCCTGTATGATTTGATGACAGTTTTCCCACTAATACAAATAATCCTGCATAGAGCCTTTATCACTTGTTTCCTGTGATTTTTTTAAAACATGATTTTGTTTTCTTTTTTGGCCGCTCTGTGGCATATGGAATTCTTGGGCCAGGGATCATTTCCAAGCTGCAGCTGTGACCTGTGCTGCAACTGCAGCGATGCTGGGTTCTTCAGCCCCCTGAGCCCCACCAGCGGTCAGACCTGCATCCGGTGCTGCGGGGATGCTGGCAGATCCCGTTCTGACACAGCAGGAACTCTGAAACGTGATTTCTCAAGTCAGTTCATAAGGCTTTTGAAAGTAACTATGTGATGTACTTTTCTGCCTTTCAGAATATTTTTATTGTTGTTAGAGGAGAAAAATCTCTTTATTCAAATAGAATCCTTCTGGCTCTTTGCCTTAAAGCTGGGGAGAGGTGAGAATTCACTGCCGAACCCGCCCGACATAGTTCACGTTCACTCAAAAGGTCTTCACTTGTGTCCAGAATTGTCTAATATGTCCTGGTTTTTTGTTTCATGGTTTCATTTTAACTAACGTTTTTCACATCCTATTTTTTTTTTCCTGCTTTGGAGAAAGAAACTGTCATCAGTATTTATGAAAAAAAATGTATCTGGCTACTCTTTTTATCCTACAGTTTGCATATTTGGCAGATATCTGGATCTTCATAGGATTTGGTTGGTTAATACACTCCTCGTTTACTGATATCACTAAATAGAGATTTCCTATACTTAAAGCCAGGATTTGCATTCAGTATTTAGTATTTAGTCAACCTCTTAATGACTATGTATTTGTTTGAAAACATTGTTAATAAATGTTTTCACTGGGAGTAAAATAAAGAATCAGCATTTCATTTTGCAAGCAGCATTGTCGATTTGCATACTTATTCCTAACATTCGAGTGGAATGGATGTTAACTTTTGGCTTCTATAAGCAGGTGGTGGGGAACTTTGGCTACACGATGTCAACATGGAGACACTGATCTGGGTAGGCTCTCTGTGGTTAGATTTGTTGGTCCAACCTCAGGCGCACTGCGCAGACGCTGATGTTCAGCACTGATTGGGCAAGTTTATCTACGTGAAAGCTGTTGTAAAGCTTGTGGATAAAGCATTTATAAATACTGGTGTATATGCTTCTCAGTATTGAAGATTGCCAAAGGCGTTATTACAAGGTCTTCTCTGCAGAAGATACAAGCTGCTGAATTAGAAAGAGATGTCTTAGCATTGCCTTCCTTAAGGATAAAACAAAACAAACCTTAGAAGGCACTGAAAGCCCTTTATCCTTTTCAATGAATATAGTGGGTTTCGAAGCGATGATGAGGGGAGAATGTGAGTCTGTGCTGTGTGTGTATTTCTGAATGGTGTTTGCAGTGCTGTAGAGTTCCTTCACTGTTTATTAATTCCTTCCCTTCAAAATTAAATATTGTTTAGTCTTAACTTGTGACATCAATGTTCATTCAAAACGTATGTTTATCCTTCTCTGGACTTCCTTTATATTTCATTCTAAAAATCTTCCTGACTAGAGATTTTTCTCTGTTGTATGACAAGAATAACATAAACTTTAATTTGGTGATTTATATTAAAGAAATGATGTATTTTTGCACTGCAATAAAAATATAATGATTACATTTGAGAGAATTAATGCCATGTTTTAAAATTAAAGTAGTGGTTTCCCACCTTATTGCAGTAGAATTTCACAAAAAGGACATTTTCATATTCACTTTTGTGTTATAATATTAAAATGTATTAAAACGTTGGG
Organism: Catagonus wagneri; assembly: GCA_004024745.2. Classification (NCBI taxonomy): domain Eukaryota; kingdom Metazoa; phylum Chordata; class Mammalia; order Artiodactyla; family Tayassuidae; genus Catagonus; species Catagonus wagneri. Next base: position 26,633,576 of record PVHT020000886.1, on the reverse strand, counting down.
AAAGAAATTTTAAAATTCTCAAAATAATAATATATCCTGTTATGTTTTATGCTGTTTTAAAAAAGTCACTGTCAGTCAAGTAAATGGAATATTTAACTTTGCATTTCATATTTGGCAGTTAGGCTTCATTTCACCAAAGGAATGGCGATCCATCAACTTTATACTGTTGGTAACTAGTGTGAGATCCTCATATCACATTATGTATTTCCTGACAGAATTCCCCTTCCTTTGTTTTCTCTGTGATGCTCAGAGTCATTGCATCTTTTCTTTCACCTAAATGACTTTCTAGTTCATGCCTCCCATTCTTGCTATTTGGCACTACAGCATAGCTTCCTGGTGCACTAAATGGGCTTGATAATGTTGATAAGCTTTTGGAGTGTGGAGTTTGAAATATGATGATACTTTTAAAAAAATAAAATGATATTTCTAAAACACCCAATCTGTATTCACAATTATCATTATCACAACTCTCTACATGGTTTATTGCAGATTTGTCTCAACAGTTTCCAGACTCCATTATCTTTCGCTCTAACCTGTTTGAATAATCTATTGGCTAATGCTTTTTAAGATTAATATCATTATTATTACAACTATGTTATTCTATTATGTCGTAATTTTCCACTGCCCTATATAATCTTGACTATATTCTGAATTTGATTTTAAGGCTCTTTCTGATTTGGCTGTTGTTTAGTTTTGTCTGTCATCTACTCCTGAATCTCTCTGAAATATAAAGTGTATCTCCTTTTTCCCATACTTACTGAGATATCATTGACATTTAATATTGTGTATGTTTAATTCACACAACGTGCTGATTGATAGATGTGTATGTTGTGAAGTGATTACCGCAGCAGAATTAGTTAACACCTTCCTCACCTCACGTAATTGCCATTTATTTTTTGTGGTGGGAACATTTAAGGTCTACTCTCTCAGCAACTTTCAAATATACAGATTTGTGAACTGTAACCACCATGCTGTATATTAGATCTCTAGTCTTAGCCACTTTATAATCACTGGGAATTTAAACCTTTTAACAATTTACCTTAATCCCCATCCCCAGCAACCACTATTCTATTCTCTGTTTCCATAAGCTTGGCTATTTTTGATTCCATAACTGATACCATATAGTATTTATCTTCTTCTGGTATGACTTATCTTACTTAGCATAATGTTCTCAAGGTCCATCACAGTTATTACAAAGGACAGGACTGCCTTCTTTCGCATGACTGAATAATATCCCATGGTATGTACATATCACATCTGCTCTATTCACTTATCCACTGTGGACACCTAGGTTGTTTCCATGTCTTGGCTATCGAGAATTATGCTGTAATGAACATAGGGGTACAGAAAACTCTTTGAGATCCTCACTCAGGACTCTGAATATATTTTTCGTTGCTCAGAATTTCTGCCCGAAATACTTTATTATCTTTTCTCCTATATTTATATATTATTTCATCTTAAATGAACATCTCGAGTTTGCTTCCCTCAAGACATTCCATCCAAACATGTTTATCTTTTCATTACTCTTTGTTTCACCTTTTTCATTGTACTTTATGATGGTTAAACTTTACGTAGCTTGTGTATTCTCTCTGTAACTATCTGCTGCTAGAATGACCTGGAGACACTGAAGAAGATTCTCAGTACTTTAGCTCTGGATTATCTGTTCACCTGCTCTCCTCTGCTATGAATTTTCACCCACCTGATCTTGTTATCATTATTTTTTAAATTTTTTGGTTTTAGTAAGCATGGATACTATCTTTTTGCTTTGGGGGTTTTGCCACACTCACATAATTAGGATCTTCCAGGTTGTTTTCCAGTTATATTCATGAGGGATAAAATTTCTAAACTGTCATATTTCACACATCACAATTATCTGTATTATTTATGTCTGGATATCTATCTATCTATAGAGAGAGAGAAAGCGAGAAATAAATATGAAGAGATTTGTTATGAGGGATTTGCACACAGTTATGAACGCTGAGAAGTCCCGTGGTTTGCTGTCTGCCAGCTGGCAGCATGGGGAAACCAGTGGTGTAGTTCCAGTCCATACTGGAAAACCTGAAAATCAGGGGCCGCGGGTACAAGTCTTGGTCTGTGTTCAAAGGCCTCAGGACAGGACCACCAAGGTTAGAGGGCAGAAGAGAGTCAGTCCCAGCTCAGGGAGAGAAAATTCGCACTTCCTCCGCCTTTTTGTTGCCCTCAGGTCCTCCACAGCCAGCCTGAGTTGGTGAGTGTGATTTTTATTAGCCTGCAGTCAAATGCTGGTCTTTTCCAGGCACTTCAGAGACATTCTCAGAAATAACATTTTGCAGCTACCTGGGAATCCCTTATTCAGTCGCATTGACACATAAAATTAACCACCACGCACATGAATGTTTTGCATTTTCTTGATTTCATGTGCTACTTCTGAAGGCCCTTCTGGCAGACTTTTGGAATCCATTTTGTATAAGACCACTGCTCCGCCTGAGATAATCCCCAAGGTGGATGGAGAATTTAAACCATATCCATATCTAATGTTTAATAATTTGCAGCAGCCACATTAGAGCTGATATACATATATACACACACAGAATTAAATTGGCATAGTTTTCACAATTTATTTTGAATTGTATAGTTCTTTTTACTGGGTTATTTATCTTGAAATTATAATTTTTACTCTTAAAAGAACATTTTGAACAGCCAATCTGAAGTTTGTGACATTTAGAAAAAGACTGGGATAATTGTGATATGTGAAAGTTGACACAATTTTAGAAATTTTATCCTTCATGAATATAATTGGAAGACAGTGTATATGTAATTTTATTAAATGCTGAAAACTTATAGCAAGTAGATATGAATTCATTTATTCAAATACTAGCTATAATTTTTAGGCAACCTCCATGTGGAGTTTAACTAAAGGTCGCTGCTTTATATATATATATATATATATATATATATATATATATATATATCCTCAAAAAGAAGCTTTATTATACACTCATGCTGTAGCTCTGTAAGTCAGAAGGATAGCTTTGCATTGATTGTTTTATGGCATTCTACTCACTGGAACATTTTTCTCCTGTAATTTCAGAAATTCTAAATTTCATGCTTTTCTTTTTGACCTCAGAACATAATTACCTTTAGTTATTCCTTTAGGGTATCAGTTTTAGTCGTTGCTGTATCACTCTTAGTTAAGTACTAAAATATTTAAATTATGTATATATATGTATACTTATATACTTTGTTGAAATAGACTTGTTGAAATTCGGTGTATGCGATGCTCACTGGTAGTAGATGTACTTTTAAAGAAAGTAGATGATAGGCTGATATTTCATTGATTTTCAGTGTTATTTTTGTGGCCAGACATTTGACTAGATTTTCAGAGCACATTTTTGAAACTTGGGTAAGTGTGTTGGCATGTAAAATGGCACAGAGAAAATGCACATATTTAAGAAAATTGTGTTATGGACTGCTGAAATTTGAAATTGGGAATGTTTGCTTTTTGGCAGCACTTAAGTAATGAACTATTTTTCAAAGGCATTGCTGATAATTTACTGTAGAAAGTAACCCAGTTCTAGATATGTCAGTGTCCTACTCCACCATCAAGAAACTCCTTTAAAATCATTAGCTTTGACTTAAAATTATTTTGATTTACTTCTTTCTTATAAAAATCAGATATATTTTATTTTTAAAGTTTTCAAAAGAGTCTTTTTTCCCCCTTATCATGATTATTGGGTCACATGGCAAAAAGGGTTTTTAACATCTATTAGTAACCTGTTTTTAGTGCTAAAAACTAAGTATTTATGTGTTATGTATAATATGTAAAATATATTTATAATAAGTAGTATAGAATTATATACATGTATGCATATATCATGTTACACTTTTAAAAACTAATGGCCTAATTGATGTTTAAGTAAAGGGATGGTAATTTTAGACTATCCATGTGGGTGAGTCACAATATTTTTCTTTTACTGATTGGTTAATTCTTCGGTATCCTCTAGCAGTTTCAATGTCTACTCTTTAAACATTCCTTCAGACTTGATTCTGCACTGTATTAGTAATATATAGCCCAGAACTTACTGGCTTAAAACAATAAACATTTATTATTGTCTATGGTTTCTTTAGCTTAGGAATCTGAGAGTAGTTTAATTTGTTGGTTCTGGCTCAGAGTCTGTCATAGGGTTGCGGTTACCCAAAGGAAGGCTTTCTGGTGCCTGGAGGCTCAGCCTTGAATATCCCGAAGGCACCCGCTTTGCCAGTTCACCCTGGCTGCCAACAGAGCGCTCTCCTTTTCTGGACCACTCTCTGGGGCTGCGTGAGTGTTCTCAAGATTTGATGACTGGCTTTGTACAAAGTGAGTGATTCAAGAGAGAGGTTAAAACTCCAATATCTTATTAGTGAATTACTCTTGAAATCATATGCTCTCCTTTCTACCCAGCTATGTCCATTAGAAGTGAGTCACTGAGTAAAGCCCACATTCAGGGGAAAAGGGGATCAGAGTGGAGATGTATCAAAGAATCACGAACATATTTTAAAACTGCCACATGGGCCTCTTTAATAAAATCCTCTCTCCTTCAGATTTATAAAGATCTCTCTTTTAAGTCCTTGACCTGTATTCAGCTTCCTACAAGACCTTGTTCGCGGCCCTACAAACGCACTACTGGCTTAAACCTGGTGTCATTCTTGTCACTCTCCCTTTTACCCTTTGCATCCAGCCAGTCATCAAATCGTGTAATTTTTTTTGTCTCTAAACTTAGATCAAATATGTTCTCTGTCATTATCCATTTAAAGTAACTATCTTTACTGCTGCAAAATAGCCTTCTGGTATGCATTTTCTTATCTATGCTTGAAGTGTTTTCCTTAGTAAATTTAATTTTATTTCATACATGGGATTTGGGATAAACAAAATGTAAAGGTAAGGAAATGAAAAATAACTAAAACTGTAAACTATTGTTAGTGACTTTTGACACCACAGCAAACACGTACATAGGGCAGGCTTAATACTTTTAGTTTCTGCTACGTGGAGATTAGGCTGCGGCATTTATTTTTTGAGTGATCATTGAACATGCAGAACAATTCACGGGTAACGACAGATTTGAACAGTGCATTGAAGGGCTGGCCAGGGAGGGATATATATATGTGCTTGATTCATCTGTCCTGAAACTAAGTTCCCTCCCCTCAGAGTAGTGGCCAGGATATAAGTCCGTTTAGTCAAAATCTTCCTTGGGTAGATAATGCAGTGCTGTCGAGGTCCAGCAACTAGACAGTACACTCTGCTCCGTCTCAGCAGTGGCCACTGACAGTGCAGCTTCTCCATCTACAGGCTTGTACCTTCAGGCATTACTTGAGCTACTTCATGTTATTGACCTGGTGTTAGCCTGTGTTCTCATCATGAATGTTTCTGAGTGTCATCCTGAAATTTTGAATTCCACGTGTTTAAAAATGTAATTAATCATCCAAGGGTAAGGCCCTCAACCAGAGAACTGGCTGCATGCCTCTTAATCTGCGTTTAGTCTTTTACTTATTCTTACTGACATCCTTTGGCCTAAAATCCTCTGTCTCAAGGGGCATTTCCTTCTGTGAGCTCAGGCCCTAGAATTATCCTAGCAAATCTTTGACCTTGTCCTTGGAGTCCAAGAGCAATCTACTGACTCTTTCTTTGGTCACCAGCTTTTAGCACCGTGACCCCAACCTCACACCCATCATTAGACTGTTATCTTTAGTTACAACCCACAATTCATTAAGAATTTATAGCATTTTGAGTCAGATGTCACCAAGCAGGATTGCAGTAGGAGAGCCCAAGAAGTGAGTAACAGAAAACAAGAAGTTTCAACAGCAGAGTGACTGAGGTCTCAGAATAGGAAGAATCAGAGTGATTTGTGCAGAAACAAGTAAGCAAAAATTAAGAGCTATTTTCTCCCATTCCATAGGTTGTCTTTTTCTTTTCTTCCTTTCTTCCTTTCTTCCTTCCTTCCTTCCTTCCCTCCCTCCCTCTCTTTCTTTCTTGCTTTCTTGCTTTTCTTTCTTTCAATGGTTTCCTTTGGTGTGCAAAAGCTTGTCAGTTTCATTAGGTCCCATTGGTTTACTTTTGCTTTTATTTCTGTTGCCTTGGGAGACTGACAGAAGAAAACATTTGTAAGGTTGATGTCAGAGAAAGTTTTGCCCTATGTTCTCTTCTAGGAGTTTGATGGTGTCTTATCTTACATTTAAGTCTTTAAGCCATTTTTAGTTTATTTTTGGGCATGGTGTGTGAAGGTGTGTTACAGTTTCATTGATTTACATGCAGCTGTCCAGTTTTCCCAGCACCACTTACTGAAAAGACTGTCTTTTTCCCATTCTATGTTCTTGCCTCCTTTGTTGAAGATTATTTGACCATAGGTGTCTGGGTTTATTTCCCGGTTCTCTATTCTGTTCCATCGGTCTGTATGTCTGTTTTGGTACCAGTACCACACTGTCTTGATTACCGTGGCTTTGTAATATTGCCTGAAGTCTGGGAGAGTTATGCCTGCTGCTTGGTTTTTGTTCTTCAGGATCGTTTTGGTAATTCTGGGTCTTTTACGGTTTCATATAAATTTTTGGATTATTTGTTGTACTTCTGTGAAAAATGTCATGGGTAATTTGATAGGGATAGCATTGAATCTGTAGATTGCTTTGGTTCAAACGATGCATCTGACAAGGGCATAATCTCTAAAATATACAAACATCTTATGCAACTTAACAGCAAAAAGCCCAATAATCCCCAGTTGAAAAATGGGCAAAAGACCTGAATAGATATTTCTCCAAAGAAGATATATATGGCCAACAAGCCACGTGAAAAAACACTCAACATCACTAATTATTAAAGAAATGCAAAGCAAAACTACTATGATGTACCACCTCACACCAGTCAAAATGGCCATCATTGATAAATCCACACATAACAAATGCTGGAGAGGGTGTGGAGAAAAGGGAACCCTCCTGCACTGTTGGTGGAAATGTAAATCGGTACAATCACTATGGGAAACAGTATGGAGGTACCTTAGAAAACTAAATATAGAACTACCATATGACCCAACACTTCCACTCCTGGGCATATATCCAGACAAAATAATTACTTAAAAAGGTACATGCACCCATATGTTCATTGCAGCACTATTCACAGTAGCCGAGACATGGAAACAACCTAAATGTCCATAGACAGATGAATGGATTAAGAAGATGTGGTATGTATACACAATGAAATACCAGTCAGCCATAAAAAGGAACAAAATAATGCTACTTGCAGCAACATGGTGGAACTAGAGACTGTCACACTAAGTGAAATAAGTCAGAAAAAGACAAAACCATATGATATCACTTATATCTGGAATCTAATATATGACACAAATGAACCTTTACACGGAAAAGAAAACATGGACTTGGAGAACAGACTTGTGGTTGCCAAGGAGGAGGGGGAAGGCAGGGCATGGACTGGGAATCTGGGGATAACAGATGCACACTATTGCATTTGGAGTGGATAAGCAACGAGATCCTGCTGTAGAGCACTGGGAACTATATCCAGTCACTTGTGATGGAGCGTGATGGAGGATAATGTGAGCAAAAGAACGTGTGTATAGATGTGTGCTTGTGTGTGTGCGTGACTGGGTCAGTTTGCTGTACAGTAGAAAACGGACAGAACACTGTAAACCAACTATAATAGAAAAAATAGAAATTATTTTAAAATAAATTTAAAAGGGAACTGATGTCAAAAAGCTGTAATACAAAAAAGGAACCAATCTAAAAAAAGAAAAGAATTGAGGGCTAATTCTCTTGTTGTTTATTCTCTGGTCAGGAGCACTTTAAATTGGGGATGCTTTTGACTTGGAATTTGGGCACCTCCTGAAGTTCTTGCTGTCTTTAGCCAAGAAGCTCAGTTTTATTGGTGTCCCTTTGGCAGCACGGTCAGTGGGGAGTCCAAAGTGCAGTATCCTAACAAGTGTACCAGAGTTTACATCTAAAGCTTTTCGAGTTTATCCAGCCGATATCAATTACACATGGAATAAGTGGCCCTCTCTTCCTCGTTACAGTAGATTAACTCATGGAATCACAGTGGGGAGGAGCTCAAGAATATGCCTTCTTATCCCCATATTGGTTTTCTGTAGTCACTTTACAGGGTCCGGTGCTATATTCCTCTGATAAAAAATATAGTAGACTGTTTCACTGGCTAACTTGCATTGAACTGCTGACATTTTCCAGGTCTCAGTCTTTCCTCTAGTAACCAATGTCCCTCCATTGTTAGCATGATAACTGAATGGTAAACAAAACAGCAACAAAAAACTTTTAACCTAAGCATATTTTTCCATTGAAATTTGGTCGCTGATTAAAGTATTTAGCAATATGATTAAAAGTAATTTAAGTAGCTAATTAGATACTGTTATAGAGTAGTTTCCAGTAATATATTGCTTTAAACAAAGCATTCATCATTTAGGAATGCAATTTATCACTGAGTTACTGGTGCAAATGCAATTATAAGTTAAACGGAAGAAAACATCCACAAATCAACCCTGGTACCCTATAAAAAATTTCCATATCCATAGCTGTTGAATACTTCTTCTGAGGTCAAAAGAGATAAATGGAAAATTTGGCCCTCCACATTTTAGTTGACTTTGCAACTGTCTAGTGTCTGATTCTAAATCATATTTTTGACAGTTAAAACCTGGATTAAAGCTCTATTTGTGTACACATGTTTTGACAAAATTGACTGATGAGTTTAATCAACCAAATTGTCCACTTAAACAAATGCTTTGACTGGATGATTTGCTTATTTGTTTGTGTTTCTATATTCAATTAACTTGTTTTTTTAACAATTTAACTTAATTGGTTAGGTTAACAAAATGTAGCAAGATCAACTCTGTTTGGAAGCAGTTTCACTGTGATTTTTTTTCTTTAATGACTCTACCATATTAAGAAACAAACTGTCTCTTAGCAAATGCTCAAGTTTCCTGTAAAACGTTCTGAAAAATTCTCGAAAAAAATTTCAGAAACTTTTATAAAAAAGCAAACAAAAACATCTATGATTCCTTTTAAACTGACTGAAATCGTGAAAATGGATCCCCAGATTGGAACATTTTTATTGCAATGATTTTCTTACTTAAAATACTGTAAACATTAATGAAGATGCTGAATGACAACCAGAATAGAATGAACTGTGTGGTTCAGTTTAAGTGACTTGCTTGGAAATTATGCATGAGGTCTTCGGGACATTTATAGGTTTCCCAAAATAGTATACAAAGGAGGTTAAAAACTCATGTCATTCTCAATTTTGAAATACAGGTATAGTTTTACAAACCAAATCAATATTTTCTCTAAGTTTTAAGTACAAAAAATATTTATAGTAATAAAGTCTCTCTTTCCCCATTGCCACTCTTTTTACAGTTTCTTGCTTCTCTCTTCCCTTCTTTGCTTTTCACATTTCATGCTTAGTAAAAAAAAAAAAAAAGCATAAGAAAAATTGAATGCATTTATTTAGATATTTTTTATGTATGTGCATATTAGTAAGTAAATCAACTATCAATGCCAGTTTATAGCTATCATGTATATATCCTTGTAATTAATGCTCTTATGTGAAAATGAACTTACTAGCTCTTTGGTAAATACTTAATTTCGGAATTTCAGTTACACTGTTTTAAAAGAAGACTTGTTGAGATTGTACAGTTAAATGTTTGACTGTCTTCTGATAATGTACTGATTATGTTTGCAAACTTGAATTATAAAACTATTAAAATTATAAAATTATTAAATCTGACATGAAAAGATAGACAATTTTCTGTTTAAAAATGAAATATGTATGTAGCAAACACCTGAAACCAAAGAGCAAACTAGAAAAACATAATTGTCGCAAGTAAAAAGAACAAGTTTTCAATTTTCTTGCTATGCAGGGAACTTGAAAATAACAACCTATACATAAATGTGAGCAAGCAATTCACAAATAAAATAAATATGGAGGGTCAGTAAACATGAAAATATATTTCATTGTTTAAATAAAATGGTGAAAAATAAAGATGATTTTTATCACTTTTTGTCTATCACATTGTCAATACATAAAGGAATTGGTAATATGTAGTTTTGAAGAGGAAAGTACTGCTGGAGAAAGTGCCCAATTTGTATTAAGCTCTTTGGACATCTAGCTGTTCATACTGCCAAACTTCAAATATAATTACTGCTTCATCAGTTTCATTTGTAGAGATATACCATGAAATATATTCGAAAAAATATATTTTTTCTAAAATATTATAGCCAAGAATACAGATGTTTATACTTTTTTGTAATATTATGAGACAAAAATACTGGGACATTTATAAATGTCCATTAAATAAGACCAATTAAATAGACTATATACTTACGTATATATACATATAGACACACACACATATATAATGCAGCCTTTAAAAATGAGGGATACAATGCAGAAATGAAAAAATTTCCACCATATATTGTCAGGTTAATAAGTAAAATAAATCTAAGTATCAAACAATATGTGTACTGTGATACGACCTGATTAATAGTCACTTAAGTAAAATTAAAAATGGCATCAAAAGAAACATACAATGTTTGTTTTTTTCTGTAGAAAATTCTAATAGGAAAGTCACCACATTGTTAACTGGTTACCACTTGACATTGGAAGGAAGCTGTGGGATGGAAGCTGAAGGAAAATTTAATTTTTTCCCATAAATCTCTATTTTCTTAAAGAATAGTCACTATTTCTATAATTAACTCATAAAGTATACTGATTATGTTCATTATTACTCGAAACAAACTATGTTTTAAAATTGAAATGCATTACTTTATTTGAATATATATATATATATATATATATATATATATATATATATATATATATATTCAGGAGCAGTGTTCTTTTTTTTGGTACTGGTTTTCATAAAAAAACAAGACATAATATTCCTGAGGTTAATCTGAAAATCTTGTTCTACAAACTTTATGATATTTCTGTGTAGTCTGTGCCAGTGTTTTAGAAAATCCAGGGTGCCTTTTTCCATTTATAAGAGGGAAAAAAAAAAAAAGAGAGACGTGTCAGATAAAGTTTTTAAGAAATAATTGTGGGGCGTTCCCTTCGTGGCTCAGCGGTTAACGAATCCGACTAGGAACCATGAGGTTGTGGGTTCGATCCCTGGCCTTGCTCAGTGGGTTAAGGATCCGGCGTTGCCGTGAGCTGTGGTGTAGGTCGCAGATGTGGCTCGAATCCCGCGTTGCTGTGTCTGTGGCGAAGGCCGCAGCTACAGCTCCTGTTAGACCCCTAGCCTGGGAACCTCCATATGCCATTGGTGTGGCTCTAGATAAAAGGCAAAAAGACAAAAAAAAAAAAAGAAAGAAACAATTGTGGTTTTGGATTTTTAAAAATCCAGTCAGGTTCGTAAATGGAGAGCTATTCTATCTTTAAATTATGAATCGCCCCGCTTTGCCCCTTGGTATTAGTATACCCCAGACGGGTACCTGCCTTGTAGGAAGCAGAGATGACTGATCCTCTTCTTCCTCCGCCAGCGTTCAGCCGCGCCCCCATTCCGATGGCCGTGGTGCGCAGGGAGCTGTCCTGCGAGAGCTACCCCATAGAGCTCCGCTGTCCGGGAACAGATGTCATCATGATCGAGAGCGCCAACTACGGGCGGACCGACGACAAAATCTGTGACTCCGACCCCGCTCAGATGGAGAATATCCGCTGCTATCTGCCTGATGCCTATAAGATTATGTCTCAAAGGTACGAGTATTTTTTGTGCACTTAGAATAAGCTCAGCCTGCGTCTGTGGGACACACTGAACGCAGGTGAGAACATAAATAACACTGTGTACTTCAGGTCACTTTGAGCTACTTTTCCAGCATCCCACTATTCTCCACAGCATTAAAATGCTGGTGCTAGAAATTACAGGTGGCATTTGGAAAATATTAAAAGGTATTAGGTTAGTCATTGTTTCACGGTCTACTTTGTGTTCTGTAGAACTGAGTTTACTAGTTAAGAAACTAAATTTGTTTTTCACAGTTTTCAAAAATAAAATTTATAATTTCTCCAGAAATTACAGAAAAATTATTTTACTGCTAATACTGTTTTCCATCAATGTAGAAAAAAAGAGTAAAATTTAAATAAACAGACAGTTTTATAACCATTAGTCAAAATATACCAGAGATTAATGGTTATTTGGCCTTAGAAACACTAAAAAGGTATTCCTTTGATATCTAGTACAGATATTAATCCATTTAATATATTTAAACTATCTGAAGTGTTACCATATTAAAATAATATAAAATAAGGTACCATGCAGTACCATTGGATAACTAAAAGATCTTTAATTTTAAAGAGACCAATCAAAAGAAATCCATACTATAGAAATTTCATAAACTTTCCTGATAAATTAGCTAAGTATTAAATCTTTCTCAAATATTTACTCATTATTACTATGATTTCTCAGAAATTAGTGACAAAGTCATCCATTTACTATAAGCTTTTGTACTTTCTGACTACTTGCTCACAAAGTAATTTTTTAAATAATCAATCAATAAATGATTCACTTAGTGAATTTGGTTTTTGTCAGCATTTCCATTTAGGTATTTCTTTCCTTTGTTTAAGGATTTATTAAAATATGGGGGAATCATTGCATATGTAAAAATACACAAGTTGAATTGTAAAAGCAAAAATAGATTTGAAGAACTGTCTTCTTGTGCTTAAGAAAGCCTGTCTCATTTTAATCATCTTGATATTTAAAATTCTGATATATATATATATATATTCGTGTGTGTGATAAATACATTGATAGCTAATATTTTTATAAATTAGTGTTGTATAAATTCTTGAAAGAAATTATAACACGCCAGAATTATGACGACCAAGTCACCCAAGGAGTCCTTGAAGGACAGCAATCTCAGTGGGCAAATCCGAAGGCTTTTATTTGCCTATTTCTAAAATGCTGGTACTTGCTAAGGTGAGTGTTAATGAGAAATAAGATTTTAAAATTAGGGATTCTGTTTGATAAGCGTTTGGTTGCACTAGGTTATTCTCCTGTGTCTCTCTCATTCCTGTGTGTTTGACATACCACCGACTATGATTAAATTCTCTGACGTTATACTTGAAGGAAGTCTAATGATTTCGTTGCACGTAGGTATTGTAGTTATCTTTCAGGAGTGGTTTTCCTGAGCAGTATGGAATGGGCACCATAACTAAATTGTTATTTTACTTCTTTTAGTCAGACCGCCAAACAGGGGGTTCTTCAGAATTCATTCAGGGTGTGAGTTGAGGAGGATTTTCTGCTTTTCTGTGATTTAAAATGTAGCGGAAGCATTAACTTCACTAGCTCTTTGATCTCTATATGATTTTCACCCAAAGTGTCTTAATCCTTTCATTGATATTATTAATGGCTCCCAAAATAAGCCCTTAATCTTATAATTATTGCAAAAAAAATAGTTACAATAGATCCTCTGGAGCTACTGAATTTTATGGGGTGCATCTATAAAGTGACAAATCTGCAGAGTAAAATTGCTTTAAGCACCCTGAGTAAATCATTTGTGCCAGCCCTCCTAGGGGGTTCTCAAGGAAGGATTGTCAGTTAGCTGAAATAACCGTGGTTATTTCTCCACAGAGGCAAGATACTGGCTTCTATGTGGACTGTTAAATGTACTGCATTTACACTTTCCAAAATGAATGCATTGGCCCTTGGGGACAAGGAATCCGGTTCCATTCCGTAAGCTCCCAGGATATGGGAAGATCACGTCCACTTAGCTGCTTTATAAGGAACTCTCACTTCCAAGCCAATGATAGCATGTTAAAGGATTTTCATAATTAGTAATGAACATATCATATTAAAATTAATTATTAATGGACATATCATATTAATTATGGTATGGGCACTTTAAATAATGTGTTTGAATTTAAATCCCATTCGAAAACATCTTTTCATAGTTTAGATTAATTATTATTATGTTTCTGTCATTTAAACTTCTAGAAAGATACTGTATCTAAAATTTTTCAGCGTGTCTCTTTATGGGAGTACTATTAGGAAATACAGAAATTTTGGGTTGCATCACCTTCTTTATAACTTGCTTCAGCGTCATAAATTAGATCAACATCACAGGTAAAGACAGACATGAACTGTTATCCATGCAGATGTTTGAATCTACACTGAATGGACATATAAATAAAACTGTGTACTAATATGTTAGTGAAGTGTGAAAAATTGCAGACTTGAATTGAGAAGAGCGTGACGTGCGATTTCCACAGTCTTCCCCCAGTAGATCTGTGCAATCTGATACCTGCTCTAGAGAAGCCAGTGTTCTCACTGTCTTCCAGATGGAGCTTGGCGTCTTGAGATCCAGGGGTGCTTGCCTTTCTGCCCTGTGTGTTCTGTGCTTCAGCCTTATTGTTATACTACTAGCAGTCTTGCCAAAATGTCATAACACATTTATCCTTTTCGAACTTCTGATGTCATCACTTACTGTCATCTACATCCATCTTTATTGCATCCAATCAACAAACTTAATGTCCTAGATATCATAAAATATGATATATTATCACATTTTAGACAATAGCCTTCCCTAAAGTAAATCGTAGAGGGCAGACTTTCTGTTGATTTTACCTAAAACTAAGTCCGATGTATTTTTTAAGTTGAAAAGGAGTTTTGAGCAAGAATGTATATAAGTATATGAATTACACATATTTCTCGAGGTATAATACATATACTGAGAACTGCACACATCATAAGTGTACAACTCAGCAGATTTTCAAAAATCAGGCTCATCCAACTAACAGCCAAGTGAAGATGTGGAACATCAAGCGCTTCTCCGACACCCACCCTGTGCTCCGTACTGGCCGTACTTCCCCCAGCCAAGAAGTGCTCCTGTTGGGCTTTCCATCGCCTGAAGTTAATTTGCCCATTTTGTAAATTAAATAAGTGGATTCATAGAGTGTATGCTTTTTGGTTTCTGGCTTCTCTTATTCAGTATATTCATTTTTAAAATATACCTTCACTGAAGCACTTCTATATGTCATATAATTCACCCATTTCAAGTGTAGTCTTTTGGTAAATTTACGAAGCGATGCAATTATCACCACCATGAATCAGTTTTAGAACATTTACATCAGCTCAGTGAGAGCCTGCGTGCTGATTATTGTTAACTCCCATTTCCTTCCCCATCCTAGGCAAAGAGTGCTCTCTTTCAGCTTCTCTAGCTATCTTTAGGGCGTTATTTTTTAAGCTAAAACCTGAATATTTGAAATCAAGTTAGATTTAGTGGGTGTTTCAGTTGAGATATTATCAAAGAAATATGAGCAGTTATTTCTGAAGGCATGGACTTAAATATATTGCTTGCCTTTTGAATTACCTTGGACTCAAAGATCAAGAATTGAGGCGTTTAAAAAAATACCCTGTTTAGGGCCACAGTAATCAAGACAGCGTGGTACTGGTACCAAAACAGACATACAGACCAATGGAACAGAATAGAGACCCCAGAAATAAACCCAGACACCTATGCCCAATTGATCTTTGACAAAGGTGGCAAGAACTTCAAATGGGAAAAAGAAAGTCTTTTCAGTAAGCTTTGCTGGGAAACTTGGACAGCTGCATGTAAATCAATGAAACTAGAGCACACTCTCA
>PVHT020000886.1:26577579-26616983 GCA_004024745.2 Catagonus wagneri | reverse complement strand
AAATCTGACAGAAATCTGTAAACCAGCTATAATGCAAAAATAAAAAAAATAAACAAAATTAAAAAAATACCCTGTTTAGAGTTTTCTACCAAGGGAAGGTGTTAAATGTATAAAAAAGGAGAATTTTTTCCTGTTTAAATGAGTGGATTAAGTTTTACTTTTGATCTCCCAGCAGCATTTTAATAAGTATCTCATTTTACATGCCATAGTCCTATCAGGAACATGTGGGGGGGGGGAGGGAAAGAGGCAGGGAATTTCTGGGAAAGAGAGGGAATTGTTTCTCATCTTCCTGAAAATGTTATGTTTTAGTTTATATCGGCACCACTGCAGCGTGTTTTACAGTATAGGAAAAGGACTTGTTCTGGTGTATCCAATCCTAGTGAAGTTGAGAACTCTTCCAATAGCAGTAGGAGAAGAAATGCCAGTGGAGTTTTTGTAAGTACATAGCTGAGTCATTGTTCTGCAATAACCCTGTGTATAGACACAAATGTTTCAATTCGAATCTACTCGCTTGCTCCTTTTACACATTTTTTTATATTATATCTTATACTTCTCATGAATTATAATAGATCAAAATAACCCTTCATTTTAGGAACTTTTCCATTGACTGTATATTCTAATGCAATAAAATGAATAAAATAACAGATAGGCATGGAAACTAGAACTCACTGCCTTAAGTAATACTGTTTGAATGCATGTTTGTTAAGAAGACAGAAAAGCAGGGTGGGAAGTGGAAGAAAGAAGGGAGAGAACTCCCACTGCCAGAGTCCAAATGTAGAAAATATGGAGGCTCTGGCAAGTTTCTGTCTGGAAGACACTCATCTCTTGTTTTCTAATGTTTTGTCCCATTTTAAGCTTGAGAATGTACATTTGATGATATTCTACAAAAATGCCTCCTAATACTCCTTTCTATTAAATTTTGAATGAAATTATGTCATTTATGTGTAGTTTGAAATTTAAAGATTTAGTCAATGATTCAAACATTTCAGAATAGCTTAGGATTAAAGTTAAAGGGAATTGGGTTGGCTGTCTCTCATAGGCACCTTGGAGAGGATTAACCCTTTGTGCAGCCATTCTCTAAGCATCATTTATGGAAACTCAAAAATCCCAAGTCCTTTCTGGGGATTCTACAAGGTCAAACCTATGTTCATAAAAATGCTGACATAGTATTTGCCATTTTCATTGCATTTGACATAGACACTGATGCCGCAAAAGCAATAGTAGGTAAAACTGCCAGCCTCTTAGCAGGGATGAAGGCAGTAGCAAGAATAAGTTTTTAAAAAAAATCTCAGTTTTTTAAATTTCTAATATGTTAAATATTGGTAGATAAAACTCACATAAACTGATAATCTCTGTGTATCTTAATAACTTTAAAGAGGTCATCAGACAAAAACTTAGAAAAATTGATAATTTAGCAATTATTTTTTTCATTTTACTCATTAGTGATTTATGTTTTGTCATCATTATTTTTATGTTGAATAATATTCTATTTGTTTTAAAATCATCTAGACCTTTTCTTTTTTTTCTTTTTTTTGTCTTTTTGCCTTTTATGTAGAGCCGCACCCGCGGCATATGGAGGTTCCCGGGCTAGGGGTCTAACAGGAGCTGTAGCCGCCGGCCTTCGCCACAGCCACAGCAACGCGGGATCAGAGCCGCGTCTGCAACCTACACCACAGCTCACGGCAACGCCGGATCCTTAACCCACTGAGCGAGGCCAGGGATCGAACCCGCAACCTCACGGTTCTTAGTCGGATTCGTTAACTGCTGAGCCACGAAGGGAACTCCTAGACTTTTTCTGAGTGAATTATTTTTGAAGGAAAGATTGCCTGTATGTTATGTAGTAGCTTCAGCTAATGCAGAACTAAATGAGAATTAGATCCGTCGCTGTAAAACTCCTAGCATCATTTTCTGTCCTACACTCATGTGATGGGTCTTTCGTAAAGTTGTAAAAACTTTCTTAAAATAAAAATGGGAGTTCCTCCTGTGGCACAGCAGGTTAAGGATCCAGCATTGTCACTGCTGAGGCACGGGTTCGATCCCCAGCCTGGCACAGTGGGTTAAAGATGTGGTGTTGCCACAGCTGTGGTTGGTACAGGTCGCAGCTGCAGCTTGCATTCAGTCTCTGGCCTGGGAACGTCCCTATGACGTGGGTGCAGCCAAAAATTTTAAAAATTAAAAAAGTGGTTAAAACAATAGAAACTTAGAATATCTAATTTTAAAATGAAAAACACTACACAGGTTAATAGTATGGTTTTGGGGAGGGGAGACACAGCCCTTCCATGATATTATTCTCAACACAAATATTGGAGGAACTAAATTAGTAAGTGTGTACCATGGGAAAAATAGTTTTCATTTTAATGTGTCGTTGATGTCAATTTTCTTTTCAAAAAGCAGTCTTGTAAAAACAGAATTTAAGAAGCTTTGGGCATCTCTTTCCTGGCATTCTTTACATTTTCTGTGTTCTTTTTAATTTAGCAGTGTTAGAAGTAATTCCAGGGCCTGTAGCCATTAATAAATGCATTGGCAAACAAACCAAAGGATACAAACCTCAAAAAAACCCTCAATAAAAGTGGAGTGAGAATGATAGATTCACCTGGAATTTGTCCTGTTTCACATTTGATTTATAAAACAAAAGAATTATTTTTTTCATTCAGAGTAACTGGTCATCATAGTTGTTTCCCCATTTCTAGTTTTTAGAAATTTTACATTCTGTGGTCAGAATGTAGGACTTGACATCTTGTATAAAATGTTTAGAAGATATTACCAGGGGGAGGAAGATAAATTTCTGAAAATTAGAGGATATAGGATAAAAATACTGAAGCAATTATCTTGAGTATAGCTTAAATCCAAATGGAAAAGGACTAAGCGGATTTTGAACATGAATGCTGTCACTGATTAATTGGCTATCACTGGACTTGGAGGAAAATAAGATACAGTGATACTTAGCAGATATTCAGGATATATACTTAAGTTTCTCTTGCATTACAATGATTTTAAGGATTGCTTAGGGAGTTCCCATTGTGGCTCAGCAGAAACGAATCTCACTAGGATCCATGAGGAGATAGGTTTGATCTCTGGCCTTGCTGTGGGTTAAGGATGCAGTGTTGCCGTGAGCTGTGGTATAGGTCACACATGCAGCTTGTATCTGGCGTTGCTGTGGCTGTGGTGTAGGCTGGTGACTACAGCTCCAGTTCGACCCCTAGCCTGGGAACCTCCATATGCCATGTGTGGGTGCAGCCTAAAATGACAAAAAAATAAATAAAAAAGATTGTTGAGAATATTGGGGAAGTAGCTTTAAAAGTATTTGACTGCCTCTCATTTTCCTTTTTTTTTATGCTAAGTGTTTACACAGCATTAAGTTTACTTCAAATTACTTACTTATTGTATGATGATGCAGACACGTATGCTTTATTTGACTACAAAGTCCATAATTCTTTTACCATGCTTTTTTTCCTTCTAAAACGCTAAATTTTTTTCCTTTTTTAATTGAAATATAATTGATTCATAATATTGTTAGTTTCAGGTGTACAGCAAAGTAATTCAATTATATACATATGTCTATTTTTAGATTATTATCCATTATAGGTTATTATGAGATATTGAATAATGTTCCCTGTGTTATATAGTAAGTCTTTGTTGCTTATATATCTTGTGTGTACTAGTTGATATCTGTTAATCTCTCTTTTTTTTTTGCCTTTTGTCATTTTAGGGCCGCACCCGCGGCATATGGAGTTTCCCAGGCTAGGGGTCTAACAGGAGCTGTAGCCGCTGGCCTTCGCCACAGCCACAGCAACGCAGGATCTGAGCCGCATCTGCGACCTACACCACAGCTCATGGCAACGCCGGATCCTTAACCCACTGAGCAAGGGCAGGGATCAAACCCGCAACCTCATGGTTCCTAGTCGGATTCATTAACCACTGCGCCACGATGGGAACTCCGATATCTGTTAATCTCATACTCCTGATTTCTCCCCAACTCTCCCTTTTGGTAACCATAAATTTGATTTCTAAGTTTGAGTCTATTTCTGTTTTGTATATAGATTCATTTGTATATAGATTCCACATATGTGAAATTATATAATATTTATATTGGACTTCCTTCACTATGTTAATCCCTAGATCCATCCATGTTGCTGCAAATAGCAGTATTTCTTTCTTCATTATGGCTAAAAATATCCCATGGTGTGTTTGTGTGTGTGTGTGCACGTGTGTGTGTATCGTATCTTCTTTATCCATTCATCTGTTGATGGCGTGTAGGTTGCTTCTGCGTCTTGGCTGTTGTGTGTAGTTCTGCTATAAACGCTGTGGTGCATGTGTCTTTCTGAATTCTTGAGTTTTCATCTTTCCCAGATATATGCCCAAGAGTGGTATTTCTGGGTCATATGTACATTTTATTTTTAGTTTTTTTAAGGAAACTCTCTACCATTTTCCATAGCAGTTGTACCAACAGTGTAGGAGTTCCCTTTTCTCCGCACCCTTTCCATTTACTATTTGTAAACTTTTTGATCATGGCCATTCTCATTGAGAATGAGAATTCTCATTGAGGTTTTGATTTGTAGTTCTCTGATAAGTAATGATGCACTGAGATATTTTTTGTCACAAGAAAAAGTCTTTCGCTTTTTTTTTTGTCTTTTGTCCTTTTAGGGCCACACCCCAGCATATGGAGGTTCCTAGGCTAGAGATCTAACTGGAGCTGTAGCCACCGGCCTACGCCAGAGCCACAGCAATGCCAGATCTGAGCCATGTCTGCAACCTACATACACCACAGCTCACAGCAACGTTGGATCCTCAACCCACTGGGCAAGGCCAGGGATTGAACCCACAACCTCATGGTTCCTAGTCGGATTCGTTAACCACTGAGCCACGAAGGGAACTCCTCTATAAAGCTTTTGATAATTTTTATAAAAAATGAAACTAGATCTTTATTTGTACTACACTATGGTAACTTCGTTTTATTTTAGAAAGTTTATTCTTACATAGTGTTTTCTATTTTATTTTTCATTTCCTGACAGATTATGCTGAAAACATTTTGGTCAGCTTTCCGCCGTGCATACTCTATTAGACTAACTAATTTATCATTTCTTTATTATTAAGAATATGACTGAATAAAGTATAGTTTAATAAATCACACTGCATAATACATTTTGAATCTTCCCACCATGTGTTGGCGTGATTAAATTAACTCTAAGAAAATGTTATATCCTAAGGTGTTGGGGAATAACCATTAATCTAATATTTGTTAATAGGAAAAAATACACTAATTGATACCACTTTCCGTAGATCTGATATTTACTTCTTCGCATGTGTTTCAGGAAAATATGTAAATTGTATTTATTTGTAACTAGGCTTGCCAAATGGTAAAAGCAAAATATTTTTTTTTCATGCATATGTGCTGATTTCCTTATATAAATATATGTTTGAGTGCTTTGGCTCAAAAAGACTTAGGTCTTTCCAAAAACGCTAGTACCAATGACTACTAGTACTATCAACCTTGTGGAAATAAACATTTGGAGCTCTTTCTTGGACTTCTTAGTGTATCGAGGAATTAATACTTGGAAAAGAATAAAATTCTACAAAAATACTACAGTACAGAAAGAGAAAAACATATTTTATTTTTTTAATTAATTTGTTTATTTATTGCTTTTTAGGCCCGTGCCCGCAGCATATGGAGGTTCCCAGGCTAGGGGTCCAATCAGAGCTGTAGCTGCCGGCCTACACCACAGCCACAGCAACACAGGATCCGAGCTGCATCTGCAACCTACACCACAGCTCATGGCAACACCGCATTCTTAACCCACTGACAAGGCCAGGGATGGAATCTGCGTCCTCCTGGATGCTAGTCAGATTTGTTAACTGCTGAGCCACGACAGAAACGCCAAGAGAAAATCATATTTTAAAATTAATTTTAAAAGACATTGCAAAAAACTATTTAATGCAGTGTCACTTTTGTAAATAAATGTGTACCTATACTTTCAAAAAAGTAATAAAAAAGACAGGAAGAGATGGTTATTACAAAAGGAGGAAACTAGATATCTATGGGTTTGAAGGTGATTAGATGATAATTAAACTTAAATAAGAAACTTTTCAGCTAAAATTACTGTTGTTGAATTGTCTAGAGACACATTGAAGTTCCCAAACCTTCACCACTGATCATCTAAACAACTGTATACATCTTAGATTTGATAAGTATACTCCAATAGATTTGAATTTACTTATCAAATACAGTATAGTGGTGTTATATCAAAGATTTATGACTCTTCCACCAATAGGAACATCTTATCAAAGGCAGTATTCTAACCTTATCTCCTAACTTTTTATCTCCTAGTAATAGTTTTTGTTTTAATTTCAGAATTTTGCCCATCAAGGACTAGCCGCATGCTACTTCCTTGAGCATTTCTGTTATATGCAAATATGTTATATGTATGATTCTAATGTATAATCTACATGTTTCTAACCTATTTATTTATTTATTTTATTATTATTATTTTTTTTTTTTTGTCTTTTTGCATTACCTGGGGCCGCAACCGCGGCATATGGAGGTTCCCAGGCTAGGGGTCTAACAGGAGCTGTAGCTGCCGGCCTTTGCCACAGCCACAGCAACGCGGAATCCGAGCCGCGTCTGCAACCTACACCACAGCTCACGGCAACGCTGGATCCTTAACCCATTGAGCAAGGCCAGGGATCGAACCCGCAGCCTCATGGTTCTTAGTCAGATTCGTTAACCACTGAGCCACGAAGGGAACTCCTGTTTCTAACCTATTTAGATACTGCTATTTTATTATCTTATTTCTCTCCCCAACCCAAACTTTTTGTCTTTCCATTAACATATGATGTAAAAATACTTGTGACCAATTTCATTGTTTATAGTCTTCTAGATGCTGGAATTATTTCTCTGCAGGTATTTTAGGAACCAGGTTCACAAAAATGTACTCTTTTTTTCACAAATCAGTCCCTGCAAAATTTGTCCTAATAAGTGGCTTTTCACCTTTCCAAAGAATGCCAGTAGATCAGCCTTGCCTGAGGAGATAGTGTTCTGAATTACTTGCCAAGTTCAGTTCTCAAAAAACAAACAAACAAAAAAACAGTGTCCTTCAAATGACTTTCTATACAATTATTTCCTCCAATAACATTTCCCTGCTGTGGCATTAAAAAAAAATACTACACCTATAACAGCAAACATATGTATAATCTTTCAGAGAAAGTCATAGAAGTGGAAAAGCCTAAGTTAATAACTGCAGCACAAACTCACATGGATGGTGGCATAGAATATGAGCCTCCTTCTGCAAACTGATGGGAACAGTGTGTCTCAGTGTAAGGCGGGATGTGCATAACGTGATGCTGCGTCATTGTATGTAAAGGAAAAGATAAGTCTCCGTTTGATGTAATTGAATGCGTATCTGACAGCTCCAAGTGCATTATGAAAGAATGTCAGCAACACATGACAAAAGGGAGCTACACTCTAAATCTAATTTCCTAGATCCTTTTTGTCAGTTGTACCACAATTTCGAGTGGAAAACATTGGAAAAACATGGTTATAGAATGAACTCAGTGTATCCTTGGAGTGGCAGCTTTGAAACTATTATGCCAGCAGTGTTTGCATCCATGTGTAGTCACACACATACACAACTACAGATAGATGAGAACGTAACTTATAGTTACAGGTGTATAGAACATTTACAATATATATTTCTTAAATGCAGATTAATTTTAAGGGAAAAGCAATGTACTTACCCTGGAGTCTGTTGTTATCTAATGGTTCACGGTTTCAGAAGGTTCACTTTTTCTATCGTTTATTAAGAAGTAGAGGAATGTTTCTCATCCATTTATTTGACGGTTCAATTTTAAAGTATTTTTTTGCATGTGTCAGGAAGGTAGAGCATATTTATTTTAGTTTATTGTTGGTGGTAATGGTGCTTAAATAGATAAAATGATTAATCTAGCATTAAATGTGATCCTGTGCCTTTAAGCCTAATTATATAAAATTAATCTATTTTCATTACTATTTTATTTGGAAAGCAGAATGACTCATATTTGGTATTATGAAATAAAAATACGTCTCATTTATTGGCAAATGGAAAACCAACTTAGTTTAAATTCTTAGACTTTACACTTCAAAAATGAGATATTCAGCGCTGGTACAGAGGCTTTATAAGAAAAAGGAGTCTCTTGTAAGAGTTCCAAAACGATGTTCGCTTTAGGATGATGTTTAGAAACCAGTCCTTTACTCTTCAGATACATATGCTTCATCTAATGGGTTTAGAGCACGTGCTTAGAAATCTCAACAGGCACACGCTGGTTTGAAATCCAAGCCCTGTGTCGCAGTCCACATCGCTTCTCTGGCAAGTTAGAAGGAAACACTTGCCTTCAAGAGCCTTGAGGATAGAGAAGTTTATACTTTCTCACTGTGTAACAGTGCAATGCTGAAGCAGTTATTTTTTATGAGATACATGTTTTTGTATCATCCTCTATAGCTGAGTAAGAGGTGTCAGTCTGGATCTTGATGTTTGTTTTCCTACAGAAGTCATAAGAGAAGTGTTTAAAGAATCCCTGTCTCAGAAAGGACCTCTTTCCATTCTGTGTTTAGCAATACAGCAGCTTCATATTACAAAGAAATATAAGATGTACGGACATGTGTAAATTTATTTTGCTATACTTATTTTAATTTTTTTTAACTTTCATGACCTCTGGATGAAGAGTTGGGTTTTGGGAAATCCCCTAAAGCACATAAAGTTGAACTTTGAGTCAGAAAGTTATTTTTTTATTTTATTTTGGGGCTTCCATTTTTTTTAAATAATGATTTTTATTTTTTCCATTATACCTGGTTTACAGTGTTGTGTCAGTTTCTACTGGACAGCAAGGAACCCAGTAACACACACATATATACATTCTTTTTCTCACATTATCCTCCATCATGCTCCATCAGAAGTGACTATATATAGTTCCCTGCACTATACAGCAGGATCCCATTGCTTATCCATTCCAAAGGCAATAGTTTGCATCTATTAACCCCAAATTCCCAGTCCATCCCACTCCCTCTTCCTCCCCCTTGGCAACCACAAGTCTGTTCTCCATGTCCATGAGTTTCTTTTCTGTGTAAATTTTCATTGGTACCATATATTAGATTCCAGATATAAGTGATATCCTTCCCTTTCTGACTTAATTCACTTAGTATGAGTCTGTAGTTCCATCCATGTTGCTGCAGATGGCATTATTTTGTTCTTTTTATGGCTGAGTAGTATTCCATCGTGTATAAAGACCACATCTTCTTAATCCAATCATCTGTCGATGAACATTTAGGTCGTTTCCATGTCTTGGCTATTGTGAATAGTGCTGCAATGAACATGCAGGTGCATGTGTCTTTTTCAAGGAAAGTTTTGTCCAGGTATATGCTCAAGAGTGGGATTGCTGGGTCATATGGTAGTTCTATATGTAGTTTTCTATAGTGGTTGTACCAATTTACATTCCCACCAACAGTACAGGAGGTTTCCTTTTTGTCCACACCCTCTCCAGCATTTGTTATTTATGGACTTATTAATGATGGCCATTCTGACTGTTGTGAGGTGGTATCTCATAGTAGTTTTGATTTGCATTTCTCATAATCCGTGATGTTGAGCATTTCTTCGTGTGCTTATTGGCTATCTGTATATCTTCTTTGGAGAAATGTCTATTCAGGTCTTTTGCCTCTTTTTCCGTTGGGTTATTGGCTTTTTTGCTGTTAAATTATATAAATTGTATATTTTAGAGATTAAACCATTGCAGTTGCATTATTTGAAACTATTTTCTCCCATTCTGTAAATTTTGTTTTTGTTTTTGTTTTTTTATGGTTTATTTTTTCTTTTATTTCTATTGCTTTGGGAGACTGACCCGAGAAAACCTTTGTAAGTTTGTTATCAGAGAATGTTTTGCCTATGTTCTCTTCTAGGGGCTTCCATTTTTTTAAGTTCTGGGACCCCAGGCCTCATTTCTTTAGTAGTGGTCTTTTGTCCCTACCCCTTTCCTTGCTTTATAGTCCTATATAAGAAGGCCATCACTGTCTTACTTTAAAATTAGCTCTAAAGATAAGAGTTATTCCCAGTTCAGCAGAAACACGTGCCTCAAAATGAGCCAAGGATGCCTACCAAAGTTTTATCTGTATGTTCCTGACAGAGAACAAGAGAAATAGATGCTAGATCAAAACTATCCACCCTTGCTCTAAAGGCAGTTCAGAATTTTATGTGAAATATCACAAAATGTTTACTCTTATTAGGAGTAATGTTAGGTGCCATACTGTATGATACATTACAGATATAATCAAGGCTATTATTATTTCTTGAACGTGTTTTTTTCCCTCTTAGGCGTGCTTCTACATACTTACAAGAGGCTCTGTTTTGAGCTATGAAAACGTTACTAGCTTGACAAGGAATGTGGCTTAGGAATGTTTCCACAGATCATTCCTATAGGCTTGGCAGTGAATAATCAAAGTTTGAAGATTTTCTCTCTTCTATTTAAGTGATATATTTCAAATAGTCATCTTTGTGGATTTTTAAAGGAGGTCTTGTGAGTTTGGTCTCAGCTGTGTCATTTCCTTCTGTCAATATTATTGGAAACATCTTGATAGACCACATAAAGAATAGTCACCCACACACTGCTTACAGTAGTAATTAACAGAGATAGAATGTTAGGAGGGATTCTGGGGGGTGTCATCACTCCAACATTTTCCTCCTAATGAAGTAACCAGCACAGTGGGAAACCAACTACATTTTTAAACCCAGCAGGCAAAGCTGTGGAATAGAACTAGTTAGTGTCAGAAGGAAGGGTTTGAACACAAAATTTGTTACTACTGAAAATGATAAATTCTCTTATAAGAAAGTGCCTCCTGGACAATCCAGTCTAAGAGCTTAGAAAATTCAAGGAGTCTTTCCAAATTTCTGTCACCACACATTTCCTAGTATCCCTGGACACTTTGTAGACTGAGGGTATGAAGCCTAAATGGGATCAGAATTCTCCTCCCCAGAAGACCCAAATACCAGAATTATTTGGGTAGGCATACATATATATATATATTCTCTTAGGTTTGGGAATAAGATAGCCATATCTCAGCACTGAGATATTTTCAGAAGGGGGAAAAGAAAAGATAAAAGAAAAAACAAGGAGGCCTAAATAGGATCAGAATTCTCCATCTCCATAAGACTAGGACCAGAATTATTTTAAAAAAGAAAAAAGATAAAACGGGGAACAATAGCCATTTGAAAAACTAAACTTGCAAACTCCATAAGACTAGGACCAGAATTATTTATATATATATGTACACACACACACACACACACACACACACACACACACATCCTCATAGGTTTGGAAATAAAATAGCCATATCTCTTCACTGAGATATTTTCAGAAGGAAAGAGAAAAAGAAAAAAGAAAAAACAAGGAACCATAGCCATTTGAAAAACTAAACTTGTTAACTCCAGTCCCTCTTACTTTTTTCCCCCTTTTTCCAAACAAGTGGCCTTTGGTTAAATGGCACCAATAGCTAAGAATGGTTACAAACCTGGGGAAGCACATGCCTAAAAATAAGAGAATTCTCACTAAAAATACATTTGTAAGTTCTTGACAGAAAACAAGAGAAATAAATGCTGGGGAGATAATCAAAACTATCAGTCCCCTACTCCAAAGGAGTTTAGTATTTTACGTGGAATACGGTAAAATGGGCTCCCCTCTACTAGAAATTACGGCCCCTCACAAAGACTCGGAGTCTCAGGATCCTTCAGGTCCCTGCTCTGCCCGCCTCCCCAGCAGGAATCAAACCAAACCAAGGAGGGGGAACCTTGTTCCCACATGATAGTGCTTCAGTTTTGAAGGAAAGACAAGCAGTGTTTCTGTTTCAGTCTCATAGCATTGCATGCCCTGTGATTTGACTGGAGATCCTGCCTGAAAAAAGAGATTTGGGGCCCTAATTAAATTTGAGTTCAAATTTTAGTTTCGTTGCAAGCTTGGCAAAGGCCTTTGCAGATTCTCCCTCTCTTTGTTTCTGACCTGAGAGGTAGACACTGCCTCCGTGTTGGCACCAGCCCTCCCCTCCAGGTGGCTGAAGTCAAACCGATGAAAGAAGACAGATGTGGGAAGCCCTGGGCAGGCCCCAAATGAACAACCTCTAAAATTAGGCGTTTTTTAAAAAATCAGTGAAAAATTTAAACTAATGAATTCCATACCTGAAAATTTTAAATGTTTAAAATTGCATAATATGACTTAACGGAAAAAAATCTTAAAACAATGTAGAGTCAGAAATGATTCTGTCTTCTCCCTGCTCTAGTTCAAATTGCATTTTAAAATTTGGTAAAGCAATTCCATATGTTTTACATAAAAATAATTGATATAGTTTTTATAGCATCCTAGTATCTTATTAACACACATACTAAGAGAACCACTGTTAGATATTGTATAGTAAATGGTGAGATTCATTGTAACAGAAAAAAAAATATATATATGTTTTATATATATTGCTTTTAGTAGCAATCAAACACTTGAAAATGACTTTCCATTTCAGTCTAAATTAAAAAAAAATAAGTAAAAGCGTATTATAAACTCACAGTGTGTATTAATTACCAAAAATTAGGAGACTTACTCATTACAAGGGGAAAATACTGTGTACTAAAATGGAAATCACGAGTTAACTATTCCGTCGTGGCTCAGCAGTAACAAATCTGACTAGTATCCATGATGAGGACTGCAGGTTCGATCCCTGGCCTCGCTAAGTGGGTTAAGGATCCGGCATTGCCATGAGCTGTGGTGTACATCGCAGACACAGCTTGGATCCTGAGTTGCTGTGGCTGTGGTGTAGGCCAGCACCTGCAGCTCCGATTTGACCCCTAGCCTAGGAACTTTCATATGCCACAGGTGCGGCTTTAAAAAGACCAGAAAAAAAAGGAGGGGGGGGGAGAGAGAGTTAACTATTCCAGTTTTCTGGGAAGCCTTTAAACTTTGCTCACTATGAAAAGAAAAGAAAGAAGGTCAGTCAGGTATTAGAGGAAAGAAAAAGGTATTTCTACCTAAAGCTCTGGCCTTTGAGAATGATAGTCCTTGGCTACTTCCAGGTCTCGGGTCTTGTTTCCTTGCTGAGGGAGGAAACGCAGCCTTGCTTGTCCTCAGGGCAGGGGACAAGAGCTGTCTTGTGAGAGAAACACCAAAGACAGACATCTTCCTTTGACCTGTGTGCGTCTGGCCTGAAACTGGTGCTCACAGGAGCCACTCTTTGGATTGTTTGTACCGTCCTTCACTTTGTCATTTCCGCATCAGAGCATCTAAATCATTTTAATTATAGGTCCAAATAAACGACCGATCGGTTACATATATTGTGAAAAAAGGTAATCTGGCATTTGCCAAACCACACTAAAAACGCTGGGACCATCTACTGTTTCGGTCATCAGGGACTCATGGAAGGTTAAGTAAAGAAACTACAAGTTTACTGAGAGCGTTTTAGTTCCTTCCTCCACCTCAACAAAATTTTGTCCAGACTTTCCTCTTAACCTTTGTGGCTTGACTCTGGTTCTTTGTGGCAAGATGCTTTGGTTGGTAAACATAAATGAAACAAATGATCCACTCAAGAGGAGAAAAAAAAGGGAAAGAATAGAAGGAAGTAACTTTTGCAGAATCTGGATCTTCAAAAAGTAATCTTTTTTTCGCTTTTTGTGTTGTGCATTGATTAACGAGGATTGTTAGTCTTGTTTTGTGAGAGAGAACTTGGTGTTTTATAAGAAATGTCAATTGAAAATGTGTGTCTGCAACCACACTAAATGGGTAACACGGTGCTGCTTCTTAGAAGACTCTGGCAGCTCCACTTGAGTCATTTGTAATCAATACAAGAATATGTGTTCTCATTAATCATTTTATATTCTGTACAAACAATATGATGTACAAGTGGTTTGACTTACAGTCTAGGGATATAATTATATTATGGGTAATTCAAGTTTCCAGATTTCAATCTAAAAGCATAAGAAAAACTACAAGGCTGTTCTGTGTTTGTCAATAAAATCACTTTGATACAAAAAGTGCCCCCAAAATGAAAATTTTACTTGTTGTTGAAAAGAAGAGGTGGCCATCACATGGGAAAGTTCCCCGGCCTGGCATTGAACACGAGGCACAGAAATGAAAATGCTGAGTCCTTAACCATCAGGCCTCCCGGGAACTCCTCAAATTTGACTTTTAAATGCTGAGTCCTTAACCACTAGGCCTCCAGGGAACTCCACAAATTTGACTTTTAAAACATCCAGCAAATACCCACGGTCGACCATTGAAGTCGGTCTTTACTGAAAGCCTGTGTATATAAGGCGAGTATTGAAAACTGATGCTGAGCAAGTTTGGGTTTGATAACACAAATAGATTCAAAGTAACCATAGAGATAAGCTATCACCAAAGATGCTTCCGTATATGCTCCCGTGCCATGAGTCCTGCTAACTGCTAGGAACTTAAGCAGGACTGAAATAGTTCCTCACTATAAGGAGGCTTATAAGCAATTACATGGAATAAAATGTGGTAGATGCAGTGAGGGTGACATAGAAAACTAAAGGACTAAATGAAAGGGCCCCTAATGTAACCTGAAGTGGTCTGGGAAACGTAAAGGGCTGAGATCTTGGCTAAGTCTTAGAGTGTACATAGGAAGGCATCAGAAAAATACTCAAAGCTGAGGCGTAGGAGTGGACTAAAAAGAAAGATATGAGATTGCCCAGCTTTGAAGGGAACTGTTGCATCTTGGAAGTTAAAGTTTAAGTCAGAGACAAGGAAAAGATGAGGTCTATGGACGCAAAACAGTGGCCTTGGCTTTCATGTTCAGAATATTTGATGTCTTAATGACTGTAGGAGTTTCCAAGGGCTTCTGTAACAAAACACCGTGGACTAGGTGGCTTAAACACCAGACGCTTAATTTCTCACCACTTTGGAAGCTAGTAGTCTGAGATCAAGGTGTGCGGAGCTTTGCTTTCTCCTGAGGCCTCTCTCCTTGACGTCAGGTGGCTTCTGTATGTCTTCCCATGGCCTTTTCTCTGCGCATGCGCGCCCCAGACTCTTCCTCTTTGTATGAGGGCAGCAGTTCTATCGGACTGGGCGGACCCTACGACACATTTCAGTTTAATTACTTCTCCAGAGCCTCTGTCTCCAAGTATGAAGGTTCGGGCCTCCCCCATGTCATTTCAGGGGATACCAGTCTATCCATACCAATAACCATAAAGCAGGCCCTCTGAGGGTTTTTTAGTGAAGAAGTAAATTCTTTCTAGGCAAGTCTCTAATATTTTTAGATGCGCGATGAGGATGGATGTGAAGGGAGCAATAATGGAGGCCCGAGGACCAGTTAGAAATACATAGCCACTTGTCCTGATGTGAGAGGCTTGGTCTAGAACAGTTGCAGAATGGACGGAGTAAAGGGACTGAGTTGAGAGAAATCCATCATTAATTGGATGCAGAGGTTAAGGGGGTAAGAAAAAACCCCAACTTCTATCTTAGGAAAATGGATAGTGGTTCTACCGCGGAAGCACAGGCCTTCATAGAAAGGGAATAAATACCGGCCTGCAAAGCTGGGCCAGTCTGCTCCGCTGTCCACCGCGCACACAGCTTTGCCTCTGCGACCCTGTCCCCTTGGTGCTTCTGACCCCACCCCGAGGCGTCCTTGGACATGGCAGACACAAGCCGCCTAGTAGCGCTATTTGTTCTTCCACCTTCGGAGGTAACAGCACAGGTGCCGTTCCCATTACCGTCCTATAAACGTTGTAAACAATTTCAAAAGTATATACAAAAAAATAGCCTCCTAATTACAGTCGGCATTATAAATAAACTGAGAAAAAAAAATCCCAAAATAATCAAACAAAATCTGAGGCAGAATCAGAAATTCAAAAAGGAATAAAACAGAATGTTGCAGACCCATTCAGTCAAAATTTGTTTATTTGTGTGTTGAAATGTACCTGGGAAAACTAATTATAGGACTACCGTATGACCTAGAAATCCTACATTAGGGTATATATCCGGACAAAACTTTCATTCAAAAAGATACATGCTCCCCTATGTTCACTGCAGCACTATTCCCAATAGCTAAGACATGGAAACAACCTAAATGTCCATCTACAGATGAATGGATTAAGAAGTTGTGGTATATATACACAATGGACTGCCACTTGGCCATAAAAAAGAGTAAAATAATGCCATTTGCAGTAACACAGATGCAACTAGAGACTCTCATACTAAATGAAATAAGTCAGAAAGAGAAAGACAAATACCACATGATATCACTTCTATCTGGAATATAATATACGCGACAAATGAACCTTTCCACAAAAAAGAAATCTATGGACTTGGAGAACAGAAGTTGGGGGGGGCGGGGAGGGAGTAGGATGGACTGGGAATTTGGGGTTAATTGATGCAAATTATTGCCTTTGAAATGGAAAAGCAATGAGATCCTGCTGTATAGCACTGGGAACTATATCTGGTCACTTGTGATAGAACATGATGGAGGATAATGTGAGAAAAAGAATGTGTATACATATGTGTATGTGTGACTGGGTCACTTTGCTTACAGTAGAAAATTGGCAGAACACTGTAAACCAACTATAACGGAAAAAATAAAAATCATTTAAAAAAAGAGAGATATAAAATCAAACTCTGGTGGCTTCGAGTGATAGTGATAAGAGCTGTTAAACTAAAGATGTGTACACTGACTTGAGATTTGGTTTTGGAGTGCTAGCCTATGCAGTTTGACTTTTTTTTTTTTTTTAAGAGAAGTCACAGATTGAGTTTTTATAAAAACATCCTAAACTCAATTGTATCACTTAGAAAATTCCCTGTGTGCGTTGAACAGATTATATCTAAAGAAGGCATTTAACTTGTATTTAACTGGTGTCTACTAGAAGGCAGGGATGCAAATATGAGTTATCATGAATGATGATTATTACTTCAAGAAGTCAGTGAGTAAGGTTCTGTTTAATGTGTTTCAATCATCCAAAGATCTTAATTAGTATAAACAATCTCTCAAGTTCACAGAACCAACAAAGTCAGGGTTTGTTTTGGTTTATTTTTCACATTCATAGCTTGATAGGAGAGGCTAAAGACCATGAGGATATAACGTTGTAACACAGACTGAAGTTATGTCAAAGCTAGATTTCCATAATCACATTTGGTCAGAGCCAGATAGTGAAATAATGATTATCGGCTTATTAGAAATGTTTTCCCTCAGACATGATGTCATTAGAATCGGTATGCCTGCACTTATTTGTAATTTGAGAAAGTTACCCAAGAACAGCAAATAAGGCAGGACAAATTATCTTTGATTTTCTCAGTTGAAAAATATGGAAACATAACTTCTTATAAATTTCCACATATAACCTCATTATTGAGGGGCCAAGCACCTCAGATTTGTCATAGAGATATTCTATGTTTGATTTGGCTTTTTTTTGTGGCATTTTCACATATTTTACCCTATGTGCCTACATGTGTATGGGTGAGAAGGAGGTGAATTTTTCACCCATTAGTTCTGTATTTAATTTTATGGCCTGTTTTAATTTTATGGCTTAAGCCTTTTATAGGAAGCACTACAGAATCATAAACACATGGAATCTGCTATGCCTTTTATTTATACCATTAAGTGAGAATAGTCTAAATCATTGATATATTCAATAACATAAAAATACAACTTAGATCAGAACCGTGCCTGAGGCTGTTGTTAGTGGCATCCAGTCAGCTCAATCACAGGGCAGTTTTTTAAAAACAAGTTTATTATCTTTTTTTGGAAAATTAATGTTTCACTGACCTAACAAGGAACTTACTTGTAATATCTTGCTTTAGATTATGATGAAAAAAAATCACCTTTTTGGGAGTTCCCGTCATGGCTCAGCAGAAACGAATCCGACTAGGAACCGTGAGGTTGTGGGTTCAATCCCTGGCCTTGCTCAGTGGGTTAAGGATCCGGTGTTGCCGTGAGCTGTGGTGTAGGTTGCAGATGCGGCTTGGATCCCGCGTTGCTGTGGCTGTGGCGAAGGCCGGCGGCTACAGCTCCTGTTAGACCCCTAGCCTAGGAACCTCCACATGCCGCAGGTGCGGCTGTAAAGTGACAAAAAAAGACCAAAAAAAATCGCCTTTTTGTTATTTAATGTTTATTTAAGTATAGTTGATTTACGTGTTAATTTCTGTATTAATTACAGAAAATCGTTTCAGTTATACATATGTATACATCCCTTCGCATATTCTTTTCCATTATGGTTTATCTCAGGGTATTGAATATCGCGCCCTGTGCTATGCAGTACGACCTTGTTGTTTATCCATCCTGTATGTAATAGTTTGCATCTGTTAATCCCACATACCTAATCCATCCCTTCCCCACCGCCTCCTCCCTCCGCACATTGGCAACCACAAGTCTGTTTCTCCATATCTCTGAGTCTGTTTCTGTTTTGTAGATAGGTTCATTTGCTTCATATTTTAGACTCCACATACAAGTTGTATAATAAGATATTTGTCTTTTGCTTTCTCATTTACTTAGCATGATAATCTCTAGGTCCCTCCATATTGACACAAATGGCATTATTGAGTTCCTTTTCATGGCTAAGTAGTGTTCCGTTGTATATTTATATACCATAGACTCTTTATCCATTTATCTGAGGGTGGACACTTAGGTTGCTTCCACGTCTTGGCTATTGTAAATAGTGCTGCTATGAACATCGGGGTGCATGTAACTTTCTGAATCATAGGTTTGTCCAAATATATGCCTTGGAGTGGGATGGCTGGATCCTGTGGCAACTCTAGTTTAGCAACATGGGTTTTTTGTGTTAGAAGTGTCTCTTTTTGCACTTTACAGTTTAGCGTTCTGTTAGAATGTGTGATAATACTTAATTGTTTGTGTTTATATAGATAAGCCTTATCAACTGTGAAGCTATTAACTGTACAGAGGAAGTCACAGCAGCAATGAGGCAGGAAAACTTGCCAACAATATTGTTATTGGTTAGTGTGTTTGCCAATTTTATGTGGAAAAAGATACCTGATTTCTAAATTGTTTAATGTTGAGATTAATTAGAGAAATCTGTGCCCATGTGTTATTCCCCACCTTCTGAAGTAATAAATTTTAATTCTGCAGGCTTGTGCAAATACATAATTAATAAGCACAGTACAATATGCTGTATATACCATTTTGGACTACTCCCTAAAGAATGTTTTAAAACCTTTGTTAGGTTTTGTAAAGTCATTTATGAGTAAGAATGTGCCTGATTAATTTTCACAGCTATTAATATTTAATGGCGGGGAGTTCCCGTCGTGGTGCAGTGGTTAACGAATCCGACTAGGAACCTTGAGGTTGCGGGTTCGATCCCTGCCCTTGCTCAGTGGGTTAACGATCCGGCGTTGCCGTGAGCTGTGGTGTAGGTTGCAGACGCGGCTCGGATCCTGCGTTGCTGTGGCTGCGGCGCAGGTCAGTGGCCACAGCTCCGATTAGACCCCTAGCCTGGGAACCTCCACATGCCGCGGGTGTGGCCATAAACCCGCGGCCATGAAATGACAAAAGGCAAAAAAAAAAATATTTAATGGCATAGCTCTTAATATTAAAGAAGTAAACACGGTTGATGGGGCAAACACCCAAAATATCTGGGATTAGTTTTTAAAGAATTGTTTCATATTTTAAAGTAATATTTAGTTCAGTTTGTCCGTATGTATTTTGACTATTTTAGAATTCTTATTCCTAAATTTTCTTTCCTGTATTTATTTGTGCAATCCTGATTATGCAACCCAGTTTCACCTAATATTACTATGTCTTAATCCTTCCTTCCCTTCAGCATGCCCCATGCTACTTTCAAATGTGTAACGTTGTGATAACAAATGTATGAAATTAGGACCCTCCAGCCTCTGATATGAATTTTTGCCTGTGATATGAATTTTGGTTTTAATAGACAGGATAAAATGGGCATAAATTATCCACGGTTATTTTTGCTACTTTCAATAAACCTCCCCCCCAAAAAAGAAACTGAAAAGAAATAGATATATAATAGTTACCAAAGATATGTCATGGATAGGGTGCTATGTATTTTTGCTTAAAGAAAGACCCTTTGAAAGTTAAAGTGGGCAGTCTAGTAGTTATGTCAAGGTTATAGCGCTATACCTGGAGAGCCCTAGACTTACTGGGACACGTGTATGCAGTCTAGCTACCAGAACTCTTGTCTTCATGGGCATTTCATGTTAAAATAAGAGAAGTGCTACATGCACCTGTTTTATACGAGGACCTGATTTCATTTTTAATGCGAGGAAATCTGTGATGCAATCTTTTAATTGTAGATGCATGTATTAGCTCTCCATGTAGAGTGCTTTTCTTCAAGGTATGTGTCACCTTCCTAAAAACCACTTTTATTTTAAACATATGTGAGTAATGCATTGATTCTTCATCTTCGTGGATCCTATTTCCGAGGACTGCCCAGAGGGTAAGTCAGCAAACTACAGTTTAGAAGATGTGTCATTTCAAATCTAGGTGTGATAGGTCACCTTCTTATATCAGATCTGATCTTTAAAGGATGTGATGGACAGAGGCAAATTATTTCCAACCTTGGTGAAATACCACTTAGCGTTTTGATGCTCTAAGTGATCTGGAAGATTAGTAGAATAACCATAATGTCAGTATTTGTTGAAGAGAAATCCTCTAGAAATAATTTCACGGAGATAATAGTGAGATGGTCAAGTGATTAGAGCCCACTGTATTTTTCCTTGATTTTTAGCAAGAATCTAGCAAACATTCAAATGTCCAGTTTATGCTTCTAGTATTTTATCAGCTTGTCAGTGGAAAGAAAAAAAGAAAAAGATTTTAACCATGGGAAACAGAACCCTACATTAATACACTGAAAGAGAAAGTCTTTTATTTCTTTTTGAATAGAAATTCATTTCTTAGAGGTCAAAAAATAAATACTAAAGAGATAGTGAGGTGAAGAATGTTTGCATATAATCAGCATTAGCAATTTGACTAAAAAGCGACAACTACTTATCAAAATCTTTTAATATCCTTAGGCACAGGGAAAATATTATTTTTCTTTTTGTTCCTCTCAAGTCCATTATGTCAAAGTGTCAGTATATGTGGGGCCATTATGTATTAGGGGATGCTAGCTGCTCTCATAAATAAACCACAGAATTTCAGCGGCTTAACACAAAGAAGTCTATTTCCTGTCCTTTTAAGATTTCAAGAGTTGATACCTTGGCAGGTGATTTTCTTTCATACAGTTATCAGGGGGCCTAGGATCCCTCTAACTTGTGATACTTGTTTTCACTAGGGCCTTGCAGGTCCCTGCATGCAGCTAGCAGGGCAGAAAAGGGAACGTGAACTAGATATAGGGGGAACTCTAATAGCTTCTCAGAACCCTGTCTGGAAAGTCACCCTTAGCTTCCGGTCATGATCCAGAGGCAAGAACTAGTCATGTACTAACACCTGGTAAAGGTGTTTTGCTGGTCTATAGTTTCTATAGGTGGCTACTTTCCACACTCTAGAATGAAGGAGACATATTTTTGTCAAATAACTGGCTGTCTCTATCAGAGTAACTATAGTCAATTTAATTTGATAACGAAAGTCCATCCAAAAGATGAGTATTAACAAGTCATCAGAATGATACCTCTAGGGAGGTGAGTTGGGCCCCTGAGGGGGAAAATATCCTCAGATAGTATCTTTTTTTAAAGTTTGAATTAATACCCTGTGCGTGAATTAAAGGACTAAATACTAATTATTTTCTTACTTTGTCTTTGTAATTTTAATGGAAAAGCGTTTTAGTATTCAGTAACTCATCTGTCCTACTGTTTTAGCGTAAACTTTATACAAATTTTCTGTTTACTTATTAGTATATTACAAAATAGGAATTTGATCATTGAAAGAGAATAAATATTAAGAACATGAAATAGGTTTTACCTAATTTTCCTTTTGGAAAACATTCCTACTGATTCATGGGATGAAAGGGGAAAAAAAAAATCCCTTTATCCTAATTGGATTGAAATGTGGCCAGTTGAAGCATTCAGCGAGTACTTTAGCAACAAAAGCAGATCTAGAACAATATAATCGGCCTGGTTTTGATATTCTTCCATCTTTCAGCCATGAGGTTATTGTGAATTTTATCAAGTGAGGCCTATATTGGTGGAAAGCCTGCTTTCTTTACCTCTGAAAAATCTCCAAGTGATTCATTCTGATTCAACAGTCATGAGAAAACAGAAACCAGAGTCAAAGGCTCACCAGACACTGGGTTTTATCCCTGAATTTTATTCTGAAAATATATGCCTTTCCTTATTTGTCGATCAACCCAAAAAATGAAGTCTTTTAACCAGTTCTTCAGAGTTCACCTCATAGCAATGACCTTCTCCTTACCCGATGGTCATTCCCCTTGGTGGAGATGGTGACACGCTTCGAAAGAGAATTAAAAAAATGAGGACACTCAAAACAAAACAAAATAATGTACTCCTTAAATGCGAACATTGGTCTCTTTTGTCATTGGGACAGGGGATTATATTACTGTCTACGAAAAGGGATGGGTTTAGGCTTTTGCAACCTGGTGTGCAGGATGTAGGGCCGTTTACAGATTTCGCTACTTGGAGCACTGATAAAGTATTTATTGTTATGCAAGGGATGTCTGGCCCTCTGTCCTTGCCAGCACAGTCTAACCAACCTGAACGTGAAATTGACAGTCCCCCATGAGGCAAGCTCAAGGGCACAGCTGAGAAGCTTCTGTCTCTTTAAGGGAAAAAGGAGAGAAGTCCTAAAACTTCGTGAAATCTCAAGGGGGCGAATTCATTTATTGATTTATTTGTTTTTCATCATCCTAAGGCGTGGTACAGGACCTCTAGGTGCGGCTGAGGCAAAGTCGCTGCCCTCCTTGAGCTGGAGTA
The DNA here is from genome assembly GCA_004024745.2 of Catagonus wagneri. Classification (NCBI taxonomy): domain Eukaryota; kingdom Metazoa; phylum Chordata; class Mammalia; order Artiodactyla; family Tayassuidae; genus Catagonus; species Catagonus wagneri. The sequence continues at coordinate 26,594,138 of PVHT020000886.1, read as the reverse complement.
ATTGAACCAAAATGTTAAAGCCGCGTGTTGGCCGTTAGCAATCATATTTTGGGCCTCACCGTGGCCCTCAAGGCACACAAATAACGTGAACCCCAAGTCCTGTCCTTACCTCTCACCACGTTCCCCATTCTGGCCAAACTCCACCCGGATGTTGTTTAGGGCCCTGGATTCTTTCCTTTTAAGTTTTCTTTATATTGGTCAGAGGAAGCTTTGAAGTTGACTTCCATGGTGAACGTGATTTTTATTTCTCTTTTCCTGCTTTTCTTGTTTTGAATATTTTACTACAAAGAATGATCTATTTAAAGCCTAGGCATCACATTCTGAGTTCTTCAGAAGATTTTCACTGACGTCGTCTAAGGACTGTTGCTTGTTTTAAAAAGTGGTTGAGCGTGGGTCCCGCAGACAAGCTACAGAATTAGATTCAATTGTGATTATATAAGTATAGTGTGAAATGAAATAGATAAACTGAGATGCAAATATGGAAATGTGTCATGTGTAAAAATGAACAGTGTGAGAGCAGTGCAGCCACTTGATACTCCTGAGTGCCAGATTCCAACTCTGAAGACAGAGGCCCTTGTTAAATTCCTACATGGTATATGCATCAGAATTATCAATGTGGGTGTGTCCAGAATTTGTTGCTGAGGATGCTTTATGTTTAATGAATTTATTCCCCACATGTTTAAGTTTAACGTAGAAAAAGGAGTATTTTTAACAAGGGGAATAAAAATATCCAGAGCTTAAGAAAATATTATAGAGTAAAAGGGTACTGCTGCTAACTGTGTGTGCCATATTCAGTTACCAGCCAGCACAGAAGTGAAAGTTGTCACTGGAAGAATCAAAGGCTGCCGGCATGCTACTCAATGCAGTACTCTCGCTAATAGCATGCTGCACGCTTACATTGAGAATGATCTCAAAAAAATTGAATGTATCCCAAGTGGCAAACTTCAGAAGGATCTCTTTCCAAACTTTATAGCATGCAGTTCATGATCTTACTAAGCAACTGCCATTGTCTGCTGGGAGGCTGTGATGCTAAAGGTCACTGCTTATTCTGGGTGCAGTTTCTCCCTGCCGTGGATGTTTCCACTGAGGACGTGAGCCACCAATTGGGATCCTCGTGGCTAAAGTGTAAAGGCTGGTTTCTGGTAGTTTCCATAAACCACACTCGATTTAAAGCATCGTTTAGCCTTGTAATCACCCTAGTGCTAAGAAAATTAAGATAAATTCATCAAGTATAATGGAGAAAGAAAATCTAGGGTGCCAAGAGGTGACGTATAGCGCCTGGAATGATGCTCGCTTCATGTGGTCTCTGCTTAAAACTCACCTCTTAAAGATTCCTTTTTCTTTTCTTCATCTTTTTAGGACCACTCTTGCAGCATATGGAAGTTCCCAGGCTAGGGGTCGAATAAGAGCTGCAGCTGCCGGCCTGCACCACAGACACAGCAGTGCCAGATCTGAGCTGCATTTACGACCTACCCCACAGCTAACTGCAATGCTGAATCCTTAACCCACTGAGCAAGGCCAAGGATCGAACCCGTATCCTCATGCATACTAGTCAGGTTCATTACTGTTGAGTCACAACAGGAACTCCTTGAAGAACCCTTTCTTGACCTCATGTCTGAAAGAGCACTGCCCCCAGGCATACTTATTTGGTCTCCTTCTGCTCATTTAGTTTTCTTCATGTAGGACTGCCAGTCCATATAATTTATGTAAATGTATGTACGTATGTATGTATGTCTCACAGAACCAGAATTACCATCTTTATGAGGGTAGGACTTTTCTCTTTTAGCTCCTTTTAATAGGCTGGTGTCTAAATCCGTGCCTGGAATATAAAAGACACTTAAAAAAAATAGGAGTTCCCTTTCTGGCTCAGTGGTTAAGGATCAGACATAGTCTCTTTGAGGATGTGGGTTCGATCCCTGGCACTGCTCAGTGGGTTAAGGATCCAGTTTTGCCCCAAGCTGCAGCGTAGGTTGCAGATGTGGATCAGACCCAGTGTTGCCGTGGCTGTGATGTAGGCCTCAGCTACAGCTCTGATTCGACCCCTAGCCTGGGAACTTCCATATGCCACAGGTACAGCTGTAAACAGAAAAATAAATAGATGAATGAATGAATGATATGCAATAAAAAAGAACGTATTACCCTTTTTTACCCTTACTGTAAACAAAGTAAGGAATTTTTGTAAACAATCTCAGAATTTAGAAAGAGTTTTTCAGAAAACTTTTTATAATGGAATGGAAGCTACTAATTTATAATATAATGATAAGAAATAGTTAAAAATTAACATTAATATGGGTATGCATAGAGATGAAGATTTTAAAAAATATAACATTATCTTGAATTATGACTGCTATACTTTGGTTTTTAATAATTATTAGATTATCTTTACTGTGCCTGACGTTACACTAGACTTTAGGCATAAGAAGACTAATGGAGCATATGTCCTGCCCTTCAAAGGTTCACAGTCTGGAGTGAGTTGAAAGCAGCTACACTGTACTTAAATCAATAATAACGTATGTGTTAAAACAAAAGCCAGTACAAGGCTCTGTGGGTACAAAGAATGGAAATGCCTTGCAATGTTGAGGGAAAGCTTTGAGAAGGAGATACTGCTTAAATTTAATTTGAACTATGTTAGAGATTTGTTGACTGGTTGGTTAGACAAAAAGACCACAATAAGTGAAGATGTGAGAAAAAATTTGTATATTCTGGTCAGAATTTCGTGGGGGGGTGTGGGGAAGCGGGGGTGTGTGTGGGTGCCATGTTACAGAATGGCAGAATACGCTGATAGAGAAAGAGGGAGAAAATTATGCTTTGAATACTGGACTAGATAATGCACGTTAATTTAATTCTTTAGGTTATAGGAAGCTGCTGAAGAATTTTAAGCAAGGGGATATAACTTGAATAGGCTTATGTTTTAAACAACTGATTTCTTTGGGAGTTCCTGTTGTGGCTCAGCAGGTTAAGAACCTGACTAGTAGCCATGAGGATGCGGGTTCGTTCTCTCGCCTCACTCAGTGGGTGAAAGGATCTGGGATTTGCCATGAGCTGTGGTGTAGGTCCCAGACACAGCTTGGTTAAGATCTGGCATGGCTGTGGTGTAGGCTGGCAGCTGCAGCTCTGATTTGACCCTTGGCCTCAGAGCTTCCATATGCCACGAGTGTGGCCATAAAAAATAAAATAAAATAAAAAATGATTTCTTTGTCCAGAATGTGTTTCATACATGGGAGAGAGATAGTGTGGCCAGGTAGGAGATTGAGATCTTATGCCTCTGATGTTTCCCAGAGTTTGTCCAGTGGAGCACTGTTTTTAGGGGTAGTCCATTGAGAGAGTGTGAAAAAAAGGATCGTATGATCAGTTACATTTTGGAAATATTAAGTTAAGCAAAGATAAATGGCTTATGATTTGTATTATTGTTTTGTTACTACGATTATTGCAATTATCGCTACAGAACTTCCTAGCAAGTTCAGCACACTGATGTGCATCTCAGTTCTCGAAGCTGGGGGAACGTTAGGCCGTAGTTTCCAAACACGACTGACCGCAGAACCGTGCACCTTCTCTCCTCCTGCCAGTTGCCATTTGCCCCGTCTTACCACGTGTGACACTCTTGAATCATCAGCAGGGCTACGTTAGGTGGACTTTCTCAACTGAGCTTCAGTGAGAAAGTGAGCCCCAGAGGAAAAGGCTGATTCCAATGAGCCTTGGGGCAGTTCTCCCCAGCCTGGGCCGTAGCTGACACCACTCCAGATGCATAAGAGAGAAGCTGATTCCTTATGTACAGAGAGTCCCCTTGAAAAAAGAGAGACTGATTCTTTAATGGGACCCACTGAGAGGAACACCCTTCTAGGGCTTGAGTTAAAGCAATAGGAGTGTCAATAAAGAGACTGCCTCATACTTTAGTGGGTCATTTTGGTTTCAGGAAGAAGTTCTGGCTTGCACAGAAAGCTGTTGTCATCAGTTTTCTGTATCGAAGATATGTAAATAAGGCACCAAAACTCTGGTATACAGATATATTTGAATTTAGAAGTTGACTTTTTTCTTCTCAGAATTACATGAAATTAAGGCCAAGTCTTATTCAAAGGGATTTAGAGACACCTTAATATAAGGAATGAACCTTTTCTATAGAAAATAACAGTTTAAGAAAGTTTGCCTCTCAAAGAGTTTGGGAGCATATGTTTCAAAAAAAACATAAAAATATAAAGATCACACTGAAAATATTAGACACTGAGAGAAAATGATCCAAAATATTTATTTTTAAGTGTTGACAATGTAAGTGGTAGGAAAAGAAAACATGGACCTGAGTAAGTTATTTGGATCAGAATGATTCATGGTTACACGATAGCTGTGACATAGGGATATGTTGAAAACTAAAACAGTATTAGAAATAAAAAAAAATTTAAAAGAGTGTCTTACTGAAACCATGAAAGTTTGCACGGTAGATGCCTAAACTTCATATGGTTAACATTTGAAAGTCTAATTTAAGGCCATTTATATTTTTATTTTGAGAGTGAAAGCTGTTGAATAGTTGGGCGGGCAAAATAGCATTGTCATTACTGGAGATTAATTTTCACTTCAGCAGTCAGAGAAAAGCATGTAAATTTTTCTGTCCTTGCAAGATATTGTGTAGAATTGTAAGCAACACAAAGCCCGCCTGAGAAGGCTGTTCACGAACAGCTTGATTGGTGAAAGATTTCCTTCTTTTTTTCGAGTAATGCTGTTTTTCCAGGGGCATAGATAACCTCTCTCCAGCTGTGGACTTCAAACTTCCCATGTTGACTAAGGTCTTCATTTTTTCTATTAAACGCTTTTTTCGGTAAAGTCTTGATTGGTACCTAGAGCAGCAGGAAGGCTAGGTTTCGGATACTGCGTTGTGACTTTCAGTTCTGTTATCTATCTGTACAATATGACCAATAAGTAAATATAAGCTTTAATGTTATAAGTATATTATATTCTCTTACGTTGGTACCCAAGATAAGAAAACTCCTAATGGGCAAATTCTTAACATTTAGTCATGATCTTATAGCTTAACGATTTTTTTTCCTGTAGTAAACTGTTATCTTTTTGATACAGTGAATGTTTACTTTGTTTCTTCCATTTCGTGAAAATCTGGATTTGTGGGAATATTTTCATAGGCATAGGATTAATTAATGTTAATTCCTAAGAGGCTCAATCATAGATACACATGGTCTGTGTTGTTCATGAGAATGATTTTCCCCCTCTCTTAAATGTGTGAAAATGCAAACTTATATATAAGCACATTGTGTTTTTATTTATTATGGTGCTTATCAGCTTTGATGTTGATGCTATTCAAGACAAATGCTGGCCTGTAGAGCTTTTGATGATTGCTTGAGTACATTTATATTTTCTTCTTTCTTATTTTGTAACGTTTCTTTCCTTTATAACATTTACATTTTCCTAAGTTTCAAAAGCCAAAACACTTGTTTTCTCTAAGCTATTTCATAAACACTTTCTTTGTAGGTGTTGAATTCCTCTTATTATTTTTGGAGATCACTAAGTGATTCTTCTGCCTCTTGCTTTTTTCCCCAAATGACTTTAAGTTCTTCCAGTAAAGCTAGCATCTTTGCTGCTCCATCAAAAAGAACTACCTTCTTCAAAGCTGCTCAGTGTATAAAATGGGCATGTAAGAGACAACCAAAAATTCAAGCACCATCAGCTCCTATCTCAAGTGACTTTGTTTCTTGTTCAACAGCTCTGGTTTTATTTCTTGTACAGTGAATCTTACTGACATGTCTTGAATTCTGAATACATGGCCAGTATTCCCTTCCTGATATAAAAGCCTGGACCTATCGATTTTGTGAACTTTTGTTAGAAATCCTGAGTATCTAACTTCTGTTATCTACCCATGGTTTCTTTGACTGCTCTGTATCAGAGAACTTGTACTTGTAAATTAAGCTCAATAACAGAAATCGGATCTTTACTACTTTAAAATATTTAACTGGCCTCAGTATTAGGGTCACTGATGCTAAGACATCTTCTTGACTTTGAAGAGTTAAAAGTCTAGTAAGAGAAAAGGGCACCTAAATAGACAATTTCAGCCTAATATTGTAAGCCCTCGAACATGAGGGTATGATCAGGATTCTTTTGGAATCCAGATAGAAATTCTTGACTCAGTCTTGAAAAGAAGGGTAACTTCCTGAGGAAGAGTCTAGTCTGGAAAATAAGAAAAGTAGGAAGATGCTTCTAAGAGTAGAAGCTATGAAACAGAATGATTGTGAAGAAAAGTGTAAGTTTTGCATACATTTCTTCTTCTTCTTTTTTTTTTTAATGGCCATACCTGCGGAGTATAGAAGTTCCCAGGGGTCTAATCAGAGATCAGAGCTGCAGCTGCCAGCCTCACAGCCATAGCAATGCCAGATCCGAACATCTCTGCAACCTACTCCACAGCTTGTTTCAGCTCTGGATCCTTAACCCACTAAGCAGGGACAGGGATCAAATCCACATCTTCACAGACATTGTGTCAGGTTCTTAATCCACTGAGCCATAATGGGAACTCCCAAGTTCTACATTTTTATTTAATGAAAATTGTTGTATTTATTTTCCAAATGGTTATTTCAATTTTTTTTTTTTTTGGTCTTTTTGTCCTTTTAGGGCTGCACCTGCTGCATGTGGAGGTTCCCAGGCTAGGGGTCTAAACAGTAGCTGTAGCAGCCGGCCTACACCACAGCTACAATAACACGGGATCCGAGCTGCATCTGCAGCCTACACCACAGCTCACGGCAACGCCGGCTCCTTAAGCCACCCTGCGAGGCCAGTGATCAAACCCTCAACCTCATGGTTTAGTCGGATTCATTTCCACTGAGCCATGACGGGAACTCCCCAAATAGTAATTTCAAAATGTTTTTATCCTTGTGAATTTTAATCAAAATAAGATATTGAAGCAAATTGCCGTCTCAGCTATGTCTATTTAACACATCACCCCAAAACCTGGGGTCTTAAAACTAAGCATTTATCAAAGTCACAGTTCTGCGTTTCAACCGTGTGGCTGTTCCGACCACACCCTGGCCTGGAAGCCTGGGATGTCCTCACCCACGTTCCTAGTGGTTGGCAGAATGAGCTGCGTGGTGAGAGGAGAGTTGGAGAGAGAGGATGGAACTGATTATCTGTGCCTTTTTTGTTTGTTTTTGATCTCCAGTTCTCCAGGCTTATTTAAAAGGTATCTCAAGGTTCCAAGTAGCTGCAAGCAAGAGCAAGGCCCAATATGCTAGCACTTTTCAAGTCTCTTCTTGAGTCATATGTACATGTGTAATTCTTTTCATGTGAACCATTAGTTAAAGCAAGTCACAAGGCCAACCCCAGAGGCAATTTGTAGAGAAAGAATCCTCACTGCTTTAAAGAAATGGTTGGAATTCGTGTCTTAGGCGGATCCACGGACAGGGATGGGACTAATCTCCGCCGGCCGTGGGAATCTACTGGTCACCCTGAAGACGTGACAAAATTTTATCCCTTCTTTCTTTGTTCTTCCTTCATTGTGTTGCTTTTCATATTGAAAAGTGCATCCCATTTTGCCAGGGGGCCAATTCTTAGTTGTAAGTTTACGACAAGCAGAGCCAATCTGTTTTTGGTTTGCTTCTGTTGCCATTAATTGAATACATTGACTTCCTCACAGATCTTCTTTGTTCTTCCTGCTTGATCTTTGTCTAATGTAGTCTCCCATAAAGAAATTCTCCCCAATCCTTTTTTTTTTTCTCCCTGGGAGTCAAAGCAAGAAAATAAGTGTTTCCTTTAGAAGGAGACATTGAAATTATTTGAAATATTTTATTTTTCTTTGGTAGCTTTATCACTAGGCTTTTGCAGAGAGTGTTGTAGATATTTTGTGCATGCGTGCTGTGCTTTTAGATACACAGCAACTTTTATGCTATTTTTGATCCAGTTTTTCCCTGGTGCCCAAAGCGCTCCTTGCCAGTAATGGAAACCCGCAAGGCTCGTTGCTGCTTTCCGACCACCTGCGTGCCATTTAGAGCAGAGCCAGCGGCCACTGCAGTTCACACTTGAAAGTTCTAGGGACTGACACTTTGCTCACGTTTTTCTTTCTTTCGTCACTAAAAATATACCAACTGTTCCCAAAGAAACGTATCCTACTAAAGGACTTAGGTTCTGTAGGGAGCAAATTTAGTGTCCAGCGGTTACAGCTGACTAAGGAAAAACGTGCTGCTACTCGTCCTGGTAAAAGAACAGAGAGGTGACATTTCTCTGCATCAACTTATGGTGGAGTTTTTAACACCTAGAAAGAGTAAAGTTATAACTAATGGTATTTTCAATATGTTCTTAGATAATTTCGGGTACTTTTTCACCGTATTTTATGTACACATACTTATGTATCTGTAGAGATGCATACACGCTTATAGATGAATATCGACTTGCTTGTTCTGACGACAGGAAAGCTATTTTTAAGACAAATCATACAACAATAGGAAGGACAGTAATGGCGCTTTTGGAAGCTGGGAATCAGATGGATGAAGGGCAACTAACTGAGCATGGCTGGGAAGTTTCAGCTCCATGCTGACCTTGTAAAAGCCTAAAAGCCACCCCTCCAAGGTCTGAGGGAGTGATGGTACCAGGTCCTTCTGAAGGTGGAAAGGAAAGGGATTTCATAATCGGCCTCACAGAGAAGCCCGACACCTAAGTCTGCACAGGTGCCTCTGGTGTGCCTTTTACCCTGTCCGTCGTCTCTTACGCAGTTTGTACCGAAAGAAAGAGTTTGGCTGCCTTCTTTTCAACTCTGGTGTATAGTAATGTAAATCATGCCTTCCTATAGAATAGTTTATTTCTGTAACCAATTTTATGAGTTTACTTTTTCTTTTTTTTGTTTCTACTTTTCCCTTTTTGTTTTGTTTCAAACACTCAAGCCTTCTTAGGACTGTGGAGGGTTTCTGTCATTCAAAGTGTATATGTTGATAATGAACAATCTTATGACTTTATGTAGGTATTTCTTCTTTTTCTTGTTTAGGGCTGCACCTGTGGCATATGGAAGTTCCCAGTCGGGGTGAAATCAGAGCTACAGCTGCCTGCCTACATCACAGACACATCAATGCCAGATTTGAGCCGTGTCTGTGACCTACACCACAGCTCACGGCAACACCAGATTCTTAACCTACTGAGCGAGGCCAGGGATCGAACCCACGTCCTCATGGATACTTGTCGGGTTTGTTACCACTGAGCCACAGTGGGAACTCCCTTTATTTAGTTGTGATTAATGCTTTTTAATCTTTTTTTTCATATTTATTCTGACTTTTTCCCTAGCTTCCTAAGTATTTCCTTTCTCTATTATATGCCTATTTTAATAACAGGGATAAACTGAAGCCTGACAATGACAATGAAATTATCACAGGTTAAATTCTTATCTGGCATTTAAGTAATAGCAATGCTAACAAACACACAGCAATTTCTAAGGAAGATGTTTCACCCTGCGCCCCCCAAAGCCACCAGTAGATTTCATGAAATGATTGGCTCACTGGATGAATACTTCTTATGGTAAATTAGTAAAATCTGAAAGGAAAAGGAAATTTTATTAGCGTTTGACTATTTTTCGTTTAAGTAGTCATCAGTTTGGGATTTTACCGTATGTGTCCATATGATAAACTAACCTGTTTAAAAATGGGCTCTTAATGAAAATCTTTATATTAATCGTTCTCAGAATAACCAGTATTACCCTTTATTGCTCAGTGTGCTTAGTTAATTCTTCTAAACAGCTAATTTTCCTTTCACTTACTGTCACCAGGACAGCTAAACTGATTAATTTGAGTACAAGAAGGCAGCTTTTAGGGCATTTGGGTGTGCTTTTAATTTTTGCTGTAAAATTTAAAATTAAATAAGAAATAATAGTTAGACCTTTCATTTCCCGTCTTAAAAAGGGAAAAAGGCAATTAATTTCTACCTTTATAATTTATTCAAATGATGACTAAGGGTAGAAGAAGTTCCTGTTTTCATCTGCATCTGTATTTGTAAGCAAAATTTTAGTCAGACAATTAGACCACAGTAATTATTCATCAAGAACTTGCCTATATGGCTGTGGCTACTGTTGCTATATGCATGTCAAACTACTCAGTATGGTTTTCAGCATTTTCTGAGAGTCTACAGAACCAAGTTTGAGACATCTATACAAAACAAAATTGCGGACTGCATCTCTTTTCTACATTGCAAAAATAGCTGTCTTTTAAAGGAAAATAATATATAGTCATCGACTTGACATTTTGAGCCAATTCTCTTCATTTTCATTCAAAATTTCTATAAAGTCTTCCATATTCAGATTGAGGATAGTTTGCTGGGAAATAGGATCCAGATTAGGGCAGAAGATTTATTCAGAAAATATTTTTTATTGAGTGCCTACTCAAGCCCTTCCCAACCTGGTTTCCTTGAAAGAATTAAGACCCAAATGCCTCTCAAGGCATCTACTGTGTGGATTGAATTACTTCTTTCCTATGTGTGTAAAATTATACCAGTCTTGAAACATCCTTGGAAAACTGAGAAAATGGTCATCTGAGTCATTTTATGTAGGGTTTCATTAACTTGCAGAACCCTAGCTGAAAAAGACTGACTTGCTTCGTGCCAGATACAATCTCCTCTGCGTCTTGACTGTAATGAATCGGATGTCTTTAAGTGTTTATGTGACGAAAAATCATTGTCACGGCAGGATTAACTATAACAACTCCGTTGTTATATTCTCCTCAAATTTTTTTAAAGTATAAAACTTTTTCCTCTTTGGTCTCTGGTTATATTATCCTGTTAGTGTTGCTTACCCTCCGGCAAGGTCGAAGTAAACTTTTTTTCCTCAAGAGGGATCAAGAACAGCTGACAAATCAATCATGGATTAAAAATCGTGTTTCAGGTCTGAGGGTGCTTCCTGATTTATGCTTATAAATTATATACTTTCTAATTCCATTTTCTGTTATACCTTGTTGAGAGAAAATTCTAGAAGTCGTTGGTGCTGATGATCAAAGGATTTAAAGTGATGTAGACTAAAGTTAATAACAATTTTTGTTTATCAGTGAAATTACTTCTAATCTTCATGGTTGTTGTCTTAATCTCTGAAGTGGGAACACATATCAAATATATATGTATATATTTTATGAAATTAAATGAAATATTGTGTACTAGTCACCCCGAAATGCATCTGACATAGAGGTACTGCACAGTTACATTTCATCTTGACTTTTTTCATCTTCATTATTAAATTAGACATCTACCGTTATATTTGAGCACCCAAAACGGTAATACACTGCATCAGTTTACGATTTTTGTCTGGATGTGTCCTTTTCCAAAGAAATTGAAAAACCGCTCTACCCTTTGTTGCTTCTGATACTAACATTTTTACTGTGATTTCCCTCATATATCAAGGGACGTGGTAATTCTGACATTTCGTAGAATTTCGCATCTTCACTAGACCCTGTATTCATTTTGCCTTATTTAAAATATGTCTTTTTTGGAGTTCCCATCATGGCACAGCGGAAACAAATCCAACTGGGAACCATGAGGTTGTGGGTTCGATCCCTGGCCTCACTCAGTGGGTTAAGGATCCAGCGTTGCCGTGAGCTGTGGTGTAGGTTGCAGACGCGGCTCGGATCTGATGTTGCTGTGACTGTGGTGTATTCCAGTAGCTGTAGCTCCAATCAGCCCCCTAGCCTGGGAACCTCCATATGCCATGGGTGCGGCCCTAAAAAGTAAAATAAATAAATAAATAAATAAATAAATAAATAAATAAATAAAATGTCTTTTCTAATTTTGCCTTCTGAAAAATAATAGTTATCTTTCCCTAAGTGTTCACACACTTTCCTTTAGAGCTCTTGCTTTGGTAACTATGAATCCTAAGTCTCAATATATTGGAATTATGATAACAGATTGAATTAGAAAAATTAAGTGGCAGCATTGGGCTGCTTTAGAAAGGGCGGTATCCTCCTTAGCCTGCTCTGCTTGCTTATGGTGCCTTAACTTCCGAAGCATTTAAACCCGTTTTTTTTTTTTTTTGCATTAATGTTTCTTTTAAAATATGAACACATTAAGGATTCTCTTGAGGTAACTATCCTCTCCTGTGTGATCAGGTGGGATGGGGTGGAAGAGGGGAAAGGAGGACCTGTGAACAGCAGGTACAGAGGCAGGAAGCACATCTGGGTGACAGCAGCACTTGGGTCCAGCCAGTGCATATTTCATGGCAGCTTCTTTGGAGTTAACCTGATAGCTTGGTAGGAAGAGGACAGACTATAATAATCATGATAAGAATAACAGAAGCTCATGCATAACATAGCTGTGCATGGCTTCATGATCAGTAGGACAAAAATAATGCAGGTTTCAGATTTTTTGACAAAGTATTTGTTCTGAAACAAAGGAGTTCTTGGAGAATAATGAGTATTTATAATGTGGTTTACCCATGACTGAGTTCATTAAGCAATTTCATTTAACATTATGCATCTCACTGATGATAACTTTAATGTAATTATAAATGAAGGGTAAGAGTTTAAATCACAGTTTGACACTTCATCCTGCCTACTTGGACAATTTTGGTATGATTCCCTGGCATGAAGACGGTTGCTTCTTTTCTCTCACAGATTATTCTTTCCATTTTTCATTGTCCGTGTTAAAGTTTTGAGGGCAGTGTTCACTTCTCAAAGAGATGGCTGTGAGGAGGCTGGAAACTGCTTTGCCAAAACTCAACTTTTCCTGCTTCAAAATACAGGGGCAGTCCTGTTTAAGAATCTTAGTATTAAAGCGAATAAAATTGCTCCATGCTTTTTTGGACAGTATATAAAACGCCTGGAGAATAAGTGCTGCCACAGCATATAGTAGTGGTACTTTCTGTTTACTTAGCACCTGTTTCCACAAAGCAAATACAGTCTTGCCTGCATGAAAGCCTCTGAGTCTCTCAAATGTGAGATCTTGCTACCTCACTCAGCTCACAAATCGATGCTGAAAACACAAGTGAGACTTTGGTGAGAATGATATGATTTGCAGATCAGCAAGGTGAAAATGAGTGAAACTTACCATACACACATGGAGGTTCTCTTTTGGAACCCCTTTGCCTTAAAAGTGCTCTGGAGATAGAAAACGTTAATTTTCATTTCCTGAAAAGACAACTTGTGATATTCACAAACAATTGATGCTGATGCTGGTAGAAATTTGTAAGGCTCAATGCATGTTTTCATGGCGATGTAGTGAGATTAGTTGTTTATGTCCCCTCTGCTACTTGCTAGGTGAACTTGCATTTGTAGTTCAAGAGCATACATCTTTCATAGCTACTCAGCGCCATAAATTGTTAGTATCTGACGTTGTACTGCATATTTCTCTTCCATCTTTAAAAGAGTCCAAGTAATTTGGATTCATCCAAAAATCATAACGCACATTGCCAGAATCAGAGTCATTTGCATTGAACATGTGTCCTAATTGTATCCATGTGTGGGCATGATATTCTGTAGAGACCAATTCTAGTCAATTCTGTCTAAATGTTTTGGATTTCCCATAAATTACGACGCTAAGTCCTTGACAGAATTCCTGCCAGTCTTTGGGCAGACACTTTCCTCTCCTGCCATTTTCACATCCCTGAGTGAGAGCAGCCTGAAGGCCTCTCCATCTCTGTATTCCACACACCCACCTTGTTGAAATGTGAAAGGGCACTCCGGAAATCGCTCTTTCGAGAGCATTCTACTTTTTATGGATTTTCCTGGACTGTATGTATATTTTGAAACAGTATATTGCCCTAGTTTCCTGAACTGGGTTGGCAATTGAATTATTAGAGCATGTTTATACACAGGTAATACTCAGGCATACTTTAACCCATCTAATATGATGTTGCTAAAAATGCCAAGCAATTTTTTCACTGTTGACATTGTAATTTCATATACGTTATGTTATTCATGATTTTTCTGCTTGAATCATAGGTCTTTTGATTCAAAGGTCCTGCAAGTAATAGGATCTTAGTAAAAAATAGCCTGATTGAGAATGAAATTTTTTTAGAAATGTATTGTATTATCTCTGACTTCACATTTTCCTAGAATAAAGAACTATAACGACTTCAGGGACTTGGGAAGCCATATGTCTTTCTCTCTTCCAATTGCTTTCTCATTCTTTTTGTTTTTCTCCCTTACTCTTTTTCACTTGTTAGATGTTTCCTACAGCTAATTATATTAAAAATAAAATCCAATAGAAACCATTTTTACATGTCTGCAGTACAAGAAACCAGCCAAAGCTGATTAACCAAGTATCCAAGAAGGAATATTTGGGTTGGGCTTTAAAATCTTGGTCACAAAGTAGATACACGAACGTGTGAAAAGTGCATACATGAGTTATGGAGCCTCTTTAATGGACAGAGATGTAGGTGGTAGTTCTCAAAGAGGAGGAGGGCAGGCACTCTGAAAAATGGCTTCTTATCTTTTAGAGGATGTTTTATTCGGTCATTAAACTATGATGACTGGAAATGGATGCTGGTTTTTTCTTCACTAGCCTCCTTCCTAGTCTAAGTAATTCTGAATGCTAAATAAATATTTATTGCACGATTAAACCAATGAAGTAGTGGATGTCAGGCATACCTATCAGTATCTCAATTTAATTTATGTTGATAATTCCATTATTTCCCCATCTCCCAAGTTAAAAACCATGACAATTATCTTTGTCCTTTCTCTTTCAGGAATCTTTAGTACTCCCTCAGCAGTTTTTCTTGTCGCTCTTCCTCTACTATGCATGATGAATTTGTACCTTTCTCAGTATTTCCTGTGGCATATCCTTAATCCTGACTTCCCCTAAATAAGCACTTCCTAAATTCAGTTTTGTGGAATATTCATATCCAGTGAGATATTTGTGACTGTTCTGAGAAAAAATAATGAAAGATTTCTGTTTTCAAATAAATTTGGGAAAGCTACATATTCTGTCACTCCTTGGAGATTCACAGTGCACATTCGTACCTTACGAAGTTGTACAGTAAAGACACCTGTTTAGGAGTTCCTGTCGTGGCTCAATGGTAACGAACTCGGCCAGCATCCATGAGGACTCAGGTTTAATCCCGACCTTGCTCAGTGGGTTAAGGATCCGGCATTACCGTGAACTGTGGTGTCGGTTGCAGACGTGGCTGGGATCTGGCATTGCTGTGGCTATGGTGTAGCCAGCGGCTACAGCTGCAATTCAGCCCTTGGCCTGGGAACTTCCATGTGCTGGGGGTGAGGTCTTAAAAAGCAAAAAGAGAAAATAAACCTGTTTAGTGATGATTATCCTAACATATCTTTAAACATTTGACCAACAGACTAGTTTATCAGGTTGTTATCTGTTAGAATCTCTTGAGACTGCTATTCTATAGGTCACTTTTTGGGAAATGCTGCGGTAGGCTCTTGGAAGGTGTTCTTAACCACTTTCTCTTGTTTACTGTCTTTCCGAGTCTGCGTTGTATATATTGCTGTTGAAACAATTATTATGAAATAGCGCCATGTCATGAGCATAGAGAAAGTGGTTACTAATCCCGTTAACTATATTTACCACCCCGAGAAAACAGAAAATGAGTTTAATTAAAATCAGAAATTACTTGCTAGAATGTAACATTCGTTAGTTACTTAAAATAAGGTTAAGGTCATTTCAGAAAAAGTAAGTTAACTATTAGGTTTTGCTTAAAAACTAAGTACTCTTTACATACCTGTATCAGCAGGTGCCTGTAAGGGAACCTTGAAACAAAATGTCTGGACATCTTCTTATAACGAACATAAGCATAACCCTAACGCTTATTACCGTTGCTCAAAGGTAATAAGTACTAACAGTACAAATCCAGCTGTGTTGATTTTGATAACTGCTTCCTTAATTTTTATTTGCCCACAGATGTATTATTCTATTTCAGTGGATGTTTTCCATTTTAAAATTCCTACCCAGAAAAAATATTGACTTATTTTTGTGTACTAGAAATTTTAAGGTCAGAAAAATTTTTTCCGTGTTCAATAAAATGTCCATGTAAATATTATGAAATTCACACTAAGAGTGAGAGTGTGTGAGCGTGTTGAGTTCTCCTGTGGTGGAGCAGGCCAGGGATCCGGCATTGTCACTGCGGTGTCTTGGGTCATTGCTGTGGTGCAGGTTCAGTCCTTGGCCCGGGAACTTCCTCAGGCATGGCCAAAACAGAAAAGAAAAAAAGAATGAGAGGCTGGTATTGAGCCTTTAAATCTCCACGAGTATTAGCGTCTTCTTTAAAGTTAATGAAAGGAAGCAACAGCCATCATCAAAGCACATATTGTTCAAAAATCAATGAAGGAACTGCCCTTTATGTTGTTTTTTCCAGTTTAATTTTTTTTCCTCCTGCCTAGAAGCTTAGGAAGAGTCTTCGTTCAGTCTTGAATGTACGGTCTGGTGTCACGCCTGTTAAGCCCATGATAAAAATGAACAGGTAGGGAGTTCCCGTCGTGGCGCAGTGGTTAACGAATCCGACTAGGAACCATGAGGTTGCGGGTTCGGTCCCTGCCCTTGCTCAGTGGGTTAACGATCCGGCGTTGCCGTGAGCTGTGATGTAGGTTGTAGACGCGGCTCGGATCCTGCGTTGCTGTGGCTACGGCGCAGGCCAGTGGCCACAGCTCCGATTAGACCCCTAG
>PVHT020000886.1:26556680-26576579 GCA_004024745.2 Catagonus wagneri | reverse complement strand
GGGAGTTCCCGTCGTGGCGCAGTGGTTAACGAATCCGACTAGGAACCATGAGGTTGCGGGTTCGGTCCCTGCCCTTGCTCAGTGGGTTAACGATCCGGCGTTGCCGTGAGCTGTGATGTAGGTTGTAGACGCGGCTCGGATCCTGCGTTGCTGTGGCTACGGCGCAGGCCAGTGGCCACAGCTCCGATTAGACCCCTAGCCTGGGAACCTCCACACGCCGTGGGTGCGGCCATAAACCCGCGGCCATAAAATGACAAAAGGCAAAAAAAAAAAAAAAAAAAAAAAAATGAACAGGTAGCCCAGTCTAACCCAGATATCGGTCCTTGATGTTTTATACCTGGAAGCTAATTATCCTTCCCTTTGTCACAGCCTCATTACCCCCGAACAACTTTTCTCTTCTCGTGCTTATTTTATTTCTCTTGCTAAGGATAATAGCATATAACTCTTATTGCTTCTTTTAAGGCCTAAATATAAATTATCCATACAGTGTAATTGTTGGCTGAGGTAAATGACCTTTCTGCATTTCCAGAATGTTTTCACCTTAGTTGAGCTGCCATATACGGCTGGCATTGACGTATTATATGCTAATCCGTATTATCAGCAATTCCAAAGGTTTGTTATGTTTTCCTAGGAACTAACAGTGACAACTTTTGGATATTCTCAGTAATAACCGTGATGAACCCGTCTTATATTTGAAAGGGACCTACAGGTCTGCAGATGTGTCTTCACATATATTATCTTATTTCATCCTGGTAGCGACCCTGTGACGTCGTAGATATTATTATTGCACATAACAAAGGGATGAACTGTATGTCAGAGTCAGTTACCTTGTGTCCTCACATACATAGAAGGTTTTGGACCTGAGACCCCAAGTCCAGTTTTTCTTATTCCTTTGTTCTTGAAGTAGTGACCTGATAAAATTTGACCCACGTTGAAGTTTTTGCTTTTAAAGAATGGTTGTTGGAGTTCCCTGCGTGGCTCAGTGGTTAACGAATCCGACTAAGAACCATGAGGTTGCAGGTTCGATCCCTGGCATTGCTCAGTGGGTTAAGGATCCGGCGTTGCCGTGAGCTGTGGTGTAGGTTGCAGACGCGGCTCGGATCCCACGTTGCTGTGGCTGTGGTGAAGGCCGGCGGCTCCAGCTCCTGTTAGACCCCCTAGTCTGGGAACCTCCACGTGCCGTGGGTGCGGCTCTACATAAAGGCAAAAAGACAAAAAAAAAAAAGAAAAGAATGGCCTAACATCTCCTTCATGTATAGTCCTATGCTTTATACTCTACGTGCTCCTTTTAAAATGCAAAAATACAGTGGACAAAATCCCCACATTAACCCTAACTGCAAGTCGCTTCTGTGCTACTGTGCTCTGAAGGCACAGAGAAGAGGCAAACATGAGGGCACTTGGAAGTAAGAGCAGCGATTCAGTCAGACCGCGTGGGCTTCAGTTCACTCCCCTTAAGCTCTGTGATCAGGCCCACGTTACTTAAGATTAATTTTTCTTATGTGTAATGGAAGTACCATTAAAGAATTTTTCTTGTAGAATTGTTCTGAAAATTAAATGGCACGATGTATGTAATAGTGTAGCTATTAGTAAACACTGATGATTTTTAGCTATGGAAAAATAATGGAATGGAAACCTCAGACACTATTGAGACCACTGGAACATTAAAACACACAGGCATGAAAAGAACAGGGAATGAAAAGGAAGGGAAACGGAGGAATGGGAAAGGGTAATTAAAAAGAAATGTGATGAGGCTGCTATTTCTTCAGAGACTGCACAGTGTTGCAAGAGAGTGTCCCTCCCAACCTAACGGTGAAAACAAGATGAATAAACTATAAGATCAGTTATTTTAACCCATCAAAGAATCAGGCCCAAAGCAATGGAGTACATTAAAATCCAAAATTTGACAAACCTCTCTTAGGATATGCAATGCCCCCAGCTGCTTTCATTTTTGAAATGTGGGAGAAGGAAGTCACTGAAGATGCAGTAAAAATAAAGCAGCTGAACTTTTAAATTTTTAAATGCCAAATGCGGGCTGTGGGGTGTAGGAGTTTAGAGTTCCCAGGAGCCCCAGATACCAGGGGAGTCCTGCTCTTTCATCTTTTTCCCCACCTGCCTTCCCTGGAGGGCTCAGGAGAAAGGTCAGCGTGAGGTCGGGGGGAGCAGGTCCCCCAGGCCCGCTGCAGTCTGAGTGTGGCAAGTGAGAACTAAGAGAAATGCTTCTGCGTCCTGAGGCTTGCGGTGAACGAGTGACTGAGTGACAGCAGCCCTCCTCCTGGCATCTGGGTGCGAGGGCACAAGGCTGAACCCTGCGCTGAGGGGGAGGGGGGGCGGGGAGGGGGCCAGGATTGCTGAGACTTCCCAGACAGCCTGCTGCGGGTTGAGTGCAGGAGAGGAGCCCACGGGCGCTCCCCTCTGCCGGAGCGCGCGTCTGTCTTCACTGGGGCTGGAGAAGAGCGTTGGCAGAGAAGCGCCCTGAGCCTCAGGTGCAGACCCTGCTGACTGAGGTCCGAAGAGGGGGCAGGTGCAAGTGCCTCCAGGGCGCTGGGTGCTGGGACAGGAACTGAGGGAAGCCCCACAGGCCCCCTGGGCACTGCCACGAGGAGCAGGAACTGGCCCTCTGCCGCTGGGACAGGAAAAGGGTTGTTGAGACACAGATCTGGGGCATCCGAAGACAGACTAGGATGACTAAGATGAAACCTTCCTCACTTAGATCCTCAAGGGAAGTTTCTCATTTTACCTTCAACACTTAAGCCTGTGGCGACTGGGTTTAATGAGAACAACAGCAAAGCCCTGGCCGGTTGTATCAGCGTGGCGGGTGTGCCATGACCAACAGCTGCAGACGGAGTGAATTAAATGACAGTGTTTATTTTCTCATGGTTTGGGAAGCTAGAAGACTGAGCTCAAGGTTGATTTCGTTGAGATCAGAGCTGGTTTCATCGGAGGCCGTTTTCTTTGCCATAGATGTGGGTCTTCACCATCGCCTTCAGATGATTTTCCTTCTGTGCTTTCCTGTGTAGGCTTCCTCTTCTTTAAGGATGCCTGTCGTAGTGGGTTAGGATCCACCCTACTGAGTACACCTAACCTCAGCTAACTATTTACAGGCCTTTTCTTCAACCGCAATCATATTTTGAGCTACGGGGAGTTACAACTTCAACATGTGGATTCTAAGGTGACCTGGTTTAGCCTGTAACACATCTCTAAACCGTGCCAACATCCAGTCCACACCAGAGATATGCCCTTTTCTGTCTGTAAATAGTAGTCACCTCAGTCCTTTTTGTTCTTTCTTACAAGGTTCACATTCAACCAAAAAATCATCGTGCCCTAAAGCAAGAAAATGTGATCTTAAAGAGAGGAAAGAATCAAACAGGATCCAAGATATTACAGTTATTATTACAATTTAAAAATACATCTAATAAATATAATAAGGGATTTATCTGAAAAGATGGACAACAGCTATAAGGATGGGGGGAATTTCAGCAGAGACTGTGAAAAAGGGATGAACTACGCTGCTCTGGAAGTGAATAGTTCTCCTGGGCTTATCAGTAATCTGACACAGGGAAATGCATATTGGTGAGCCTGGCCAACAAAGAGCTATGGAAATTTGTCTGACTTGAAACACAGGAAGAAATGTAACGAAGTCACTGATTTCTGTAACACTGTGTTTAATTAGAGTCTCAGAAGGTGAGGAGTAAAAGAATGAGAGGAGGAATACTTGAGTAATAATTAATAATGTTCCAAAATTAATGAAAAATATTGACCCACAGATCAGAAAGCCATAGAACTTCAAGCAGTATAAATACAAAAAAAAATATAACTAGGCATAATGTAATCACACAGTGAAAATCAAAGGTAAAGAAAACTCAAAGAAGCAACCAGAGAAAGAAGACGCATTAAATGTAGGGCAAGTGATTTAAATAATGTCCAGTTTTTCATCAGATGCAGTGGAAGCCATGAGATGATGGAACAGCATCTTTAAAGTTCTGAAAGATAAATCTGTCAACCTAGAATTAATACCCCGCAAAAGATATTTTTCAAAGAAGAACCTGAAGTGAAGACTTTTTTTCCAAATTAAAAAAAAAAAGCCATTTCCTTTTTTGCTGTTGTTTTTTGTTTCTTATAAATTATTACATTTGGAGTGGATAAGCAATAAGATCCTATTGTATAGCACAGGGAACTCTGTCTAAACACTTGTGATGAAAAATGGTGAGGCATAATGTGAGAAAAAGAATGTATTTGTATAACTGGCTCACTTTGCTATATAGCAGAATTTGACAAAACATAAATCAAGTATAATAAAAAAATTTTTTTAAATCAATTTTTTTCGGAGTTCCCTTCGTGGCTCAGTGGTTAACGAATCCAACTAGGAACCATGAGGTTGAGGGTTCAATCCCTGGCCTTGCTCAGTGGGTTAAGGATCCGGCGTGAGCTGTGGTGTAGGTTGCAGACGCGGCTCGGATCCCGCGTTGCTGTGGCTGTGGTGTAGGCCGGCAGCTACAGCTCCTGTTAGACCCCTAGCCTGGAAACCTCCATATGCCACGCGTGCGGCTCTAGATAAAGGCAAAAAGACAAAAAAAAAATCTGTTTTTTTCTTTAAGAGTTTTCCACTACAGATGTATTAAAATTAAAAATTTTTAAAAAGATTCTTTAGGCTTTAGGGAAATGATACCAAATATGTATCTAGGCATCTTTGAAGTAAAGAATACCTCAGTGAATCAGCTGTCAAGAAATATAATGATGCGTATTTACACGTATGGAATATATACACACGAATATATATTTGCACATAAAGCAGTGTGTGTGTATAGATAGCTCTGCATGTATTTTTATATAATAAATATACACATACTATGCTATCAATCTAGTTAAAGGCATCTCTGGGATTAAGGAAAAGTAATAGCAATATATTTAAAGCATATGTATAAATAAAATATGAGATAGGAGCACAAAGGACAAAGGGTAAAACCTGGAAGTATACTGTTGTAAGATTTTCATGAGCTTGAGTCCTGACCGCCAGTACCCCAGAAAGTGCCCTTCTTTGAAAAGATCATCACTGCAGATGTCATCAGTTGA
Source organism: Catagonus wagneri (assembly GCA_004024745.2). Classification (NCBI taxonomy): domain Eukaryota; kingdom Metazoa; phylum Chordata; class Mammalia; order Artiodactyla; family Tayassuidae; genus Catagonus; species Catagonus wagneri. The sequence goes on along the minus strand of PVHT020000886.1, from coordinate 26,571,509 downwards.
GATGAGATTATACTGGAATAGAACAGATCTCTATTTCAGTGTGACTGGTATCCTTGTATAAAGAGGAAATTTGGACACCGACGAGAACACACGGAGAATGCCATGTACAGGTAAGGGCCGAAATCATGGCGACGTTCCAGCATACTAAGGAACACCTTGCCTGCAAACCAGGAGACGCTGGAAAGAAAGGACAGGTTTCTCCTCCACCTTTGTAGGAAGCAGCCAGTCCTGCTGACGTTTTGATGTCAGACTGCTAGCCCCTAAAACTGTGAGGGTTTTAATTTCTGTGGATTAGTCATCCAGCGTGTGACACTTTATTACATCAGTACTAGCAAACTAATGCAGGCACAAATAAAAAGTCAGTAGAGAAGATAAAACAGAATAGTAAAAATACTAGGTTAATCCATGCCCAAGTCAGGCAGAAAGAAGGAAGAGAGAATCAAAAGGCAGGCTGGATGAAACAAAATCAAACACCTGGATAGCAGAATTAAATTCAAACATTGCAAAAATTATATCAAATATAAATGAACCCAATGCTCCAACTAAAAGGCAGAAATTGTCAGACTAGATAAGAACGGTTTGTCAGTTTCTCATAAAAATTAACATACATCTACTTTATAACTCAGTAATTCCAATCCTAAATATTTATCTGTGAGAAATGCAAACATACATCTAGAAAAAAATACTTGTACAAGGACGTTCTTACTAGCTTTAATGATAATAGCCAAAACCAGGAAATAGCCTAGATGTTTATCCGTAGGAGAATAGATAAACAGACTCTGGTATATTGCTACTATATGAGATCACTCATCAATAAAAAAAAAGAACCAATCACTGATGCATGCCACCAAAAGGAAAACTCTCAAAAACATTTTGAGTGAAGGAAACCGACCCTATAAAGTATGTGCTATTTGATTTCTTTGTAATAGAAATCAGATGGGTTGTTTTGTGTGTGTGTATTCCAGCAGAGTGGTGATTTAGTGAGCAAGGCATATGGGAGCCACTGGCTAATGAGGATAACCCATGTTTCATAGCCGTGTGGGTTAGGTGGATCTAGGCATTTGCCAAAATTGATTGAAAAACATTGAAGATCTCTTTATTTTATGTATGTAGCTTAGAAGAAAATAGAATAAGAGGCACATTTACTTCTACTGGCATGCAGTTGTTTCTCTTGGAGTGTGTCTGTCTTTAGGGACCAGTGAATACCATGTTTTAATCCGCTAGTAAACTAACCGCAAATATTTAATACTACTGTTTACACTGAGTTTCAGTTTACAAAGTATTGTACATACGCGGCATTTTATTCAGGCTTCGAAATTACCGTGAGTTAACCAGGAAGGGCTCGGTGCGATCACCCCTGCTTGACGGGGAGAATGATGTCCCCCACGTTTGTGTATCCAGCGTCCGTGGGGGGGTCAGTGGCCAAGACAAATCTTCAGTGACAGTATTTTGACTCCGACTCATTTCAGCGGATTTCTTCTACAGAAAGCTCCCAAGCACACACTGAGTTCCTCCCCATGTCCCCCGCACTCCACCTGCCAGCTCATATCTCATGCATGCGAAGGAGCTCTCCTTGAGCATGAGGTGGGGTGAGTCTCGGTGCTTGATGAACTGGCCCTGTGTGCTGAGTCGGTCGCATTGTGCTTGCGTGTCCCTGAATCAAACCTGGCTATTGAAGACAGCCAGGTGGCAAGTGACCGGAGTGAGGTGGTTTCCTTGGTGCATATGGAGGTTTAGAAGCAGAGGAAAGGCCAACTCAGAATGTCTTTGTACTCTAAAATAGAAAGTTTGTTTGCTGTGACCGCAGTCTTCTGCTCGCCTCCCCCCCACGTCCCCAAGGCAGTTAGGCACGCTGTGATGACCGGTAAAAGATCTGAGGTAGCTGGGGCCTTAGGGCTTTACCGCTTTCTTTGGAGGAAGATGACTTTGAAATCATGTTTAATGTAGTATTTAAAAAATAAAATGATATGCCCACGTTTTTTTCAAATTAGAAAATATAGCTTCCCAAATAGTACTTAACATTACTGCCGTGTTCTGAAATGGGTTCTCAAAACTTATATACTTGCGAGATCTTAGAAGGGACATTTTGAGAGTTGCATTTACAACCCAGGAAAGGGTGAATATAAATTACCATCTCTCCGGAAAATAGGTTTATCATCCAAAATAGGACTGATTCATTAGGGATTGATTTTACTCAATTAATAAAATATAATATCCTGCTGAAGACTCTACGGAAGCAAGTATACACTGAACGAGCAGAGAGGTCATAAAATCTCATTACAAAGGATTTTAAAATTATAGTCTCAGTAGTGGGTTAAATTAAAGAAAATGAGTCCACATATTTCTTACTCAGAATTATGTGTTCATAACCATAATTTTTAAACTTCAGTCATAGAGTCCATATTAAGTTCTAATTAATATTGACCATCTTTTCAAATAATTTTAGTGTCCGTCTAGATTTTTACTTAATTCTTCATGTCCCAGATTACATGGAAAACAACTGAGACCATCTGTATTTCGCTGGAGGCTAAGCCATGCTCATATTCATTAAAGGAGAATGGGATTGTCTGAATAAATTACCTCTGACTTTCCTGCTGACATCTGGAATCTAGAGAACAGGTCAGAGTATAACATCCTCATCTCCCTAAGCAAGAAGTGGTCAGAGTAGTTAACACCTCTTTTTATTTCCTGCAAACTTACTGCTTAGAATCATTTCAGCTGCTGTGATTATATAGTCAGTTGGGGTCATGCCGCTGCCACCAGCTAAATCTTTTCAAAAAGCAGAACATGGCAAGAGGAAGTAATTGAATGTATCTTCGTTTTGAATAGGAAAAAAAAGCAAGAAAAGAAATAATTAAATGTAATACTTTTTTTAACATGTCTCTTGAGAATAAGTTGTGTATGTAATAGACCATCCTGCTTCTAACACTATCTGTTGTAGACTACCTTTGCCTTCTGTGTGTGAATGAAGGAGGTTGAGGGGAGGTCCCGTTGTGGCTCAGCGGGTTAAGAACCCAGCACGGTGTCTGTGAGGATGTGGGTTCGCTCGCTGGCCCTGCTCAGTGGATTGCGGATCTGAAACTGCCGCAGGCTGTGGCGTAGGTTACAGATGGGGCTTGTGTTTGCCCTTGCTTTGGCAGCAGCTCCGATTCGAGTCTCGCTGGCCTGGAAACTTCCATGTGCCACAGGTGTGGCCCTAAAAAGGAGAAAAAAAAAAGAAGAGGAAGGCGGCTTAGGGTGCCTGGCAGAAGGTGGCTGTTACGTAGTCAGCCATGACTGTCTTTTTACAGCACAGTCTCACGATATGGCATTTTGTGAGCAAACCCTCCTTCACTCTGTTCTCCACATGACCTTAAAACTGTGTCACATTTGCATCATACTTTTTGGTCTACTTATCCATATCCACCTTTTCTCCATAGGACAGCTCTGGGCGTGAAAACTCCTTACTAATTTATCAGTGACAGCAATACCTGTCAGGACTTGACACATACTAGACACTCAATAAGTACTTATTTGTGTACATTTTTGTGAAAAATTTGTTATTGATTTCTTCCAGTCAGTACTTAGAAAAGGAGACAATTTTAAATTATTCTTTACAGATCGCAAGTCTTATTATCATTCTTGAGTTCTGCTTGGATGGGCTCTTTTTGTAAAGAAACAAAAATGTTTTTGTTTTCCTAGAATAAACTTGTTTTATTTTGTGAATTAACCAGAGTTTGACCAAAGGACTTCTGTTTAGTTTTCTTAAATATTCGGTGTTTTGGATATAGATAAATCTTTCATTTTTTAAAGAATCACACACGCACAAACTGCCCCATCACCAGCCTCGCTCACCAGAATGATACATTGTTTTCACCAAAGAGGAACCTACAGTGACACATCTTAATTATACAAAGTCCCTAGTGTGCTTTAGTGTTCACCTTTGGTGTTATACATCCCATGCGTTTAGACAAAAATAAAGTGACATATATCTATAATTATAACACCATACAGAATATATTCATAGCCCTAAAAATTCTCAGTAATCTGCCTATTCACACGCCACCCTCCAGCAACAACTAATCTTTTTGTCTTTATAGTTTTACCTTTTATAGAATGTCGTATAATTGGAATTATACAGTAGGTAGTCTTTTCAGATTCACTTATTTCACCGGGCAATATGCTTTTAAGGTATTCCATGTCTATTCATGGTTTGATAGCTTATTTCCTTTTAGAGCTGAATAATATCCATCATCTGCATGTACCAGAATTTATTTATCCATTCACCTACTGAAGGCCACCTTGATGCATGTAAGTCTTGGCAGTTATGAGTAAAGCTGCTATAAACATCTGTGTGCAGATTTTTGTGTGGACATAAGTTTTCAGCACCTTAGGGTAAATATCAAGGAATGTAATTGCTGGAACCTATGGTAAAAATATATTTAGTTTTGTTAAGAAACCGCCAAACCGCCTTCCAAAGGGATTGTGTGTTGTCCACTCCTACCCGCAATGCATGAGAGCTCCTATCGCTACACGACCACACCAGCCTTTAGTGTTCCATGTGTTTTGGTTTTTGGTCATTCTAATGGGTGTGTAGTAGTCTCTAGCTTTATTCTGCATTTTCCTAAAAACACATGATGTGGAGCACGTGGAATGTCTTTTCACATGCTTGTTTGCTCTCTGTGTGTCATCTTTGATGCAATCTGTTAAGGTATTTGGCTCATTTTTAAAATCATATTGTTTTTAAGAATTTTTGATTGTTTGAGCTAACAATCCTTTGTCAGATGTTTCTTTTGTAATATCTTCTCGCAGTTTGTGGGGTGTCTTCTCATCCTCTTCACACTGTTGCCTGCAGAGCAAAAGCTTTTAAACTACGGTTTTTAGGAGTGGGTTTTAGGAACTGGGAAATGACATCTGCATATATTTTTAAGTCGGAGACAGCTCTTAATGAGTGACTTTCTGTTCAGCAACGTTGGAAACCTTCCTCTCTAGCTCACTAAGTTAATCAAGTTAAGGTTTTGTCTCCATTGCCATTTCTGTTGGTTACAGATACCACTGGGATTAGGAGAGTTTTCAATGGTTTATTGGTTGGTTTCTGTTTAAAAAAAAAAATGTCCTTTCTGATGCTGAGTAAGCCTCTTTCAGGTCTGTGAAACTAAGTGTCTAATGAGCTATGTTTCTGTTCTCTAATTAGGGGAGAAAGGACAGCCTAGATGTGAAGCGTCATCGCCTTTCACTAATGAACAAGGGAGGAAAATGAGCAAACTGGCATTCATGTCGTAGCTGCTCGGTGCCAGAGGCTATTAAACACCTTACATACATCATTTCAATTCCTTCTCATCTAATGCAGTTTTTCAATATTGTCTCAATTTTATTGATGAAGAAATGGAGGCCTATTGGAAGTAGTAATTTTTTTTTTAGTTGCCATACCCACAGCATATTGCGGGTCCCCAGGTCAGTGACTGAATCTGAGCCACAGCTGTGACCTAGATCACAGCTGCAGCAACACCAGGCCCTTTAACCCACTGTGCCGGGCCCGGGTTCAGACGTGCACCAGCCACTGCAGCTGGAGTATTCTTTTCTTTTTCTTTAATTTTTTTTTTAATTTTTATTTTTATAGCCACACCTCTGGCATATGGAAGCACCTGGGCTAGGGGTTGAGTCAGTGCTGCAGCCGCTGGCCTGCACCACAGCCATAGCAATGCTCCATCTGAGCCACATCTGCAGCCTACGCTGCAGTTTCTGGCATCACTGCATCTTTAACCTGCTGAGCGAGGCCAGGGGTCAAACCTAAGTCTTCATGGACACTATATTGGGTTCTTACCCCCCTGAACCACAACAGGAACTCCTGAAGATGGATTGTTACTGTGCCCAAGCGGGAACTCCTGGATGTGTAATTTTAAAAATAGTTTTACAACTTAAAAGTATGAAGGATATAATAACACAGTTTCCTATGACATCAGCCATTTCTTTCCCATATTCTATATACTGTCTTTCTCTTTAGTTCTTTAAATTATAGAAATAATATCTTCCAACAAAACCACATTCTAGTCCTTATAAGTAACCATATTTAACATTTGTATTTTAATGCTACATGTATTCTTTATATAGAAGAAAATGGTATCTTAATTGAATGTATTACTCTATATACAGGGCAATTAAATATTTGCAGTTAAAATAAACTTTGAAATGAATGTTAGTAAAAACAGTGCTACCTCCTTCTTTTTAATAGTTATATATGAAGGCAACGTCACTTACTAATTAATGAAAAAATCAAGTTAATAAATTATTATGATAGTATTTTAACAAGGTATATATCCTTCTAGTATTTTGTATTTTATTAATAAGATGAAGGTCTATACTTAATTCATCCTTAGGAGAAGCCACATCTAAATTTGCCAATTTTTTTTTTAAGGTTTTAGGCCTCCTTTGATTCTCAGGGTTGTTTATCTTATATTTGCATAATTTTATGCCTTGGTAAATTTATAGACTGAACCTTGCTTTGTGTTTTTATATTATGCTTTGTTTTCTAGCAGTCCTTTGTTTCTTTTGCTGGATCCATGGGTTATTTACATACTTTGTACAAGGGTTTAACTTTTGTCACATCACTTTGTTTTAATGAGCTGTACATATTTTTTTTTTTTTTTCCTTTTTAGCGCCAAGCAAAACAGAATGTCTTTTGGGCTAATCCTAATGATTGGCTCTCTTGTTTTATACCCTTTGTTGTTTAAGATGAAAGTTTAAAGAAAGTCCAATCCCTTTCATATAGATGAGAAAATTAACATATGACTCTCAGTGTTCTTTGACTGGTAATTAGCAAAGTTAGAGCCAGAACCAAGAACTCTTTAGTCATTATCTCTTAAGAGTAAGGATCAGATCTCTGGATTTGAGTCCACATCTCGGTTTTCCTTCCTATCACAGTGGCCCTTCGCACTCGAGGAGGGAATTGTGACTCCTGTTCCAGTAAAGATGGCAAAGGTGTGCTGACCTAGCGCTGTCTAGGCTTCACTGTGGTCTTTTCCAAGATGGGCGGTTGCAGTTGGGGCCGCAATCCCTGGTCCGGTATCTTTTCTGCCCTTTTAGAAGAGTCTTGTGTCCAGTTAACAACAGCACGTATATATTGTGACCAGCTAGCAGTGTGAGAGTGAAGAAGCGGTTGAGGGCAACTAAATCCACCATGAGAAATAAAGGCTTTTAATCTTTGCCTTGAACAATACTAAACGTATCCACATAGCCTATGTTATCAGGAGGTGCAAGAAAATTTTCTTATAAGGCAGATAATCAATAAAGTCAAATACCGTTTTATAAACTGTAATCAAAATTAGACCTTGCTTGATTCTATCTCACAATACTTATTACTTGTAAAGAGGTAAATTATAATTATTGATAATTTATACTCAGTAACATTAGAAAAAAAATGTATTGAATGGAAGCATATTACGAGGCTTCCAAAAGTTTTACCAGGTTTAGTATGCAAATATATTATTAGCAGCCTAAAGTTTCTCCATTGTGTATTTTTTTTAACGATGTATTTCCTAAAACTTAATAGTAAATTCCGATTTTAGTATTTTTGTCACAATGTTTATTTTAAAAGTTATGACTACTAGCCTTCATGTTTTTGTAATTTTTTGGTATTTTTATTTTAATGTGTTTTCCAGTGGGTTTTTTGTTTGTTTGTTTGTCTGTTTGTTTTGGAATTTTGAGCCATAAAGATGACTACCAAGTGAACTAAATTAATAAGTAATAGTAATTTGATCTGGACCCTTATCAGTTGAAGAAGATAACTGGAGTTTCTTGACTGACTACAAGGTCATGATGGAGATTATCCTTCACCTTGAACATAGTCTATAAAATAAAATGTGAAAATTAACTTTCTAATATTTAATACTGTAATATTTAATATGCTAATACTTTACAAATACTTATATTTGAAGCAGTAGTGAGCTTGCAAAATCAATGCTTGTTGTAGCAATGAATGAGAAACAGTTTTTAGAAAGGTATTTTTTTTAAATGTCTGTTCTATTGTCTGCTTAAGAAAAACTAAAAAGAATAAGAAAAAAATACAGACAGGGGTCAACAAAAGGACAAAGATTTAAATAGTATAATCAACCTCAATCATTGTGATTCTTGAACACAATGATTTTTTTTTCCTGCTAATTTGGTAATTTTAAAATATTAGTTGAGTTCCTGTTGTAGTGCAGTGTAAACGAATCCGACTAGTAACCGTGAGGTTATGGTTCAGTCCCTGGACTCACTCAGTGGGTTAAGGATCTGGCATTGCCGTGAGCTGAGGTGTAGGTTGCAGATGCAGCTCAGATCCTGCTTTACTGTAGCTCCAATTTGACCCCTAGCCTGGGAACCTCCATATGTCACAAGTGAAGCCCTAAAAAGAAAAAAAAGAAAGAAAAAAAAATCAGTAAGATTTTAGCTTATGGAGGCACTTTCCATATATGAGAATGACATTAGAAATCTTAGCAGATCATTAACAGTTCATTAGAAAGCAGAAATAATTCTTTTTTTTGTTTTGGATCATATTGCAATCCCCAAACAATGCAAATACCAGATGAATACTGATAGAGGTACACAATGACTACAAATGTTTGTATATATAGTTTCCTATATCAGTAAATATATAAATATACTGTTTTTTGAATCAGCAAAAAGAAAAATCACTAAACTATTAACATTTCTTGTCATTAATTGCTGTATGAATTAAATATACAGTAGCCTTATCCACCAACTGTAATTTAAAAGGTATATTCTAAGTGGTAGTGCTTTTGAGATTTAGAATCAAAACTACTTCATAGGAAGACCAGTATTTCTTTGGGGGATGGTTTGAAACTTTTATTGAGTAATGTTTTTAAAATAAATTACTTTTAAAGATAATTTTAGTAATGTTTTTAAAAATAAAAATCTTAAAAAAGTTAAGCCAAAGAAGGAGATGTTATTGGATTATTATTTTTCAAACTTTTTGACAAAGCTTGCATATGCACCTTAAACAAGAATTTTCTGGCAAGTTCCCTGGTGGCTTAGCAAGTTAAGGATCCAGCATTGTCAACGCAGTGACTCTGGGCACTGCTGTGGCATAGGTTCAGTATCTGGCCTGGGAACCTCCACATACCACAGATGCAACCTAAAAAAAAAAAGAAAATCCGTAATACCCTCTAACAAAATTGGAAAATGTATAGGAGAGAAAACAATTTTTTTTTTTGCCAACCCCGGGGGGATGGCCTTATTCTAGACAGCCTCAACAGAATGTTACAGTGGAATCGTTTGTTGCTGGTGGTAATGACTCTGGTTTTTGTTTGTTTGTTTTGTCTTAGATACCAACATATGCATGGAATGCAAAGCTACCTAATCTTAAATTGGCGTAAATGTTTAGTGTTACTTAATGATGGTAGAATTTTAAATAAGTATTTTTCATCTTAAATTTTACCTGATCTGAAAGTTAACGATAGCTATTATTGTCAAAATCAACACAGAGAGTTTTTAGGATTGACTGATTAAATAAAGTAGGGGAGAGTCGGTGTAGCCTTCTTGTCAGACCCAGCCTGTTGTAACACAACTTATTTATTTGCTTTTTGTCTGTGGAGCCTTGCTTAATAGTGACAGAGTTGAAAAATTGCTACAGAACCCGCTTGTGCATTAAAGCCTAAAATATTTACTCTCTGACCTTGAAAGAAAATGTATACTGACCTCAAATGGAAATGCTATAAAATTGGGTCGTGATGATCGTTCTACAACTATAAATGTAATAAAATTGAGTTACAGAAATAAATTAAAAAAAGAATACACAAATATATCATATATAGATCATCAACATATTACAGTACATTTTAGAAATCATTTTTCAGGAAAGCGTTCAGGTGCAGAACCTATACTTTTCTAAGATTGCCTCTCTTTATGCTCCCATGGCCTACGGTTTTGTATTTGTCATAATCATAGCCACCTTTTTTTTTAAATTATAAGAGCATTGTTCATATAATGTCTGCCAATAGAATAATTCATTAATACATTAATCAATTACTGAACCCTTACTAGGCACAAAAAAGTAAGTGCTAATGATATAAAAGTGAATAATGTTCATAATCCAGTGGGAGAGTCACGGATAATGTAAATCAGTACCTGCGTCATTTGCACTAGACAAGGCGTCGTTAGGCCTGAAGGAAATTCTGGACTCTAAGTTGTAGGGCGCTCCAGCCTAACCTAAAATGACTTACAGAGAAAGAAATTACTCCTTTACCTGAGAAGCCCCGGGTTTAATTGACCTCAGGTCTCTCCTGGTCTAGGAGCTCAGAAATCTGCCTTTGTTCACCGCTCTTGCCCTTTGGTTCAGCTTCATTTCCAGGTATCAGCTTATGGGCTCCCAGACGCAGCAGGCTCATGTGCCCGACCTTGCAATCTCAGTTCTAGGTTACTAGCAATCTTTTCTTCCGGTGTTTTCAGCAAAAATTCTGAGTTTGGCTCTTACTGACTTCTGTTGGATTCCAGGCCCATCCTGATTCCGTCAGCGTGACGAGGGGTATGCGTTTAGGTGGGCACGGCCCGCGTGCCCAAGTCCATCAAGAGTGTGAACAAATGGTCCTGCAGAGCGGAGTCCAGGTGCTCCTGGAGGAGTAGGTGCTAAGTGCACAAACAGATCTCGACTGCCTTCAGTTCACCTGAAAAGCTCTCCTGGGGAGACTTTGCAATAGTATGCTGATTCCATTTAATTAGGATTTTTTGCAGTAATCTTTCTTTGAGTTATTTTGGGCCAAAAAGGATATGACTTTTATCTTTGGTGATGTGCAATGAAAAAGCATGGGAGGGAGTGATGTTAACTCTGTTTTTGGTAAAAGTCCGTATTGAACTTTCTCTTATTATCCAAAAATTTTGTTATCAGTATAGATACATTATTACATTAAATTGGAATCTCACTTTCGTATTACCTATGAAATGAGTTTAAATATATACAGATGAATATATAAAATTAATATGCTGTAAGATAAGTATTGACTTGAAAATTAAACGTTAAAATGATTTTAACACTTTCTTCTTAGAATTCTTCTCTATGTTCTATTGTTTCCTGAAATAAAAATTATTATGAAATTTGTATAAGGTATCTGTCTACTTTAAAGAAAATATTATCCTTTAATTACTGTGTAAAGAACTATATGAAAAGATTCAGAAAGGAAACCGTGGTTGTTTTCGGCCTCCCCCACAGCAGGAGGAATTTCCTGGGCTGGGGATTGAACCCATGCACAGCAGTGACCTGAACCACAGCAGTGACAACACTTAGTCCTTCACTGCCAGGCCACCAGGGACCTCTTAGAAAATAGTGTGTTTTGGAAATATAGTTCTCCAAGAATCGTTATCTTTTTAAATGAGCTGCCTTTCATTTTTTTTTTGTAGTTCTTGCCGTCAGCACTAGTAATACCTATTTCTTTTAAGAAATTGTCTTCTTTGTGAGAATTATGGAGCTTGCTCATAAGAGATGATTTACCTCTTTTAATTCATACAAAAGCCCTAGGAAGTTACATCCATTATACAGATGAGATGTTTGAGGCTTAGAGAGGTTAACTTAGATAAGCTATAGTAAGTGATAATTGACCGACCCAGGGTTTATTCTCAGGTTTGCATAATTTTAAGTGGGTATTTTTAATGTATGCAAGGATGCACTGCCTCTGTCATGTAATTTGAAAATTATACATTTGAAAAACATTATAATAAAAGCAATAGCATATATATCTAGAATCTTCATTAGCAAAAGTCAGAGTCATAAAAAGTGTGTTTAATACTAATGTGCTTCCTCAAGCTTACCGCTAAGTCGAGTCAGTATTAAATGAGAAATAAAGTGAAACAAAAAATAAGAAAAGTTTCAAAAAGCAAAAATACCTTACATTAGGGAAAAATTAACCTGAGGTTGCTTTTATGCAAATGCACATCTTTCCTAATTAGAATTTTTGGCTCAAGATTGAGGTTTTGGGTAGTAGCAACCAAGATCTTCATTTTTCTCTAGATTGACTCAAAAACTTTTAAATCGGTGATTTCTGTAGACTGGCTAATACGGTAAATTATTGGCAGGCAGATTAGACCTCTGCATGTCAAGTTTCTTTTCTTTTCTTTTTTTTTTTTTTTTTTGCTTTTTAGGGCTGTACCCGAGGCGTATGGAGGTTCCCAGACTAGGGGTCCAATCAGAGCTACAGCTGCTGGCCCATACCACAGCCACAGCAACGTAGGATCGGAGCCACATCTGCGACCTATACTACAGTTTATGACAGTGCTGGATCCTTAACCCACTGAGCCACTGAATGAGGCCAAGGATCAAACCCGCATCCTCCTGGATCCTAGTCGGGTTCGTTACTCCTGAACCACAATGGGAACTCCTGCATGAGTCAAGTTTCTTAATAAGATTTATTATGCTTTTCTTCTTATGGAACTCTAAGTATACAATTAACTTGAATAATTCAAATAAAACAAATATAATGTTACCATAGCTTTAAATTTTGAGTAAAAACATATATTTCCTTTGGATTTCTGATATTCTGGGTATATGTGGACTATATTTTACTAACTGGTATAAAAGAAAAATAGCCTCTTTCTTGTCAATGTTAAAATTCAAGACCAGTGGTTGACTCTGTCCCAACTGTTTGGTTTTCTCTGTTGACTCTTAATGTACTTTTTAAATCATATCTTTTAATGTTTAAATAAAGCATTAAATGTCCACTTGATTTCCAAGAAGACTGTTACTGTTTTAGTGAGGCATATACTACAAATTTCATCAGCGTCCCTTTGGTGCCATGACTTGTATGTATAACTGTAAATCAGTATCATAAAATGTCTTTAAAAGATTAGTATGAAGCCTTATTTTTCTCTTTGAAATTAAACTTATATGTGACCATTTGCTGAATGGAAAAATACTTCCAGTGAATGTACATAAATTGCTTGGAACATACACAAATATATTCTGTTACACCTTTTGTCATTGCTGCATGCAATGAACTCAAGAAATCCTTGAAGATCAGGATATACATTATTGGAACCCACATCTGTTAATTTCGGAATCTGAATTTTAAAAGCGCATATTACAGATGACTATGTAATTCAGTTATTTGGTTCGTAGGTAAAATATAAGCCAAGAAAAGGTTTTCATATTTTTATTTTACTAATTTTTAAATCTTGCCAAGTTGAGATGCTATATAGTTGCATGCTGCCCTCCTAGAGTGGGCCTCCACTGATGGAAAAACAACAGCAGCAACAAAGCATAATTTAGAGAGTTCATGCAATGAATTTCTTTATAGTATGTACCTCCTTGCCCAACGTGTACCATCATGTTCATGTCCATTTAGACATTTCAAATCCAGTTAGCCATTGTAGCTACTTAATTTTTATCCCCTGCTATTTCTCTCTTTGCTGAACTACTGATTGTCTGAGTTGGCATGCTACTAATGGCAGTCTCCCAGCATTCTTTTCCCCGTGTGAAAGCAGCAAACACATCCTTCAGTCTGCACGTACTTGTTAAATGCCCACTGTTTTGATACATTCTCTTTTTAAAGTGTATTTACTTATCAAGTGGATTAAAATGCTTGAAATATGGTAAGCAGTAAAAAGCATACGTGCTTTTCACATTTGTTGCTGTCCACTCCTGCTCTTCTCCTCCAGGCTTCATTTTGTCTCCATCAGTTTTATGTAACTTGCTTTCAGCTGAGAAGCCATGAGAGCTGCTCTCCCTCAAGCTGACGCAAGTATTGCTCTATAATTAGACCATGGGGAATGCTGCAGAAACAGCCACCTTATTCCCACCTTTAGGGACTGTCAGTCATCTCTGCAACACATTCAGACTTTATAACCCTCAGGAGCTAATTCTGCAAACACACATGTGTGCCTTAGGTCAATAAATGTTCATTTATAACTTCATATGTTTAAAAATTTATTGCCAACTAATAGTAACCCAAATTGATATCTTGACAGTATGGGAATTTTATTCACATAGGTATTGTTCTCTCTGGAGACTCAATTTTTAAGACATGTTTTAAAAATTCCCCTTTAACACTGAAAACCAAGAAACAAAGTTGCCTTTTCATCCTGTAACTAAATGACTGCCTAAACTACTTCTTATACTTGCTCTTCTGAGAAACTGCGGTCGGTCGTTATGACTCGTTTGGAAACTGTCTTCTTCTTGAGAGAAACAAAAAAACAACACTATCCAGTTTATGAATATGTATATTGCATTAGAAATTGCTATTTCATACTATGTATTAGAAAAACGAAGGATGGAAGTTATTTCTTTTGAAGTATGAGATTGACGTTTATGTCTTAATCTATTTAAGGACAACAGGAAACACTGGAGAGCAAGAGACAGGAGTTTCTTGAACAGAATTCTGCTGTCGTGCCACATTCTAGCACCCTGTAGCCGGGGTACGGTGTTCCTGGAAAGGAGATTGATCAGCAGCCATTCAGAGCTCCTGCTGTATACACGTCAGCACACAACCAGTGCCTCCTGTGTCATTTTCCCGGTGTAGATCTAGTCTAACTTCTGCTCCCTCTTGTATCCTCGGCTTTTGTGGGTTCCATCACTAGACATGCAGTTTCCAAAGTCAGGATCTGCCTTGGTTCCTCTTTCCTTGACATTCCAACCAATTGTCAAGACCTTTCAGTGTTACAATCTTAAATGTTTTTTTTCTTTTTTTTATAATTTATTTTTTTGCATTATAGCTGGTTTACAGATTTCTGTCAGATTTTCCAACTGCACTGCGTGGTGACCCACTTACTTGTACATATATGGATTTGTCACATGTAATTAGATATAGTTCCCCGTGCATTACAGTTGGAGCTCCTTGCTATTCCATCATTAAAGCAGTAGTTATCCCC
>PVHT020000886.1:26468388-26555680 GCA_004024745.2 Catagonus wagneri | reverse complement strand
GCTCTGACCTGTTCTCTTGTCAACCATTCTGCTTTGAGGGCACCAAATGGCTTCTGGGTCTCTATATACACGTACTGTTTCAATTTCCTATCTCTTATCTGCCTGAAATACCATCTCTATTTTCCCATTAATTTTACCAGGGTAATTGCTGTTCATCTTTTAACACTCAATTTTGAGGTCATCTTCTCCAGGAAACCTGCCCTGTTGTTGCTTATTCTGTGAAGGTTAGGTGTCTGTATTGGTTTCCTAGGGCTGCTGAAACAAAGCACCACAAACTAGGTGTCTTAAAACAGCAAAATTTATTCTATCACAGTTCTGAAAGTTGGGTATGCTGAGTTGTATTAGGGCCGTGCTGCCTCCGAGACGCTGGATAGAATCCTTCTTGGAATTCCTGGCTCCTGATGGTAGCCGTCAGCCCTTGGTAGTCCTTGGCGTGCAGCTGCATCACTCTAATCTCTGCCTCTGTTATAATATGATGTTCCCCCATGGTGGCCTCCTTCCCTTCTTCTTGTAAGGATTCCTATCACATTGGATTAAGTACCCAGCCTACTCTCGTCTGACCTCCTCTATTACTTGATTGCATCTGCAACAGGTCTTTCCAAATAAGGTCGCAATCTGAGGTTCTGAGGGTTACCACTTGAACGTATCTTTTTGGAGGACACAGTTCAACCCATAACAGTGACCCTTATTTGCACTTTTATATCACCTTTACATACAGCTATCATTAAACCTAACTCTACGTATGTTAATCAACATTTCAAGTATCTCCTCTCATAGATTTCAAGCTCTTTAGTGCATGTGCCAAGTCTAATCTCTCTTTGTCTCCCTAGCCCAGGACTCACGGTAAGCTTTTAATAGATGTCAATTAAGTGAACTAACCATTGTTCACTATTTAAAAAATAGGCCTTGTGATACAAAAGATTACAAGAATCGATAATGTCATATAATCCCTAATAATCTTTATTTTCTCATTACTAAAAAGAGAAAGGAAGTGGAAATACTTTGGATCGGGAACAAAGAACATTTAATTATTTTCCCAAGGTCCTCATTGTCAGTGCAGCTTTGAGGAAATTACTTAATTTCTTGGTGCTGTAAAGCGTAAATGAAGGAAGCTATACCTTACTGATTCATTTTCAGGTATTTATATTTTGCACTTTCCGTTCCAGAACCACCAGAGACTTGAGGTAATCAGAAAGTAGAGGCCACTTAAGAAGAGCTGATATGTCCTGTTTAGTTTTTAATTTGGGGGGAATGAAGGGTCATGAAAATCGAGTGAGGATTAAGAGAAGAGCTGGGCTAAAGCAGGGGTAGTGAGTCTGGTTAAGCTGGGATACTGGAGTTGAGGGGAACACACACAGCGTGGGGCTGATTCCGTGATGAGAGGGAGGAGAAAGAGGTTCAGGAAGCATTGTTGAGTGAATCTTTGAACCCGTTATCCAGTGCCAGGTAAGATGCTGTAGATGCTGGACTCGGAAAATTCAGAATGTTGTAGAATGACATTTTTCAAACTATAGGGGGCTTTATGTGTCTTTCTCTGTGTGTGGGTGCTTCCTTGAGACTTCTACTGAAGTTATCTTACCTTGTAATTATAAAATATGTACACTTCCCTCCCTGTCCCCCAGTTCATATTGCCTTTGATGTAGGGAGGTAAAAAGTTCTATTGCAGTTGTTTTATACATGAGCACAGTAAAACTCAGAAGGATAAATGGTTTGCTCACACAGTTCTTACTTTGAAAATGATCTTTTTGATTCAGAATCTTTTTCTTAAAGCATATAGGTAGTTTTGGTCTTACTTTCTCTGATTCCATTCACGTATATTCATTCCGTTAACCACTAAAAATTAACCAATGTTTTCTTTCTTAGACTTCCTTCCGGGAGGTTTCCCATGGTAGGTGAAAGTACCGTGTGTATTTGGGGAGGGACATGGTCTTAAAGTTTAGCACATTCTCCTAAACCCAAACCAAATGGTTTCCTCATTTTATCTCCATTAATCAAGAATATTTAGTTAGACCGTTCATAAGATCTAATGGAACAGTGGTTAAAGATCACCATATATGAATAATTTTAGTTGATGCAGTCCCCTGAGAAGGAAGAAAAGTGAAGTGTGCAGTGCTCAGGGACTTCTTTCTGCTGAGCAGTCTTTTACATCGAACCCACTTGTTCAAAAGTGGGACGGGGAGTTTCGGATACATGATGCTTTGCTTGGATCTTGGTGAATTAGTTTCATTTTATTTGGAATTCCAAATTAAAGGCTTTTAAGGTAACATTTTTTACCTTTTTAGTAATTTAATTCTTTTTTCAATATAGATTACCGTGTATCTTCAGTTCAGTAACCTAGCATTTATTGAGTACCAACATACTCCTGGGTTACATATTGTGTTATCCTATATATTATTGTTTCTAAGTCTTACAATAATCATAGATTATAATTACAAGTAAACAGAAATTGAAGGCCTGAGGGGTTATGTCTTGTCTTGTTTCTCACAATAGCATAGGTTCAATTGCGGTCTTCTGAGTTTAATTCTAGCATATTTTCTATCTTGCTATTGATATCTAAACTCTTGTCTGTGGATTTTTTTTAAGTACCTTAGAATTATTCCACATTACTATTATTTCAGGCATTGTCAGAAACCTGAATACTACTTTTGCATACTTTGCATCTTTTTCAATCATGTTTATTTGAAAAAAAAAAAATGGAGTTCCTGTCATGGCTCAGTGGAAACGAATCTGACTGGTATCCATGAAGATGAAGGTTCGATCCTTGGCCTCGCTCAGTGGGTTAAGGATCTGGCATTGCCAAGAGCTGTGGTGTGGGTCTCAGACGTGGCTTGGATCTGGCGTTGTGACTGTGGCATAGGCCGGAGACTATGGTTCCTATTCGACCCCTAGTCTGGGAACCTCTATATGCTGTGGGTGCCGCCCTAGGAAGACAAAAATAATAATAATTAATTAATTAAAACTTATTTGAATAATATAACATAAATCCATTTTAAAATAATAAGAATAAAATGATCACTTCCCATTGCAGACTATTTAATCAGAACACATAAAACTACAGCTACTATTTTGTAGTAGAAAATATCTTTTTTAAAAAGGAAATCTATGTTCTTAAAAGAAGTGGAAACCATTGGCTTACATCAGAGCATTTTCCTAGTTGCTTTACGTGTGAATAATGAAAAGTCTAGTACATAGTAGGCACATAGTAGGTATTCACTAAAAAAAAAAAAACTTTGTTTTTTTTGTGTGTTTATTAGTTGTTATAGGTAATTATGAAGCTTTCCTTTCTCTAAAGATAGCAATTCTTAAAGATCATGTAATGACTATTGGTATTTATTGGTATTTTCTCGAGTTTAAGACATAAAGTAATTATTGTGTGTATTTCATTATAAAATTTTGTAAAATAGTGCATTATTCATTCTATTGCACATTTATTTCATTTTATACATATGTCATACTAAGGAAAATTTTGAATAAAACAGAAGTGTTTAATCTTGTTTGGGTTTAGTAATGCAAACTTCTTTCACTTAAACATCAAATTGTTTAGAGTATTTGTTAAATATCTACCTATGACTCTAACTTCAAGGAGAATCACCATGTACCAATCACTGAAAATGGCAACCTGGCAATCAAGAAAATAATTACACTGTATTTACCTAAGCATTACTTTTTCACTTTAAAAGCAAGTTGTGATACCAGATTTTTTTTTTGTTCCCTTTTGTCTTTTACCACAAACCTTAAGTCATTGATGGCTTTTCCAAACATGCTTAAATTATGGAGCATATGTTCCAGATACTCATTGTATCCGGTTGAGTGTGATAGTACCTAATGCATATATCTCTCTTATTATGGAAGAAGGACCACAACTTTGAAAAAGGCAAATGTGGAACACTCCCTGAAGGCAATGTCTGCCTTGACTGTAAGTTGTCCTGAATTGTCATCAGAGTCATTCTGAGATGAATCAAGTGACAGTGTTATCATCTTAAGGCCCTTAGCAACTGTAGCAGAGGTTATCCAGTTGTGAATGACATGCATCAAGCTAGATTTTCATTGAGCCAAAGTTCCTAGGTAACCTACACCTATACATTTTCCCTAGAAAGAGGCTATTTCTCATTTCAATACTAAAAATAAGTGTAATATTTTTGAGGCAGAGAGATGTACAATAAATATAGGAGAAGCTTTGGAGGTGTTTTACAGAAATATAACTTCTGTGGAAGTTGCATTGTTTAATATTGTAGAAAACTTTTAAAGAGTCAAAGGGTTATCGTGTGAAGACGTTATTGTGGATCGTCTTGAAAGAATTATCATCCTCTTTGAATTTTAAATACACTTTGGAATGATCATGCGATAGTAAATGGTCACTTTGTGTTAAAGAGGAGAAAAACTATTAAGACACTGCAAATCAGTTATTTTACATCTCTGTTGCTACAAATCCTTTATTGCTGTTCTCTAATTTATGCATGCATATAGTATGGATAACTATTTTGTTAATGCTTTCATTTTAAATTTCAATGTGGAGGATTTTTTTCAGCTTAATAAAGGAAGAGTTACTTCAGTATTTCAAATGGCTGTCTGCATCACATAGTAGGAATAAATTTTAGTGTATTTAACCAGACTCTATATACATTAGAATGCACATACTGAATATATACTTTCAAAATATTGTGTTTTTTAAATTTATTTTTATTTTTACAGTTGCACTTGTGGCGTATAGAGGTTCCCAAGCCAGGGGTTGAATGGGAGCCACAGCTCCTGGCCCACCTCACAGCCAGAGTGATGCCGGATCTGATCCTCATCTGTGACCTACACCCGAGCTTGTGGCAACAACATATCCTTAACCCACTGAGCGAGGCCAGGGATTGAACCCGCATCCTCACGGAGACTATGTAGGGTTCTTAAACTGCTGAGCCACAATGGAAACGCCATACATTGTGTTTTAAATTTGAAAAAAGACTTCCTTTTATGTGTCCCAATTTTTTTTTCTTGGCAACGGTGATGAAGACTTTATAATATCTTAACTATGAGGTGCTTTTCATTAGAGAAGGGAACTTGAGAGAATGGCACGTCTGATATGTGGTTTGCCTGCGACAAAGCCAGCCTCACTAGCAAAACCATGATTTATTTACTCTGCTGTAAGTGGCTAGTGCTTCCCAGGAGGCTGGGTGCCTCTCTGGCCCTGTGATAATGAACCTTCCTCACCGGGTAGAGCCTATCATGTGGATGTCCGTGGCCTTGTGTGATTGTTTTAGGCATAGGGCTTGGCTCATTTTGGTCATGGTCCTGTAAAGGTAGTCTGCCGTTAGAATGAGACACAAGATAGAAGCTTTACTTTTTCTGGATTTCGTTTTCTTGTAGCATCTATAAACGTAGTGGCCACATGAGAATGGAAGGATGAGATCCAGTAAAATTTCGTGGAATCCAAGTCACAGCCATGACTGTTAAATCTCTAAATTAACCAAATTGAATCAACTCATCTTGCAATTTTTCATATGTGGGACAATACAGTCCTTGTTTTTGAGTGACTTTAATTTGTGTAACTGTTTTGTAGCCTAAAGCATTCTGATATGAATAGAAATGTCCTTGCATTTCTCTTGTACTTGTATCCTTTCCAGTGATACCATGATTCCAAACAGGTAGGAGATGTGCTTGAGATGGGTCTCTATTTGAGATTATGCCTGGACTTAATTCGCCAGAGCCAGTCCAAAGAGGTCTGGCCCCAGAAGGGAGAAACGAAGCATCTTGGCGGAAAGAGATTCATGAAAATTGTTCGTCTCCAGTCACTGACACATGTGGGCTTGTTTTCATAGTTTGTTATGCTGCGCCATGCACATTATACTTATAAAGCGTGAAGGTGACAAAAATTATTTTGTGTAATATAAATTTTCCTACTGCACTCTTCAAAGAAAAATCTGTGTATGAGGACAGAGTTAGACGCAAAAGCTTATTTCTCTCTGCTGTATATTATGCTTTGGAAGTCTTTTTATGCATATTCAAGGGTGTATATCATAGTGTGTGCATGTGCACGTGTGTTCACACACACACAGAGTTATCCATTTGCTTTAATTCAGCATATTATTAGAAGCAGATGTGAAGAAGCCAAAACATTGTCCCATCTCATCTTCTGTTGTTCCTTTCATAGGCTTTCATGTTGACTGGCTTCAGTAGCCAATATTAATAAAATTCTTCTTTCTTTCCAATTTTTTCCCCTCTAGTTTTGATTGTATTTCTTTTTATTTTTCCTCATACATATATAGTCTGATTTGGAAATATCACTCATTGACAAGAAAACAGACTTAACTAAGTGACTCAGTATGACACATCTTGTCTTAGCCTTGTTACACGGATAGAACTTTCTTGTAGCTCAGGGAAGAAAAGAGTGCCTTGCAGCATTCTTAGGAAATGTAATTATGTGTGTCTCTGACCTAAAAAAAAATAGTAATAATAAAACATAAATAGTCCCAAAAAGTAGATTTATATATTAATATCTTATCTAACTCTTAGCAAAGTGAACATTGTCTTCACTTAAGAAAAATACTTACATATAAAATATTGTTCCTTTTATTTAGGAGAAAACAATTATGCATTTGCTGTACTTTCAGATGATGAGTTCAGACACACATTCGGATTTATTTGATTAACCATACATGCATGTAAGGAATGTTCAGCTCCAATATGCTGCTGCGTGTAGATGGTAATAAGGTAACACAGATGCAGTTCCAGTTATTTTTAAATGAAAAGTTTTTTTCAGAATTCCATATAACCACTGTTATTGCATTCAACTACTAGTGGAAGATTATAGCTTAGAAATCACTGACACATAAGTCAGGACTGAAGTGTTTCTCCAGGCAATGTTTGTGAACATGTTAATTTTAAAAGCACATTTTAATGTATTTTGAGCTCATGAATCTATGAATTGTATTCATGTCTGACATAGCTCATCATTTTATTTTTAGAATGGGCTCCATAAATATTCTTTGGATGCTGACTGTTGATTATGATAATTTGTTCTATCAAATATTATCCAGAGATATGGGGGATATTTGAAAATTGGACTTCCTTGCGATTACCGCATTTTCAAACATATTTGTGTGTTTTCAGAATTACAATTATTAAATCAACTTGAAAAATTTCCAAGAATAACCCCTCGAGGTTCACAAACTTGTAAATTTATACTATCATAAAAGACTCTGAAAAGGTTTCTGTTTTTTAAATTGCCGCTAAAATAGTTCAGAATTTAGGCAAATAATGTTTTTTGGTGCCGTGGAGAATTAGTATTTTAAATTGGATTTTATAAAAATAAAATTATTTATTTAAGTCTGGAAACATGAAATTGTCATTTGTTATTATAGAAAGTGTACTAACATTGAAACATAAGTTCAACTTAATATGAATGAATTGGGTTTTATTAATTTCTTAATGTTTGATATTTCACATTTTATGGATTTTTATGTTTGATATTTCACATTTTACAGAGTCTAAAATTGAAGTAATGTCACAAGTCTATAAAATGCTTTAAAAGTTACCTTTATTAGGCAAATCTAACTCAGTTTCTGACATCTATTGCAATAAGCCTTATGCACTTAAAATTCCTTTATGATCAAACAAAACAAACATATAATAGGTGTTTTAGCCAAACTGTAATGAAAGCATTTGTTTGTTGTGAAAGATAATGTATGTAAGTAGAGTCCTATGCATGCTTTTAATAAATAAAACTGTGTGCTATGCAGACATTAAACACCTTAGCCATGCTCCAGTGTAATGACGTGTATCTTCCTCTCTTAGACTTTTCCAGAGTGACCACCTCAGCAATCACAGTTTCAGTGTGTCTTTTTCTGAAGTGCTTGGGGTGGGCTGAATGATGGCATCTTTATCCCTAAAACCTGTGAATTTTACTTTATGTGGCTAAAAGAACTTTACATATATGATGATATTAAGGCTCTTAAGAAGGGCACATCCTCCTGGATCATGGAAGCAGATTTTACACGTCATTACAAGAGTCCTTATAAGAAGGTCAAGGAAGGAAAAAGGTAATGCCATGTCAGAATCAGCATGAAAAAAGGAGATGTAATATGGAGCCACAAGTCAAGGAATTGAGGGTATGGCCTCTAGAAACTGCAAAAAAAAAAAAAAAAAAAGGCAAGAAAACGGATTCTCCCCAGCTTCACCGTAGAACGCACTCTGCCAAGGTCTCTGTCTGAGCTGTAGAAGACTGATTTTTGGACTTCTACCTCCAGACCTATAAGAGAATAGATTTCCATTGTTTGTGGTAATTTGTTCCAGAAGCAGCAAGAAAACGAATACAAGATCCAAGTTTCTGTGGTCCTCCTCACTCATCATTTTGGTCGTGTTTTCACTTGCTTGTCTCAGATCGCATTTTTTTCTAATGTAAAAAATGTTTGTGCAATGGCATATAAAAGGATACAGAAAATGAAAGACATGAGGCTAGGAATCATGCTGTGAATTACAGAACTTGGCTTGCACGCATCGTCACAATATGTTCTCAACGATCCTACACTATTTTTAGTTTATGATTTATAATCAATGTTCCTTAAAATAAGAGCACCAAATTAGGGCCTTATCGCTTGTTACTCTTCTTAAATTACCACTTAAATTGTATGTGGACAACACTGGCAACTTCCTTTGTGAATGCTAGGTGTAGAGCTACCATATTAGAAGCAGAGGATTTTGTAACATTTATGATGCCGATTGGCTTCTTTTTCTCTGACCGTTTAATTCTCTTATTAATTGAGATCTCCATGATTCCTTTATGACATAGTCTACCTTGAGACGTTGCCTTACCCTCCTCAGGCTTCTAAGTCCAAAATAAATGCCATATTAGTGAGTTTCAGAGTAATAGGCAGAGGAACATAAGGAAAGTATTGCCTTGAGGAAAGGAGCGTTGTCTTGACTTTGAGCAAAGTGCTGTTGATATTCACACTTGAGTTTACAGTTTTCTTTTTTTTAGTATTACTGGTTCTATCCTGAGAATTAAAAATTTCTATGTACTCTTTGTTTTAAAATCTGAAAACCATTTTCAGATTTTAATCAGTAATGTGTTATGATGGTGGTGCCTTGTTTTTTTTGTTTTTGCATAAAACAATCTTTAAAACATTTTCCTCTTAAAACATAATTATTTATTCTTATATGATTCAAACACTGATTTGCCATATTTTAGATGTTATGAATTACTTGAGCACACTAAGTGGATGCATGTTTTTTCATCAATCATGCTTTTGTATAAGTGCCATTTATAGGTACTAATACAAATGGATATGGCTAATTTTGTTAAAAGACACACAAAATACCTTTTTTACATGATCATATCTTATTATTCCAATGATTTTAAGGTTTATATATTTACATGGGTGAAGCATTGATTGGCAAGTTTCTGAACAAGTTTCCTACTCCTAGAATTGGAATTTTAGAGCATAATAAGATCTTGGAGGAGTTCCCATCGTGGTTCAGCAGAAACATATCCCACTAGGAACCATGAGGTTCCGCTTTGGATCCCTGGCCTCACTCAGTGGCTTAAGGATCTAGCGTTGCCGTGAGCTGTGGTGTAGGTCACAGACACTCCTTGGATCTGGCATGGCTGTGGCTGTGATGTGGGCTGACAGCTACAGCTCTGATTAGACCCGTAGCCTGGGAACCTCCATATGCCACGGATGTGGCCCTAAAAAGACAAAAGACAAAAAAAATAGGATTTTAGAGAGTAGTAAGAGTATGGCTTGAGGCAGTGCTTATTGTGGCTCAGCGGGTTGGGGACATGTATTGTCTCTGTGAGGATGAAGGTTCGATCCCTAGGCTGGCTCAGTGTGTTAAGTTTCCCACGTGGCTGTAAGCTGTGGCATAGATTGCAGGTGTGACTCCAATTCGACCTCTAAGCTGGGGAACTTCTATATGCAGCAAATGTGGCCATAAAAAGAAAAAAAAAGAATATATAATTGAGTTTAGTAGTGGGTGATCCTATGGATTACACCCCTAGTACATAAATGAAACAGAATTTTATGTAAATTATTTTAATGGTACCATATTAGATTAGTAGAACTATGGAACCAAACAAGAGAAACCATATACGTCTATTATGTCAGAATGTTTTAAAATAGTTACATGTAAGATTCATTTTTATATGCTCCATCTGTAAATATGTTGTAACTAAACAAGAGATAATGGAGTGCTAACTTTTATCTATATAATAGAAGTTTAAAGAAATCACTTTATTAAATTTAGAAGAGGCTGATTATTTTATATATGACAGCTTACTGAATGATTGATATGCACACAAACCTAGCAATATTATTTTTATTATATGCTGCAGTATGTTGTGGCAAATAGAGGAATTTTTTGCCAAAGAGATGGATTTTTCATTATCATATGTGACAAATTTTGTTCTTATATTGCTGTGAATCATATTGGAATTAATAAGTTAGCAGCAAATGATTCTCTGATTACTAGCCCAGTGATTATCTATATCTTCCCTAGCAGTCGTCATAAGACATCTTTTTAGGTTAAACAATACTGCTTTAAAGGTAGTGCTGATAACCAATAGCATTCAGCTTATTAAGTAACATTTATTAGATAATCTTTATCAATAGATGGCATATAAATATAGGTTGCAGCTTTGTATATGGGTTGAATTAAAATGGCATTTTTTTTCAGAATAGTCTATATATAAATAAATATTCATTTATCTATTACTCCCTCTACCTTATGTTCAGAGATTGATCCTTCTGATTGCTGCATGCCAGTTTGAATTGAGAGAGCCTGGTTATGTAATATTAACTGAAATGTGGTACTTCCTTGGAAACCCTGATTCACACTATGACTGAGTGAATCATGGGCCAGCTAGATACTTCACAGCTGAGCTTTGCTTCTTCAGCCCGTCGGAGTGCTCCTGACAGCTTATAAGAGTGAATTACATTAGTCTCCAGAGTGACCATGAAATATATGACTCATACTCTCAGAAGACAATGGCATCATGGTTTTCAGGTTGCTGTTCTGGAGTCCAGTGACTATTATTTGATTACTGAGAGTCTGAAAAGTTATTTAACATCACCACAACTGTCCTTCCTTTGTGAAATTGTGAATAGTAATATTCATCTCAAAAAGAGTGGCAAGTAGAATATATGTGAGCATGTTTAAGGGATTACACAAATCTCGAACTTCTGGTGTTCCAGGGAAAGTTGAACACAACTAATTTATTTGCCTTTTTTTTTTTAATATGAGTCTTTTTCTTTCCTGTTTCTATTATCAACCCAAAGCATTTATATGCTCGTCTGTGTGTCACTTCTGTGTTATGGATTTCTCTCGAAAGACTTATTCTGTCTGGGATGAAGTGTTATTAACCCATCCCCAAACCAATGACTAATGTTAATAATGATAATGAGAAAGCTACAGCAACAAATAGTATTGTGCATTGTCTGATAATCACCCTTAAACACTAAATCTACACAAGAGAACTTTAGAACATGTTGAGTCTCTGGGTTAGCTATTATGCTAAATTGCCTGATGAGTATTGAATATTGGCTTTTATTAATCTTTCGCTGATAATACCAAACACATTTTTCAGTTTAAGACATCCACTGATGAATCAATTTTAATTTAGGGACTACATAAAATTCTCATTAAGCCTGACAAATGGTAGCCTCGAGTAAACTCAAAGCATTTCCATTCTAAATCAAAATGAGTTGTGCCCTAAGTGCTTCTTCTCCAGCTAGCATCATAGCAAGAATTCAGAAGTATAAGTCATCTCAAGAATGAAGCAACTATTTAAGAAAGTAACAAATTAAAAAAAAGAGAAAGTAACAGAATAACTGTTTTGAGATACTGTACTTCTGAGATGAATAAACAATGTAAAACAGAGGACAGCCAGAGTGTCTCACTTAGTGCCAGTATTTTGGGTGGGAGAAACCATTATTTTTCATAGAAATGTCTATTTATTGATATATTATTGTATAGAAAGTTTCTGAGTGTAATTTACTGTAACTAGTCCGCCCTGAACTTAGATGTCTTTTTCTGATTAAGAATTAAGCTCATTATATGTATATTTATCCATGAGAAATCTAGATAACTCAGATCTGTGTAGCCCAATTGCCACAAAAGATGTCTAGTTTGTGTTTCTGTCTAAACAGTAATGTCTCCTGATTCTCTTTGGAGATTTAGTTATTTTATTTTGTTTTATTTTTTTATGTTTATTTTTTGCTTTTTAGGGCTGCATCTGCAGCACATGGAAGTTCTCAGGCTAAAGGTCTAATCGGAACTACAGCTGCCAGGCTACACCACAGCCACAGCAACGCGGGATCCGGGCCGCGTCTGCGACCTCCACCACAGCTCACGGCAACGCTGGATCCTTAACCCACTGAGCAAGGCCAGGGATCGAACCCGCAACCTCATGGTTCCTGGTTGGATTCGTTTCTGCTGTGGCACAACAGGAACTCCTAAAGTTATTTTAAATTGTACAATATTGGCATTTGTGAATAGCAAACTGTTAGGCTGGTGGCATTGTTTTGCTGAACACGAGGAACATAAGACTCAATTATTAAAAATAATTTTATGTATGAGCTTAGTTGTTATTATATTAATTTATGTGAATTACCATTTTAACATATTGTAATATTTAAATATTAACTTTTTACTTTGTTTTTCAAGTTTAGCTGAAAGCATTTCAATACCATACGTTCACTGACTTTAAAATAAATGATATGATAAGCAGTGAATTTATTTTACTGTTGCATAATAGAACTCTGGCTATATTTTCTTAATTATTTTTTTATAATGAGAGTCTTTCCTACTGAATAGTCCTGTCTTCACATCGGCAATATCCTGTGGGTCAGTTAATGTTGCTTAAGCCGTATTTAACTTCTAACTCAAAGTCATGCTATGTTCAAGCCAATATTAAATTAGTTAATATGAATAAAGTGATTGAATTTTTAATGTCTAGTTTTTCCAAAGATATGTTAAAATATCTAGCGTTTAAGTAGATATTCATTTGTAAGTCTAAAAGCCTAGATTAACCAAAATCTTATTTTAATCTGTGTAATTAGGAATTAAAACTAGTATTGATGTTAACAGTGGTTTAACAATGCAGAAGCTTATTGTGTTTTCTTCTCCTTCCCTTCGACTTCAGGTGCAACAACAGAACCCAGTGTGCGGTGGTGGCGGGTCCTGATGTTTTTCCAGACCCGTGTCCGGGAACCTACAAATACCTTGAAGTGCAGTATGAATGTGTTCCTTACAGTACGTATATTCCTGTACCTTCCTTATGAAAAAAATATTAAGCTTTGTTTTGCATGCATTGACGTCATATTCTCTATGAAAACATAAAAAATAATCACATAAATTATGTGACAAAAAACTGGCCAGTTTCAGCTTTTCAGGATCATAAACTCTCCCCACCATTGGAAGAATTAGATGTTGCTTGCATGCTCCTGCAGCATTTAATTTTGATTCTACATTTCTATATATCAGTACCTATTCTAAAACTCTTGCCTTAATGAAAGAATTTAAAATGGTTAGGGGAAAAGAATGAAAGAATGGTATGCTAATACTACGTCCCTCCAGGTCCAAGAACACAGAAGTGAGAGTGAATAATGTACTTGTATATATGGGAGTATAGAGGTGGTTAAATATTGAATTTGATAGAAGCACTGAAATCTAAGCTTCCTGTGTTGCCAGCGTTTTGAGAATTAGAAATATATTTATCCAGAGGGAGTAGACTGGAAAGAAAATACAGGGATTACGCTGAACTAAAGCACTCTTTGGAATGTATCTTGAACAGCCTCAGGAAGTGTGTCTTTGTAGATTTTATGTCAGAGATGGTATACACCAACAACTTATTTTTTCTTCAGGAATGATGAAGAATCAAGCAATAAAAAAATGAAGCATTTTCAGACTTTTTGTCCAAAGGTAGACTCCCCACCTCAAATAAAAATATTTGTAACTTGACTGGTTAATTTTTCGTGGATGCATTATTGAAGATCACTGAGGAAGCCCTGTGTTCTCGTATTAAATGTGCATCCCAGAGGTGGAAGACAACTGGGATCATAAACAAATCCCCGGTTCCAACTTCCTTAGTCATCTCAGAAAAAGCAAAGCACCTGAGGATCAGCAAATTTACTGTGCAAAGAGGTAGTTCCAGCCTTGCCTCATTTCTCTTTATTTAAAAAGCAGCATTTTGCTCATGAGCTGTAAGTGTGCATACTCCAGTAACAGAGAAGAAATGTTAGATGGCGAGAAATGAATTGAAATTTAAAAGCAGTCATGGAACAATCAAGGCAAATTTTTATTTTTCTTTTATTTACAGTGCGATTGACTAGAGAAAGTTTGTCTAGTGACATTTAATAGGATAATTTTATTTGTTGTGAAAAAGCATAGATGTATAGATTTTATGGAAATCTCAACTGAAGTTATGCTTCTTAGATTGTTAACTCTAGGGACCCTTCTATAAAAATATGAAGCTAAATGTCCATTAATTGTTCATTAGCGATATTTTAAAGAAATGAAATTTGTGGTCCGTTTTAGAACTGGGGCAGTTATACTTGTCTTGCATAATAAGATCTTTGTGAAATATGTAGAGTAGCCATTTCCATAAGCATTTTATAAAAATATAAAATAAGGTGTTCCTCAATTTTAAAGACAGTTTTCAGAAACTTATAATCATATTATTGAAATTTGAAAGCTGAAGTAGTTTTGCCAAATATTGGTCGTCATTTTGTTTTTTCACAAATTTTAAAAAGTAAGGAACTCCACAGCTGTTTCTTAAGTTTTTTTTCTGTATATTTTCAGAATCCCTTTGAGGGTCACCATTCCAAAGTCCTCTGGCAAATTCATTCTGAAAAATCAACTTAAATCATTTCAATATAAATAGGAACTTGCTCAAACTTTTGTATAAAAGGATTGTGGTTTACCACAGATTTTCTCTATATCATAAATTTTTAGAGATGGGCAATTTGATTCTTGAATATCCTGTATTTACAGGATTCTGATAATCCTCAAAATGTGCTGATTGCCTTAGAAGTATGTTCATATTATATAAAAATATGTACCTGATTATTTCATTGAATGAGAATTATAAACACAGGTGCAAGTACTTGCCAGTGTCTACATGCTTTAATTTATATGATATAGTATGATTGTGTTTGTTTAAATTATCTCCAGTATATTTCAGTTAAAAGTGTGATTCATAACTGGGAATTCAGGAGTTCCTGTTGTGGTTGCTGTGGTTAACGAATCCGATTAGGAACCATGAGGTTGCGGGTTTGATCCCTGGCCCCGCTCAGTGGGTTCAGGATCCGGCGTTGCTGTGAGCTGTGGTGTAGGTTGTAGACATGGCTCGGATCCTGCGTTGCTGTGGCGTAGGCCGGCAGCTGTAGCTCTGATTCAACCCCTAGCCTGGGAACCTCCATATGCCACAGGTGCGACCCTAAAAAAGCAAAAAAAAAAAAAAAAAACCGAACGGAAAGAAAATTTGGAATTCATTCAGTAAACTTAATGTGAATTTTAAAAAAATTATCAAAAGAAAGCAGAAACCATAAATTAAACTATAGTGACTCATTTGAAAGGTAGGCTGGTTTTTAGTAGAAAAATGAGCAGATATCAGGAGGCTTGGTTTCTTACCAAAAAGCTGGATCCTTTAGCTCAGGTAAGCTATTAAAATTTTCTGGATCTCACATCCGTAGTACCGCTGTCCCCTGTTATCTCTGGTTTCATTTTCCTTGGTTTCAGTGACCCGCGGCCAACCCCAGTATGAAAATATTAAATGGAAAATTCCAGAAATAATTTGTAAGTTGTAAGTCACGTGTCCTGTGGAGGTGTGATGGAATCTGCTGTCCTGCCCCAGACATGAATCGTCCCCTGCTCAAGCATATCAGCTGTACGTGCTACTTGCCTGTCCGTCGCTTAGTAGCCACCTGGGTTGTCCCTTTGTCTGCCACGCTGTCACACTGTTTGTGTTCAGACAGGGCATATTTTACTTAATAAATGGTCCCAAAGAGCAAGAGGAGTAATGCTGGCAATTTGAATATTTTCTTACTGTGCCTAGGTTATTAATTAAACTTTATCATAGGTATCTATGGGTAGGCGGGAAAACAGTATATATAGGGTCTTGGAACGTATTTCCCATGGGTAAGGCAGGGGAACTATTTTAAGTCTTGATTTAGATAATAATAAGCTCTTTTTCTTTTCTCCAGCATTAAAAAAATCAATGATTTTTCCGGTGCTAGAAAGATTCACTTATTAAAATAGCTATTGTTTATTGACATTTACTACATGTCATCTACTGCATGGGTTATATATTCACATCTGTTGTTTTACTTGACTCTCACAGTCTCCTCCCTGTTAGGTATGAGCATTGCTATTGCACTGAAGGGGAAGCAGACTCAATAGGATAAGTAAAACGTCTCATGTGAAATGTGGAATGGCTGAGAATACGGCAGAGTCAAGAACTGAGTCTGCTGCAATACCTGTTTTAAAGGACCCAGCTGTAGTTTTCCCAATAGATTTTTCCCTTTATATTATCGTGAGTTTTTCAGTGATGCTCAATATTTAATTTTCATCACTATCGTGGAAGCACTTGGGAAAAACAAGTGCTTCAAGGGGCCAGACCCTTTCTCTTTGCTCTTTTGATACTTACTTTTAAAAAGTTTATATGCTTTTCTTAAAGAAGCTAGATCACTGCAAACTTCAAACACGTAATGAAGCTTCATGGCAGAGACTAATATGTGCTACAGAAATACCATCCACAATTTAGAATGAGGCCCTTATCTAAGTGGTAACATAAAAAGTTGTTTAAATTGCCTGTATTATAGGAGAAAATTTTTGTATTTAATTAACGTGCTTGTTAAAGGACCTTGTCATCTTAGTAGAAGATAAACTTCATATTTAGGTTTCAGTATTAATGTTTGAAGTTTTTCTAACTGAACAACTGAATAAACAACCAAACAAATAGTATGTGTAGTACAATTTTAATAATCCATTTTCATTTTGAATTTAAGATGACAAATTGTACTGTATACAGTGGTACATATAGTATTTATGAATAATTTGCCTTAATATTGATATGTAGGAAAATATTATTGATATTTTCTTTTTGTACATACTCTGTGTGTTTCCATGGTAATATTGATATTTAAGGTGATATTTTTTCATGAAAAAGTATAGAAAGTCAAAAATATGTAGAAAAACATGTCAACATTAATGATTTATAACATATTAGAGGTAATACAGAAAAAATTCAAAAGTTTATTGTATCACACAGAAGAAGGAACATTAAAAAATCTGAGATAAACTTGCAACAATTTTTTGCACAGTTTTAGGAGTCAGGAAATAGGTACATAGTTGATCAATAAAAGTCTAAAAAGGAGCTTAACCTCAAACAGCCAAATGGTATGACTTTGAAAAGATACCAATAGGAAAGAAAATAAGAAAAAATAGTTAATGTAAACAATTTAGTGAGGGACTAAATTTGTCTTATACTCAGTTTTGTTTTTTTTTTATTGTCTCATACTCATTTTTTTCCCAAATCGCTAAAGTTGTATTTAATCTTTTCTTCCTACTCTCTGTATTTTCTTGTTTGGGTTCACAGATACTGTGTTTGTGACCACATTTGGGGCAGACGAATCAATACCTTTCTTTGTTCCTGTCACACCTTCGTTCCAGTGTGACTTTCATAGCCTTTGCATTTTCTTCTGAGGTTTGATTTTCCTCCCTCATGATCTTTCCTCCCCAGGAGGTGACCTGCATATTCAAGAGGTTAAACCTCAACATTTACCAAGGTCTCATTTTTGCTTGCACCTCTTCCTTCTTCTCACCCCACCCCATCACTGCTCTCCGGATTTGGGATGGAAATTGTTGCGTCTTTAAGTAGAGCTTCTTTCACCTAGTCAGTTTACAAAGATGATTTGTGTTAGGGAGAAAACAATAAAACAGCTCACCACCTACTTAGAGTATTTCGGAGCAAAAAAGTCCTTATATCCTGCTGACAATTTGTCTCTCTCCCAAGGCATACAATTTCACGCACATTACCCTCAAAAAGTGCTTGTCTCCTCTCACCATCCAGCTTTTCTCTTCAGTTCTTTGTTTCTTCTTTTCAAAAACACAAAGCATACATTACTTATTCTAGCAATCTTCTCTCCTGGTAGATTTCCTTAGGAAATGGCTGGGGGAAGCCCACAGTTAGAGAGCAACTCGAAATGAATGTTTGGTTAAGCCAGTCTCACGTTATACATTTGTAGACTTTCTCACTGTTCACATTAGCCATCTGAAGTTATGTGTCTGATAATCTTTCTGGAAAGACATGCAACATGAGTAATATTGGAAAGTAATATTTATAACTAATGACATAATCTATTTTATATTTTTACTATCATAAAAAAGTATGCTTTTAGCATTTAAAATAAATACATCTTTAAATATTAATTATAAGTGACTAAGTCAGTTTTGCAACTAATATACAAGTGAGTGCATATTTTAACATCTGCATGGTTCCTATTGTATAAATAAATAGTGATGTATTTTACAGCTCATCATGCTGAAATTAACCCATATGTTTAATTTTTAAAACACCACAAAATGTCAAGATAGAATTAGATTCCTAATGCCTTAGTAACTTTTTCAATTTTTGATAAATAGGAGACATTCGATAAATATATATTGAATGACTGAAAGGAAAAAGGAAATACGGTCAAGATTTAATCCTCTAAAAGTATTATAATCATTGCTAGAATGAATGATACACAAAAGAAGCTTGTCTACAAACAAGACATTAATAAGTCAAAGGGAGGAACTATGATAAAAATATAGATTATATGAATTGCCATTTCTCCAAATTGTTTGATGATGTGATTGTATTCCTCAAGAATATTACTAGCAACCAATTTGTTTTCCATATTCTTCTGTTTGACTCCATATGTAATGGAGCAAGTACTGTCCCTCTGCAAAAGGACATTTTTTAGAATTATGCTTATAACAAGAACCACAAAATTCTTTCCTCCTTTTCTCCTATATCTTCCCACTACAGTTTCTTTCTCTGTTATACAGTTTCTCTCTGCCTGACAGTATCTTATAACTCATAAAGCTTTTGCAGGTGAATCAGTGATTACCTAATAGTTAATGTAAACTTTTCTTGTATGTCCCAAATATGGAATATTCATAAAAATAGCTGTTATCAGTTTGGAAAACAGAAACACAGGTAGACTATATATTTTCTTAGAAAGCCTTATCCTAAATTCTCTAATACTTTAGTTTGGCTGCTTCATCTGTTTATGGAAATTATCCTCAACTAGATTATCTCATTTGCTTTCGAGACCCCTCCCTCTTTTATCTTCCTCCTATCACTTAACAATTATTGCAGACCAGGCACTAAGCTAAACATTAGGGAAGAAAACTAAGATGAAAATACTTCCCTAGAGGAATTTAGCTACTTGAAGCTCAAGATCGCCTGAATTACAGTGTGATGAGTCCAGCAAAGCAGTGGAGCACATCATATAAGCAGTGCACCAAGAAGACGCGGGCATCCCATAGGCGCTGATGTTTGTATACAGTGAGCGTAGCTGCCATATATTCAGGGAAGATTTTCTAGAGAGATGCCACTTGAGCTGAGTCTTAAAGAATGAGTAGACTTTAGTAAGAAGGGCAATCATATTTGGCCCGCGGGACACTGTAAAATAAGAAATTGTTATTGTGAGTATAAAACCAGAACAGTTTGGTGTTGCATAAAATGAAAAACGAAGGAGTGATAGGAGATGGACACTTACATGGGCAGTGTAGAATCATGACGTACACACATGCTGGGATTCTTGTGGGACTTAGTACTCATCATACTGTGGAGAACAAAGATAAACCATTGTCTTCTTTTTACTAAGGTATAAATGATTTACAGTGTTGTGCCAATTTCTGCTATACAGGAAAGGGACTCAATCATATATATCTCATGACCTGTGCCAGGAGGTGGGGTATCGTTCCATATACAGTAGGACCTTTGTCTATCCATTCTTAATGTAATAGCTTGCATCTACTAACCTCAGACTGCCAGTCCATTCCACTCCCTCCCCCGTCACCCTTGACAACCACAGGTCTGTCCTCTGTGTCTGTGAGTAAGTTTCCATTTTGTGGATAGGTTCATTTGTGCAATTTTAGATTCCACATATAAGTGATATCATATGATGTTTGTCTTTCTCTTTGTGATTTACTTCTTTTAGTATGAGAGTCTCTAGTTCCATCCATGTTGCTGCAAATGGCATTCTTTAGTTCTTTTTTATGGATGAGTAATATTCCATTGTGTGTATGTACCACATCTTCTTAAGCCATTCGTCTGTCGATGGACATTTAGGTTGTTTCCTTGTCTTGGTTATTGTGAGTAGTGGTGCAATGAACGTAGGGGTGCATGTATCTTTCTGAGTGAAAGTTTTATCAAATAGATGCCCAGGAGTGGAATTGCTAGCTCACGTGGTAGTTCTATATTTAGTTTTCTGAGGAACCTCCATGCTGTTTTCCATAGTGGTGGTTCCAATTTCCATTCCCACCAACAGTATAGGAGGATACCCTCATACCCTCTCTAGCATTTGCTACATGTAGACTTATTAATGAAGGCCATTCCTACTGGCCTGAGGTGGTACCTCACTGTAGTTTTGATTTGCATTTCTCTAATAATTAGTGACATTGAGCATGTTTTCATGTACCTACTGGCCATCTGTATGACTTCTTTGGAGAAATGTCTGTTTAGGTCTTCTGCCCATTTTTTTTTATTGATTGATTGGTTTTTGTTGTTGCTGTTGAGTTATATGAGTTGTTTGTATATTTTGGAGATTAAGGCCATGTTGGTTGCCACCTTTCCAACTATTTTCTCCTATTTCATTTTTTTTATAATAGTTTCCTTTGCTGTGAAAAAGATTGTAAGTTTCATTAGTTCCCATTGGTTTATTTATTATTTTTTTTTCTATTGCCTTGGGAGACTGATTTAAGAAAACATTTAGAGAGTTTATGTCAGGGAATGTTTTGGCTGTGTTCTCTTCTAGGATTTTGATGGTGTCTTGTCTTATATTTATATCTTTAAGCCATTTTGAGTTTATTTTTGTGTGTGGTGCGAGGGTGTGTTCTAGTTTCATTGATTTAAAGGCAGCTGTCTGGTTTTCCCAGCACCACTTACTGAAGAGACTGTCTTTTTCCCATTTTATATTCTTGCCTCCTTTGTCAAAGATTAGTTAACTGTAGTGTCAGGGTTTAT
Source organism: Catagonus wagneri (assembly GCA_004024745.2). Taxonomy (NCBI): domain Eukaryota; kingdom Metazoa; phylum Chordata; class Mammalia; order Artiodactyla; family Tayassuidae; genus Catagonus; species Catagonus wagneri. The sequence goes on along the minus strand of PVHT020000886.1, from coordinate 26,534,463 downwards.
TTCTGGGTCCTCTATTCTGTTCCATTGATCCGTATGTTTGTTTTTGTACCAATACCACACTGTCTTGATTACTTTAGCTTTGTAATATTGTCTGAAGTCTGGTCAAGTTATGCCTCCTCTTGTTCTTTCTTCCTCAGGATTGCTTTGGCAATTCTGGGCTTTTTATGGGGGGGGGTAGGGTATATATAAATGTTTGGATTATTTGTTCTCGTTCTGTGAAAAATGTCATAAGTAATTTGATAGGAATTGATTAAATCTGTAGATTGCTTTGGGTAGTATGGCCATTTTAAGTGTATTAATGCTTCCAATCCAGGAGCATATCCTTCCATGACTTTGAATCCTCTTTAATTTCCTTTATTACTGTTTTATAGTTCACCATGTATAAGTCTTTTACCTCCTGATCAGGTTTATTCATTGATATTTTAGTTTTTTTATTTGATTTTAAAAGCTGTTTTTTATATTCCTTTGCTAATGTTTCATTAATAGTATACAGAAATGCAACCAATTTCTGAATGTTGATCTTGTATCTTGTTACTTTGCTGTATTTGTTGATTAGATCAAGTGGTTTTGTATGGAGTTTCTATATATAGTATCATGTCATCTTCATACAGTGATAATTTTAGTTCATCTCTTCCAGTTTGGATATCTCCTATTTATTTATTTATTTGTTTGTTTATTTATTTATTGTCTTATTGCTGTGGCTAGACTTCCAATACTATGTTGAATAAAAGTGGTAATAGTGGGCATTTTTGTCTTGTTCCAGATTTTTGCAGGAAGGCTTTCAGCTTTTATCTACTGAGCATTACATTGGCTGTGGATGTGTTGTAAACGGCTTTTATTATGTTATGTTCTCTCTATACCCATTTTGTTAAGAGTTTTTATCAAGAAAGGATGTTGGATTCTGTCAGATGTATTTCCACAGCTATAGATATGATTATGTGTTTTTTGACTTTTCTTTTTTTAATGTGGTTTACTATATTGATTGATTGTCGTATGTTGAACCACCCTTGTGAACTTGAGATGAATCCCACTTGATCATGGTGTATGATCTTTTTTATGTGTTGTTCGACTCAGCTGGCTAAAATTTTGTTGAGATTTTTGCAGTTGTGTTCATCAAAGATATTGGACTATAATTTTCTATTGGTAGTATCTTTGTCTGGTTTTGGTATTAGGGTGCTGGTGGCTTCATAGAAAGTCTTTGGAAGTGTTCCTTCTTCCTCAGTCTTTTCGAAGAGTTTTAGAAAGATTAGTTTAAATATTTCTTTGTATGTCCAGTAGAATTTTCGGGTGAAGCCATCTGGTCCTGGACCTTTGTTTATAGGGCGTTTTTAAATTACGTATTCATTTCCATTTCTAATGATCAGTCTGTTCAAATTATCTCTTTTTTTTTTTTTTAATGGCCACACCTACAGTATGTACAAGTTTCTGGGCCAGGGATCCCAGAGATCGAATTTGAGCCACAGCTGTGACCTACACTGCAGATACAAAAATGTCAGATCCATAACCCACTGTGCCAGGCTGTGGATAAAGCCTGCACTGCCAGAAAGACAATGCCAGATCCTTAACCAGCTGCACTGCAGAGGGAACTCCTCTATTTCTTCTAGATTTAGTCTTGGTAGGCTGGATGTTCCTAGAAAGCTGTCCGTTTCTTCTAAGTTGTCAAATTTGTTGGCTAAATATTTTTCATAATATTTTCATGGTGTTTTGTATTTCTGATGTATCAGTTGATATTTCTCCTTTTCCATTTCTTATTTTGTTTTTTGGGGTTCTTTTTCTCTTATCTTCTTGATGAGCCTGTCAAGAGATTTGTCAATTTTGTTTACCCTGTCAAAGAACCAGTTCTTGGCTTTATTGATTTTTTTCTGTTGTTTTTTAAAATCTGTTTTATTGATTTCATCTTTGATCTTTATTATTTCTTCCCATCTGTTGACTTTAGTTTGTTTGTTCTTCTTTTTCTAATTATTTTAGGTGGTAGGTTATTGGTTTGAGATTTTTCTTCTTTTTTTGAGGAAGGCCTGTATCACTATGAATTTCCCTCTAAGAACTGCTTTTGTGGCATCCTGTGGATTTTGTTTGGTTGTTTTCTCATTGTCATTTTTCTCAAGGTATTTTTTAACTTCCTTTTTGTTTTCCTCATTGACCCATTGGTTTTTTAGTATCATGTTGTTTAGTCTCCACACAGTCAGTTTTTTCCTCATTTATTTTCCTGTGTTTGATTTCTAATTTCATGCCATTGAGGTCAGAGATTATGCTTTAAATAATTTCTATACTCTTAAATTTGTCAAGGTTAGTTTTGTGCCTAGTATGTGCTCGATCCTAGGGAATGTTCCAGGTGAACGTGAAAAGAATTTATATATATATATATATTTTTTTTTGGATGTAATGTCCTGAAAATATCAATTAACAGTTGTATTGTGTCATTTAGGATTTCTGTTGCCTTATTGATTTCTGACTAGAGAATTTCACCATTGATGTGAATGAGGTGTTAAAGTCTCTTACTATTGTTTTCCCTTAAATCTCTCCTTTTATGTCTTTTAGTATTTGTTGTATGTATTTGGGTGCTCCTATGTTAGGAACATATGTATTGATGAGTTTAGTATCTTCTCGAGTTGATCCTTTTATCATTAAATATTTTCCTTCTTTGTCTTTCTTTATGGTCTTTGTTTTAAAGTCTCTTTTGTCTGATAGGAGTATTACAACTCCCACTTTCCTGTTATTTCCATTTGCATGAATTATCTTTTTTTATTTCCTCAGTTTCAATTTATATGTGTCTTTTGCCCTAAGGTGAGTATCTTGTAGGCAGCATATTGTAGGCTCTTGTTTTTTATTTTTTTTAATCCAGTCTTCCACTCTATGACTTTTGATTGCATCATTCAGTCCATTGACATTGAAGGGAATTATTGATAAATATGCATTTATATATAGAAGGAGCAGGAGTTCCCTTCATGGCTCAGTGGGTAATGAATCTGACTGGGAACTCTGAGGTTGCAGGTTCGATCCCTGGCCTTGCTCAGTGGGTTGGGGATATGGCGCTGCTGTGAGCTGTGGTGTAGGTTGCAGACGCGGCTCGGATCCCGTGTTGCTGTGGCGAAGGCCGGCAGCTACAGCTCCTGTTGGACCCCTGGCCTGGGAACCTCCATATGCTGCGGTTGCGGCCCTAGATAAGACAAAAAGACAAAAAAATAAATAAATAAAATTATATATAGAAGGAGCAGGTTTGTATAAATAAGTATATAAGTATTTATACAAGAGCTTATATAAATAAATACTTATGTATTTATAAAGCAGCAGGTAGTGCTTGGTAATGGACACTTTAGTGGTGACGGGCCACACCTGTCTCTGGAGTCTGAGATGGTTGCAGCAGGTTACTCCCCCTCCCTTCCCTCATAGACCATGCAAGAGGTACCTTGCTGCCTGAGAGGTCATGCATGTGCAGAGAAAGAAGTTCCTATGGCAGTCCCTTCCCCCTCCTGTCACACACACCACCAGGTGTGCCTGGCCTGTCTGGTGAGCCCAGGCCTCCTTTTACACCCCTCTGGCTGTGGTGCACCACTCCCTAGCCCCCTAAGGCTGTTTCCATACAGCCATCCCTAGTCCTTTCCCTGGAACTGACCTCCAAAGCCCAAGCCTCAGTGCACAGCTGCAGGATGTGTTACCAATCATATCTGTGGCTCTTTTCTGCTTTACCGTCCCCAGTCCAGCTGCTATGCTTTTCCTTGAGCCTTTGAGCACCCCCCCCTACACACACACACTTCTTGGCTGATCTCTGTCAGTTAGTTGACCTTCCAGAATGCAGATTCCTTTCTTCTTTCTCAGCTCCCTCTCAGTGGTGCTGCTTCCATCCTGATTCCTTTTTTCTTTTCTTTCTCTCTCTCTTTTTTTCCATGTTATTCTACCCAGTTATGTGGAGGCATTCTCCTCTTTTTGGAAGTCTGACATCTTCTGCTAACATTGAGTAAATGTTCTGTGTGAATCATTCTGCATGTAGATTTTTTTTTTTTTGATGTGTTTTTGGGAGAAGGTGAGTGTCCCATCCTCCTACTCCACCATCTTGATCCCAGATCCAAAAATAAAATGTCTTTTTAATGTAACAAACTAACATATTAATAAGAAATACTTGTTTGCAAATGTGCAGAAAACAATTTTGACTAATTTCTTTTGAAGAAGAAGCTTTTTAGTGGGGAGAGAGGGTGGGATAGAGTCACAGAACCAGAATCAAAGAAAAGTAGTGCAAACACGGTCTGAAAAAGATCAGATCCGCAGTGAACAGTCTCAAGGACTTCGTATTTGGATGAATGAGTTCCCAGAATGGTCCATCTAATCCCGTTCTTGGCGTGACCTGGGCTTGGATATGAGGACCACGTGCACTTCAGTGCTGAGGCATTTCCAAGGAAGGGGGCCGGCCAAGAGCCTGTGCACGGTGAGAAAGAATCAGATCCTCCAGTAGACTTGAGTGCAAAGGCTAAATGGTCAGTGGTCTTGGGCCCTATTCAGCCTACAGAGGGTTTCCTCAGGCCTCCCGAATGTCTGAAAGTCAAATTACAGTGAAGTCTGGAGAATTACTGGATCAGTTATTCCCTTGGGCAGTAGCAGACTAGAGCTGAGTGTTTGCTATACCTTTTCAATAGGGTCTGTTCTTTGCTATTTCCTGTATTTTCTGGTACGTATTGTATTATATCTGGTTCATCATAATCTTTTAAAATATCTACTGGTTTCTGTACATACCTACATTTGAACTCTAGTTCTAGAGTTTGTATCTAATCAGTGCTAATATGTGTAAAAGCACTCTAAATTGTTACTGTTTTTTTTTTAATTTTCAAAATATATAATAAGATCTTGCACCAACGATCATTTTACCAATCAAAGTTTATCACTTCCTGTTATGGGTTAGTTACTGTGTTATGTGCTGAGGAAAAGTTGATTTGAGCCTTATGGATCTGGTGGTCTTGTGGGAAAGGCAAGTAATAAACACATGAACCAATATATATACTCATCAATGGTAAAACACAAGAAGAAAATAAATACCATTGTACAATGGAAAATGATCCAAAAGGCCAGCTAATATAGACATGATAAAATATTGTGCTCAGTGGAGGAGTTTTGAGACCTAAAGAATGAGAATGAGATAATCAGGCAAAGAGCCTGGGGAAAAAACTTTGAAAGTTTCCAAGCAGAGAGATCATTAGCTCCAAAAAGCCTGGAGCTGGGAAAACGTTGGCTTGTCCTAGTAGCTGGTAGAAAGTTCATGTAACTGCAGTCCAGTTAAGATAGGGGAGAGGGACTTGGACAGGTACCAACCAGCATTTAGTATATTAATACCATTAATAATGAAGCAGCACTTTCTTTCAAATTTCTAGGATTTATTAATAATCAAAACACAATTGCAGAATGAAATTGGATTAAGTGGCATTTCCTATAAAATATATAGTTGAAAATATTACATTCTACAATAACATAAAGGTAAACTTACATCAAATAAACCAAATATCTAACTGCATCAACAGCTAGATTGGATTTTTATATATTTACAGTGGATTTAATATATGTAAATGTTCACACTGATGAGAGCTCAAAGGAAACAAGATGAATTGAGAATATTAAAAAATAAATCGGATTGGCAGTTAGGAAAATACTTTATTTAGGAAGTAAAGTGTTGTCATAGACATAAGTAAAGTTTGAGGTATTAGCTTAACCATTCTCCTTGCTGTATTTGAAATAGTAAGATTACGGCGCTAAAGCACTTAAATTTAATTCAGATGAATTTTTATAAGATCCTCAAATTGAATAGCAGAAAGTGGGTTTTAAAGTGGCATGAAATATAACTTTCTCTTTTAGATGTTATATTCCATTTATATGCATGCGAAAAGTAGTAAAAATATGTTAAGGTGAGGTTTTTTTTCCAAAGTGTTTATTGCTAAAAAGATCTTATAGATAACAGCGGTATATTATAGCAAACATCAAGATCTATGGAGTTAATTTTCTAGATAAAATTTTCCTAAATTTCTATGAAATCAATTAAAATACTATGAAAGAGTGTTGTTAATTTTCTCATATTCTAATCATTAATCTTATGAAACTAGGAAAAATTAGCCAATATGCTTAGAAAGTACTTTGTTTAAATATTTACACTTTAACGTAATAGTATCTTGTTAAGGTGAGTAGTTAGTAAAAGAAAAAAATCTACATTAATTTTATTTTTTTTTATTTTCAAGAAATTTCTCATTGGTAGGAGAATACAATTCATGTGAATGCTGTAAACATTTTTTAATTGCTTAAAGTTTTTCAAAACCATCCTATAAAACCCAAATTCTTATATACAGCTAAATACTTTTAGGGTAGATCCAATAATGGTGCCTCATAGAAATCCATATCCTAAGCCCCAGAATCCGTGACTGCATTATTTTAAATGGCAAAGAGAATTCTGCAGATTTGATTGAGTTAAGGATCTTAAGATGGGGTGATTACCCTGGATTATCCACGGGGAACCAGTGAGATCATACCTGCCCTTATAAAAAGGAGGCAAGAGGGTTAATGTTTGAAAGAAGAGAGGTGAAAACAGCAGCAGCAATTGGGGTGATTCTCACTGAAAATGGGGAAAGGCGCCTCTGGCTATGGAGTGTAGGTGTCCTCTAAGAAGTTGGAAAGATCACAGACGTAAATGTTCCCGTGGTCTCCAGAATGCACGTAGCTCAGCCAGCCTCTCAACTGTAGCCCTTAAGACCCTTTGCGAACCTCTGAAAATTTGTTGTTTGAAAGGAAACCACTAAGTTTGTGGTAATTTGTTCCAGCAGCAATGGAATACTCATACAACCTGTTCATACTTTTTTCCTAGAATGATTAATATAGATGAACTCATTGTTTATTTGGGATACAGACTAATAAAGCCATAGTTTTGTTTTCTAAATGAAGATTATCATATTTTTTGGTAATCTTATTTCAAATATGTAAACATATAAATCTTCTCTGTCGTGAACTGGCTGGAGGGGGATGCACAGCATGTTGTTACAGACAAAAGTCATTTTAATTCTATGAATATATCAAACTCAAGGCAAACCCAAGTCAAGAGAGTGTTATCTACTGTTTATATGAGGCAGCAGAAATAGTGAATGGGTGAATAAGGGGTTGAATGTAAATATATGAACTTGATAGGATGAATAAATGTGAATTTCCATTTAAATTTTCTTATACAGACAGGAATTTCTCACGATAGCTGATTTGTAATACGTGAATTAAATCCATATTTAGGGACTTTGAAGGCTACTCTATGTATTAATTTAATTTAATTTTATCAGTACTTAACGAAAACCTAGTTATCTTTAAAACATTGCACAAATTCTAAATGCCCACAGTAGTATAAATATAACTGTTTTCTAACTTCTAAGATGCCATAATCTTCTTATTATTCTGTCATCCTTGGAATAATCATATCAATAGAATCAGACAAGAAAGGGAACTCACTACTTCTTAGTTTTATTAATGTATATTTTAAATATATTTCCTTCTTTCTGCAATAATTACTTTTCTACTTCAGTTAGAACAGAAACCATTGCAGAATAGAATCGTGAGTGAAATGGAGGCCAAAGAAGTGGCTATTAACAAGAATTCTCCATGGCAATGACATATTTCTAATTGTTACTTAGGCAGGTATTTTCCCTATCTCTGCCTTAGCTGTTCTCTCAAGCATGAGCTTGCAACACAGTAGTTAAAGAGAGAGCCTTACGATTTATGTTCTGCCTTTGCTAACTAATAGCTCTTTTCTAGCAAAGTTGTTTCACTGCTCTGTGAATGAGTCTCTTCACATAGAAAATAGGGATTATAATCAATTCACACAGCTTCCATGAAAATTAAAATTAAATACGTGTAACAAGCTTTGTACAGTGATGGTCATATTAGAAATTCCCAGTATGTCATAGGTATTCAAATTAAAGTGGCTGTTGCATCTCACCCATTTCTGAAGTTTCTTGACAATCAGTACTATCGTGAAATGAGGCTTAGAGTCACGTGAGGCTGTTAACGTACCATGGGATTTGGGTACCCCAGGTACAGAGTAACAGCCTTCTGTAGTGCTCTTGACTATTGGTATAATTTCTTTCCCCCTTCCTTCTTTCCTTCCTTCCTTCCTTCCTTCCTTTCTTTTCTTTTCTTTTTTAGGGCCGCACCCACGGCATATGGAGGTTCCCAGGCTAGGGATCAAATTGGAGCCATAGCTGCCTGCCTAAGCCACAGCCACATCAGATCTGAGCCGTGTCTGCCTCGGCAACGCCAGATCCTTAACCCACTGAGTAAGACCAGGGATTGAACCGGTAACGTCATGGTTCTTAGTCAGATTCGTTTCTGCTGCACCACATCAGGAACTGCGACTACTGGTGTAATTTCATAGATAGGACTTTTGTCTTGATTCTTCATTTTCTGTTTCAGATCACCTCTGAATTTTTAGTCCATCCCAGAGCTGGTTGCATGGGCATCTGCCATGAGATTTAGCTCTTAAGCCGGTTCTCTCTGAAGGGGTTGCTCGCTCGATCCACAAGTGATACTAAACATATCAGACAAATTTTCTGAGTCCATAGCCAGCTCACTCAGTCTATGTGGATTTTTTTGTCACGCTAATGTCCTGCCCTGCACCCTTTTGGGCTTAACCTACTGGTGCTGGAAATGACCTCCACACACCCAAGCCTACCATGGACCTGGGGCACCGTGTCTTTTATGTTCATACTGTCCTCAATGGTGCCAACTTTTAGTACCCGTTTGTTTGCCTTCACACCCACTTCTAACCATAGACAGCATTAGAGCAGGCATGCCGGTGTCCTCATATGCCTCCAGGTGGATCCTGGCTGTGTCCATTTATTTCTTTCACCAAATACTGGTTCAGCTCTTACTGTCTGAGTCTTCACATACTGTCTCTGGGTAATGACAATGTGGTTTAATTATAAAGCAATCCAAGCCTATCTTTTAATTTTTTAGGTGAATAAACTAAGATACAGAATAAGTGAAATAGTTAATGATTGTATATTTAGAACTCATTGACTCTTTTTTCATGTACTTCAAGGAATTCTTTCGTAGTTGAATGTTTACTGGTTGTTGTGAGGATCATTTACAGACATTTCAAATCATACACAATTCTTAACATAGGTACCAAAAATCTAAAAAATCATGTGGTTGAGATTCTTTTCTGAATAGTTATTCCAGTGACTTTCCAGCTTAAAATTTGGAGGCACGTTTTCCTTAACAAGGTATCAAGTACCAATATCGTCAAAAGTTGAGATGCTTTTATCGGCCCCACTAATTCACAAGGTAATATCACATACACTGCATACTCAAATTTTCAATCATTCACAGCACATTAACGAAATTACTAGGAGAACTGGGCTGCCACAATCAAAGCCGTTACAGAGAGCCCAAAATTCTGACAGAAGAGCCAAGATCAAGGAGCAGTCTGCTTTAGAAAACAGTTCTACCAAAAACATGGGAAGAGAAGTAATTTAAAGTGTTCAAGACACTAAAAGCACAACTGACTCCAAAATGCCATTTAGTGTGCTTTGTGTTATAGGATATAAAAGCTACCTCATCTATGGAATGTTAAGCTGACACCCAAGACAGTTGAAGCTTCCCACATTCAATATCCCACTGTTTTCTGGTCGTACCAAAAATAAACAACCAGCAAATTATTTCACCTCAAAAAAAAAAAAAGCATTTACACTTAAAAAATGGGATGAGATGGGATACCCTCCTTCTTAAAAATGTTTCAAGAGCCACTAAAAAACTTGCACTTCAAAATATCTGATAAAAATATTCCTCTGGATTGTTCAAGAAAGGAGACTGGACCCTGACAGGACTGGGCGTGTGGTGTTAATCGGCCTCAGCTTCTTTCTTTCCTGCTTCATCAGAGACTGGGCTCTACCGTTTCCTGCAGCTCTCTTGGTTAGTCACTTCAGTCTGTTTTCCCTTTTCTCCCCTTTTCTCTTTTGTTTCTACTTTTTTGTCTGAAGATTTATCCTTTCCTGCAGCTGTTTTTGTCCTCGTTTCCGCTTTTCCTGGAGCAGGTTTAGCTGACAGCGTCGCCCATCTGCTCTTGGGCACCTCCTTCGCTGCAAGGAGCAGTCTTGACCTTCCTCCTGGGTGTTGCTGGGGCGGGGCGGGCGTGTGATGCATGCCCGCGGCAGAGGCGGTAATGTTTTTTGCCTGTGACTTTCTTTGACTTGCTCTCTACCCTTTCGCCCTTCATCGATGTTAAATTTATCAACAGGAAAGGCTTTGAGAGGGAATCATATTCAAATCTGTTGGAAACAAAATGCATTTATTTCTACAACAAGACTTCCTTTTTTTTTTTCTTTGCACTCATTTTGATTGTTCAAGCACCCACGAAACTGGTCGCTCGTTACTTGTGTGTATATCAGAGTCTAAAAGAAATGGTTTTTATGGGCCGTACTTTGGTTTTATTCTGACCTGTCACTTACCAAGCTATCCACCCAGACTCATCAAGGTTTAACTTCAAGAAAATGCTAATCTAGTGAAAGGATATTATCAGGGATATTATCAAGGGAAAGCTCTCAGAATTCCTCTTTTCACTTTATCATGCACTAGCTAACACTCATATAAAATTGGTTCAGATATCAAGCTCAGATCTCATAAACTGTGTATGGCTTCCCTACGAGAGATGGCATGTGTTACTCTGTAAGAATGAGTGATAAATATAAAGTGAGAAGCATTAGCTATTCTGTCTTTAGGACCTGGAAATCCTTCAGGCGTTTATCAACATTGGCCTCCATTTGTGATTAGCACTCATTCTAATACAAAATTCAAGAATTTACAGGGAGTTATACTGCTTGATTGAATCCTACCAGCTCCTGCTCCTTGAGGGGATCAGATGATATTTTCTGAAATGTTGAACTGCCTTATCTTTATCTTCAGACAGTAGCTCGAATGCTGGTAGAAACTGTTCACTAAAAATCCCATTTATCTTTGATTCTAAAAGTACTGAAGATTCATAACTAATGGAGACCATCCTATAAAGGCCATTTTATTTTACCTAAGTCCTGGAAATCCAGGGTCTTTTTTCTTTTTTTTTTTCCTTAAGGGATAAGAGAGGTGAAGGGTCTCATTGTTAACCAGAAATAGTTTCCAGCATGCAGTTAGTGCTTGATAAAAGTTCGATATATTATTATCTGTGTGTTATTATGCTATTATTAATGACCAGTGGATCACTGAAATAAAATTGAGGAGGAAATTTGAAAATTACCAAGAGATAAATGAAAATGAAAACACAATGATCCAAAATGTTTGGGATGCAGCAAAAGCACTCTGTGAGGGAACCGTTTGGTGATACACACTTAGCTCAGGAAGCAAGAAAAAAATCTCAAATCAACCTAATCTTATGCCGAAAGCAACTAGAAATAGAAGAACAAACAAAACCCGAAGTTAGTAGAAGGAAAGAAAACATAAAGATCAGAGCAGAAATAAATGAAGTATATAAAAAAAGTCATAGAAGAGGTCAGTGGAACTAAAGGATAGTTCTTTGAAAAGATAAACACTACTACAAGCAACTATACACTAATAATGGACAGCCTAGAGGAAATGTATGAATTCTTAGAAAGGTACAATCTTCTGAGTTGCCACTGTGCTCAGCAGCAATGAACCCAACTAGTGTCCATAAAGATGTGGGTTCCATCTCTGACCTTGCTCAGTGGGTTAAGGATCCGGTGTTGCCCAGTGCTGCAGCGTAGGTCACAGACAGGGCTCAGATCCTGCACTGCTGTGGCTGTGGTGTAGGCCAGCAGCTGTAGCTTCAGTTCAACCCCTACCCTGGAAACTTCCATATGCCGCAGGTGGGGCTATAAAAAGACTAAAAAAAAAGAAGAAGAAGAAGAAGAAAGGTACAATCTTCCAAGACTAAACCAGGAATAAATAGAAAATATGAGCAGACCAGTTATTAGTATTGAAATTGAATCTGCTTTTAAAAACCTCTCAACTAGCAAAAGTCTAAGGTCATAGGTGAATTCTACCAAAATCTTTAGAGAAGAGTTAACATCTATCCTTCTGAAAACTATTCCAAAAAATTGCAAAGGAATCAACGGTTCCAAACTCATTATTTGAGGCCTGATAACAAAACCAGTCAAAAGTATCACACAAAAAAGAAAATTACTGGCCGGTATCACTGATGAATATAGATCCAAAAAACATCAATAAAATCTAGCAGACTAAATCCAGCAATACATTGAAAGTATCATACACTGTGTTCAAGTGGGATTTATCCCAGAGATGCAAGGATTTTTCAATATCTGCAAGTTAAGCAATGTGAGACATTACATTAACAAAATGAAGAATGAAGAACCATATGATCTTCTCAATAGATGTAGAAAAAGCTTTTAAGGCAATTCAGCATTCATTTATAATAAAAACTCACCAGAAAGTATGTATAGAGGGAACCTACCTCAACATAGTAAAACCTATTCAGGACAAACCAACATCTTAACATCAAAATCAGTGGTCAGATGCTGAAAGCATTTCCTCTGAGATCAGGAACAAGACAAGGTCGCCTACTCTCACCACTTTATGTATGTATGTATGTATTTATTTATTTATTTATTTATCTTTTTAGGGCCACACCCACAGCATATGGAGGTTCCCAGGCTAGGGTTTGAATCGGAGCTGTAGCTGCCAGCCTACGCCACAGCCACAGCAACGTGGGATCCTAGTCACATCTGGGACCCACACCACAGCTCACGGCAATGCTGAATCCCCAACCCACTGAGCAAGGCCAGGGATTGAACCCTCATTCTCCTGGATACTAGCTGGGTTTGTTAACCACTTAGCCACAGTGGGAACTCTGAACCACTTTTATTTAACATAGATTTGGAAGTCCTAGCCACAGTGATCAGCAAAGAAAAGGAAACAAAAGGAATCTGGGAATTCCCTGGTAGCTCCACGGGTTAAGGATCCTGTGTCATCACTGCTGTGTTTTCGGTCAGTGATGTGGCAGGGGTTCAGTCCCTGGCCCCAGAATTTCCATGTGTTGTAAGTGTGGCCAAAAAAAAAAGGAATCCAAATTGGAAAGGAAGAAGTAAAACTGTGGCTGTTTTCACATGACATGATGTTATACTTAGAACACCCTAAAGACATTACCAGAAAACTATGAGAGCTCATCAATGAATTCAGTAATGTTGCTGGATACAAGATTAATATACAGAAATCTATTGCATCTCGATACACTAACAACAAAATATCAGAAAGAGAAATTAAGGAAACAATCCCATTTACCATTGCATCAAAATTAATAAAATACCTAGAAATAAACCTACCTAAGAAGGCAGAAGACATGCACACTAAAAAACTATGAGACCCTGAACGAAGAAATTGAAGACAGCACAAACAGATGGAAAGATAAACTATGTTCCTTGATTGGAAGAATCACTATTGTTAAAATGGTCGTATTACCCAAGGTATTCTACAGATTCAGTACAATCTGTATCAAGTTACCAAAGGCACTTTTCACAGAACTAGAACAAAAATTTTGAAATGTGTAGGAAACACAAAAGACACCAAATAGCCAAAACAATCTTGAGGCAAAACAGAGCTGGAGGAATCAGGCTCCCTGACCTCAGACTACACTACAAACTACGTTAGTTAAAACACTGTGGTGCTTGTTTATACAAAGACGAACATAGAGATCAATGGGACAAGATATAAAGCCCAGAAATAAGCTCACACACCTACAGTTAATTAGTCTAAGACATAGGAGGAAAAGAATATATGGTTACAAAAAGGCAGTCTCTTCAATAAGTGGTACTAGGAGAACTAAATGGCTACATGTAAAAGAATAGAATCAGAACGTTCTCTAACACCATCCACAAAACGGATTGGAGACCTAAATGTAAGATCTGATACTGTGAAACTCCTAGAGCGACACTTAGGCAGAACAGTCTTTGCCATAAATCACTAATTAGAGATTAGTTAATTATTAGAGAAATGCTAATCGGAACTGCAGTGAGGTCTTACCTCACACCAGTCAGGCCATCGTTAAAAAGTCTACAAATAATAAATGCTGGAGAGGGTCTAGAGGAAAGGGGAAACCCCTTACACTGTTGGTAGGAAAGTAAATTGGTACAGCCACTGTGGAGAACGACGTGGAGTTTGCTTTAAAAATAGTTATTCCACTATGTGATCCAGCAGTTCCACTCCTGGGCATGCATCAGCAAAAATGTAATTCAAAAAGTGTATATATGCCCCCCGATGTTCATTGCTCCACAGTTTGTAATAGCCGAATCCTGAAGGCAACCTATGTGTCCACTGACAGATGAATAAAGAAGATACACACCCACAGACACACACACACACACACAAATATGTATACACACACAGAATATTGGTCATAAAAATGAAATAATGTCATTTGCAACAATGTGGCTGGATGTAGAGATTATCTTATTAACTGAAATAAGTCAGAGAAACATAAATATATCACTTTTATGTGGAATCTAAAAAATGGTATAAACGAACTTATTTACAAAACAGAAATAGACTCCCAGGCATAGAAAACAAACTTATGGTTACCAAAGGAGATGGAGGAGAGGAGATAAATTAGGACTTTGGGATGAACATATACACACTGCTATATATAAAATACGTAAACAATAAGGGCCCATGTATAGAACAAGGAACTGTACTCAAAACCTTGTAATAGCCTATCATGGAAAAGAATCTGAAAAGTAATGTATGTATATTTATGTATAATTGAATCACTTTGCTGTACACTTAAAACTAATACAACACTGTAAATTATACTGCAGGTAAAGAAAAACTTTGCTATTATTTTACTATGTCTCTCATGTATTCTGGATAAGGTATTTACCTCATTTTGTTGAAATCAAAAAATAACAAAATTCTGAATACCAAGCCATAAATAACATTGCCCATTCCCCATTGAAGCTCTTGAGATAATTCATCTGGATGTGTTTTTTTAAGAGTTAAAATTCTGACATGGCCTATTACTCATCTATTTTTGAATTCTTTTAGTTGATTGTGGGCTTTTACAGAAACTCAAATCTAATTTTATATCAGTGATGGTTGCTAGGTAACTATATGATGCAAATATTTCATTAAACATTTAGCAGATCATTCTCTGATTGGAGTGGAAACTGGAGTGACTTGGAAGCTGGCAGCCCAGGAAACAATTGATTGAGAAAGAATATCTTGGAATGTTTAATAAAAAAGACTGTAACTCCTCTACTTGATTTTCTTCCTCTTTGTCAAAATTAGAGTACGAAGAAGAGACACTGCTAGAGAAAAATGTCTAATTGTGGACGTTGTTCTCTGAGCAAGTACCAAGTGCTAACGCTATGCTAAATGTTTTGTATACGGTATCATTTTATCCTCACATCAACCTGTTTATTGATGTAGTACAGTTCCCATTTAAAAAATATGGGATGCAAGAATATAAATTAAGTCCTTAGTTAAGTTCCCATGCCTAGTAGATGGGGGTCTGAGGGTGCGATTTGTGGGGGTGTGATTTGAACACAGGTCCCTTTGACTCATGTGGTGCTGTTCATTTTGTTAAAGGCTGGTCAAAAATATCTTCCTGGTCTGAGAACTGAGAAGGCTAACCAGGTGTCTTCTGCAAAATATTTTACTACCCTCTAGCCTGATGTCCCCAAATTAGAGTCATATATGCTGAAGTCAGCTTGACCTCCAAAGAATTGCCCTCAGGAGGCAGGATTCATCGTTAGGAACCTGCACTGATACAAGGAGGGAGGGAAACTGCAGTTGGTGAGGGCCGTGGTCACTATCGCGTTTTATTCACGTCTTGCTCTGAACTGAGTCTGATTTATAATGCTTTGTTGCTGTTGATAATTGTCAAGCTTCTGCATTAGTTTTTTGTGACTACTATATCACATTACCACCACGCGGTGGCTTAAAATAAGACAACTTTATTTTCTTACAGGTGGAGCGATCAGAAATTTAGAATAAGAGTGTTGGTAGGGATCTTTTCTTTTGGGGGAAACTGTTTCCTTGGCTTTTCCGCCTCCTAAAAGCCACCTGCATTCTGTGGCTCGTGGCTTTCTTCCATATTCAGAGCATATCATTCTAATCTCTGCTTCTGTCCTCACGTCCCTTCTCTGACTTTGACCCTCGTGCCTTTCTTTTGTAAAGACCCATCGTGGGTCCACCTGGATGGCTCAGGCTTAGCTTCTCACCTCAACATCATTCTAATCTCTGCTTCTGTCCTCACGTCCCTTCTCTGACTTTGACCCTCGTGCCTTTCTTTTGTAAAGACCCATCGTGGGTCCACCTGGATGGCTCAGGCTTAGCTTCTCACCTCAACATCCTTAACTTAATCCCATCTGTAAGTTAGCTTTGCCGTGAAAGGTAAAACCTTCTTGGATTTGGGGGGATTAGGGCCTGGACAGTTGAGGAAGGAGGCATTCTCCAGCATTCTACAAGTTTGCTTTAATTCAAGATTGGGTTTTTATTTTAAAAACAGTATACTTCGTTCCGTAGAACACACGTGAAGCTCCCTGGCTGTATTTCCTAATGACCAAGTATACCTGATTGTCAAGTATCGACAATCATAGAAGGCTCATAATATCCAGGAGAAGATGGGCAGTGTATGGCTGACTTCAGACTTATGGATTAAACTGAACCCAGTCCACTTACCTTTTCTTCTACAATCAAATGTCTCAGCAGTAGCTGTGACTGTTTACTATCTCCTTCTTTACTAAGCTCTTCCACTAATTATGTGGAAATATACCTATTTTTGAAAGGGCCAAAGTCACAGCATATGGAAATTCCCAAGCTGGGGGTCAATTCAGAGCTACAGCTGCCGGCCTACACCACAGCCACAGCCACAGCAACACGAGATCCTTAACCCACTGAGCAAGGCCAGGGATTCAGCCTACATCCTCATGGATACTAGTCGGGTTTGTCACCACTGAGCCATGATGGGAAATCCCAAAATATTACCTTTTACATAGTGTTTCATTAACTCTGTCCTCTCAGCTTGCTTTCTTTGTTCCAGCCCTCCTTGCCGTCCCTCTTCCCTGTACTTCCTTTCCTTCCCCTGTGTGTCAAACTCCATGTGAAAGACTGTGTAATCTAGGTGCAGGCTGGGTTTGTTTGCCTTCTGACTAGTAGTCATTCAGCCTGTCCGTCTCTCACACGCGTGGACTCGTACACACACGCCGAGAGTGTCAATACTTCTTTAAATTTTGAAAAGCCCTCCCAATTCAATCTCATATGGCAATTATTATTTTGTTTTGTTGACTTTCTTATACTTGGAAGAATTCAGTGATGGTAATTCTTCCGCAGACATGTAATGGGTAGCTTCGATATGCTCCTGATTAGTTATGGAAAAATGTGAGTTCGTATCTTGAAAATTAACATTCTCCAGTACTTTTGTTCCTTGGTGATTTCTTCATGTGCACAAACTATTGTATAAGTTCATTTCTTATGAAGCTTCCCTTTTTGAAAGTAATTTAGAACTCAGGGGAAAATGCCAAAATCCGTGAACAAAAGTGCTTATAGTTACAGACAGGTTCTTTTTTTTTCATTCATTCTTAGTTTTGTGAGACTTAAAAATCTTCCCCTTTGTAGCAAGGAAAGCAATAATTGGAATAATAACAGAAAGTGTATCCTTTTGTTTTATGCTTTTCTATTATTGTGTTTTAACTCAATAGTACCACTGTTATTTAGTTTCTTGCATCAAGTAACCAGATCAGCCTTTAAACTGTCATGTTCATTTTCCTAAAACTTCAAAGGAAATGGATAAGTTTAGCTACAGCCAAAGTTTATTCTATTTTTTAGTGTGAGTTTTAGACCAACCGAAGATTTAGCATGCCAGAATTCTAACTGGCATCCCCAAAGCTTATAATGTAATACCCTTAAATTGAGTATTATTAAATCACCAAGAAGTTTCAAAGTGGCAGAATAAAGATTACGTTAAGTCTGAGATTAAGCTGTCACATCAGAGTAATTTGATTTTAAGCCTGGCTCCACCACCTCCATTAGTAATCTCATCCTTGATAGACACAAAGTTCATCTAATATGAGTTCTCACTGCAGATGAAGTATTGATGTTTTCGTGTTACTTTGGTCAGTCAATAAGGTTAAAAGGATAAAGTTTATTTAGTTTTCAGCATTGCCTTCTTGAAGTCAAATGTCTATTTAATTAAATTTTCCTGTATTTGGCAAGGAAGGACTGTTCATGTCAGCTTTCTTCAGCTTGATATTAAATAGCATATTGTAAAATTTGGTAGAGACTATCTACAGTAATATGAAACAGATGAACTTCAAGTCTACTTAGAAGAACATTAGGAAGTCCAAATTCTTTGTCAAGGTAGTTAATAACTTCTCAGAGTTTCCTAATGCTAAGCGTTTGCATTACGTGTACACATTTTAAATATGATATTTTCTAGCTGGCTTATGGTAATCTGTAATATTTTATCTATTCAAATATTGAACCAAAAATATATAGATCATGCAATTCACTTCTGAACCAAACAGGTGATAATGATTTAGAAACAGCATGTCTTCTGCATTTTATTTCTAATCCAGGTACCTATCACATAATTTTCACATCCGCCCTGCCCTCCTGACAAATTTACAGTTACCTTTTTAATATGCTGAATACAGGTCTAAAGAAAAAAATAAACAGAAATTTAATTTATGAAAAATGTGCCACATTTGAAGTTTAACTTTTTATTTACTCAAAAAGGTCATCGTTTTGTTCAACTCAAAAAATTACAAAATTTACTCAACAATTGAATTGTGTTAATTACGTACAGTTAATACGGGTGCTATGTTAAAGAGTCAACATGGACTATTGAATAAGATGGATGAGATCCTGGCCCTTATGGTATTTTCTTTTCAATGTAGCATGTAGGTCATTAAATGCAGTCAACAACTGCATTTATGATAAATATTACAGAAGAAACCTCTAACAGAACATGTGGTCTGGTGGTAAATTTGTGAGGGCAGAATTTCTTGCTCAAATTTATTTCATGTGGATTCCTGAATCTACATCTGACTTAATCCACAAAGGTGGAGGGAATATCCTGTTCCAGGAAGGAGTGTGTTTCCCAGGAGAGGACTTTGCTTGGCTATGAATTTTACCAGTTACCTGTAGATGATAATTAATCTTCCTGGTTATTTTTCTTCCATAAGAAAATAGTAGATGAACTGTGATTTTAATTGTATTTATTTCTTTTTTTATCATTGTTACAATGGATTTAAATGATTTATTAATTAAATGAAATAGTTAAAGTCTGACTAGCTTATATATTAATCATAATTGCAGCAGAGGGTATATTTTAAAACTCGACCTACCACAAAAATTTTTTCTCATGTACATTCAATGAATATTTATTGACTGCCTTCTATCTCAGTATTAAGTGATATATTCTCCAATTTCTATGTGGTCAAGAACTATATATTTCTTGTCCATATTCATATCCTATTATATATATTGCTCAATATATAGAAGATACTAAGTAGTATTTATTCAGTAACCAATTGAAGACTAAACAGAAATATAAACTCAGTACACTTAAAAAGTTTATCACCAAATAGGAGAGATAATATGAATTCACAAATAGCTGTTACAGCGCTATATGTATAAAATCAAAATTATTATGTACCAGGTGCTAGAGAAGTAGAAAGAAATATTCATGGTGAAGTGAATTAAAAAAATAGGCCTCAATGATGTTTTAAGTCAAACGTATTTGAGTTATTTGAAAATTGATTAAAAAATAGGTGTGAACATCGAAAAGTCAGTGAAACATCATATAAGGTGTAAGTGACAGAAGCCTTTCCATGAAAACACTGTCCACTGTACTTCTGTCCATTTCTGGATTACCCAGGAGCTGGCCTAGTAAGTGCAGCGTGCTTAGGGAACTTTGTGGTGTCTGTGAACTTCAGCCTGGGCTCTCTTTAGAACCTGCAGAACTTCTGCCCTAGTTTTCCTGAGAGAACCCATGCCATCAACATGGAACCTCACTTACTAATCTCAAATTAGCCTGTTATTTGTTATCTCTTAGCCACAGAGAAATTTCTGCCCCATGAAGTCCAAGAGCGATTATTGGACCATAGTGGATAATTCCGAACTATCATTTATAACCCTTACCTCTCCTTTATGGAGAAATATTTAGACTTACCAAACACCGTTCCAGGGGTTCCCAGCCTTAGGCCCCGACTGCCCGAACGGAGAGCATCATTACCTGAGTTTTTCTCCATTGGGCTTCTGACTGCTCCTTTGAGGCACTAGTATCAAAACTTACTTGTCCGTGTGAGGTTATAAAGTATTGATGATTGTGAACTTTGTGATTTGTTCAAAGAACATTTATTGAGCTTCAGTGCTATGTGCTAGGCATTGGGTGAAAAGCTGAAGCTACAAGTGACCAAAGAATCGGTCGCTGACCCGAGGGATGGAAAAGAGGTTACACACATTCAAATTCTTGTGACATTCTCAAATACTTGGTTCTAAAGTTCCACTAATTATTCATTAAATAAATTATTTATGGAAGTTTTAGTAGTATGTGAGATTATATTAAGAAAATATGTGATTAAGTATTATAATCATTTTGGTGAGCCATTCTACATTCAGTCATGGTGCATTGCCATCTTGGAGACCAGCCGCTTCTTATAAACTGGGACAACTGCATAATACATAGGCTTCCAGAAAATCCACTTTAAAATTATATTGTATGTAAATGGCAGACTGTGCTTTCCTGATGGGTGGCATTATGTAATCCAGTTAAAATGACTTTCTTTTTAACTCTGGAGCGTTGACTTAAATTAGTTTATCTTGAGGCTTCAGCATCTCACTTAAACCATTAGTGTGCTTCTTCCTCTAGGGACTCTCAATTATAGCTTCCCATTCAGAATGTAATCCCATCAGAAATGGCAATAATACCTTATACCTGGTAACATCTTTCATCTGAAGAAGTCTTGAACACTTTTAAATGCGGCTTTGTTAATGTTTGGCATATCCCTGAGATGTAGCCACTAGCTGAGAAGAAATTCTTGAGTTTTACAGATGGAAACGTGAAGTGAAGGAGAAAAGTGGTGTTCTCCGAGGGTGATTTTAAGGGGAAAGTTTGATATGAAGTAATGTGCACTTTAAAATGTGGAAAAACCATGAGAAGGAGTAAGTTGAAAACCAGAGTTACTCCAAGGGAATGTAAATTCTGTAGAAGTACATGTGTAATAGTTAATTTTAATTTTAAAAATCATTTTCCAGTAATTATTTATTGACTGGCTACCCTGGGCTTCTGGTATACTGTGCACTGAGAACAGCAGGAAGCGAAATGGAACCAGCTGAGGCTGGGGCGGAAGTCACAGTGTTCAGATGCTCCAAGGCCTGTGGGCCGGGAGAGGCTTCTGGGCTTGGTCTGATTTTGCTGAAGATCTTAAAGCATGTTTTAGGCTTAAAAACAGATCACTCTCGGTAGCTGTCAAATAGAAGATTTAAGAGAATTTGTAGGGAAAACCCATTCGGATTTTTATTTATAATCTTTATTTATATATTGGTTGTTTTTGCTCTTATCTCTTAACCACGTGCTCAGTGGTTCCTAAACACATAGTAGTAACTTCTAGAAATATGTACAATTATATAGGAGTAAGTAATGTTGAACGTATTAAGTATGCTGTTTTGCTTATTCAAGAACTACTTGAAAATTACCTAACTTAGAAGAAAGTGTTGTGATAAATAATGCTTCTAATAAGTTACAGTCTGATAGGAAGGTTTAGATCTGTGCTCTCGTAAAGAATCTACCTACCTACCTACCCACCTGCCTACCTACCTAATCTGTCTGTCACATGGTCTAGATAAGGTGTTGTGGGAGGAGTTCTAAAGAGAAAACCATTAACGGAGGAGGAAATGACCAACCAGGAAGAAAGAGCCAATCCACGAAAATGTATATAAATAGATTCACAAATAACCATGTCATTTATTTCGCCAACACTATGCAAAGTTATGAAGAATATATAGATGTGGATAAGACACTATGTTTGTATTCATAATGCTCATACTCTATTAGAAAAAAACAAATACTTGCATTAAAAAAAAACAATACTAGGTACAGGGCTGTGAGGACCACAAAGTGGGAAAATGAAAGAGGAAATTTAGTCTCACCACTGAACCCAAGCCAGTTTTAAATTTGAGAATAGGATACAATAAAAGAGCAGGTTTTTATTCGAGAGAACACATCTTCCCTTAAATGCCGGTGTAGAAGACAGATGCATCAGAGAATTTTAGGAAATGTTATTACAGTTGGGTTCCAGTGCCTTCGATTCCAGCAGGACTATGTAGGTAGATAAATGCGACAGTCCAGATACTGAGTGATTCCAGCTGAAGCAAGGTGCTGGTGATGGTGCTGGGGAGAAATGAAATTGAGATGAGGTGGTGAAGAAAATTTGAGAGAAGCTAACAAATTTTTAAATGCGGTAAAAAGTCAAGAGCTAAGTTTTGAGCCATAGTGATTGTGCGAGTGGTAGTGTTGTTTACAGCAGGGAATGAAGACACGTTGAGTTGTAGAGTTCAGTGATGTGGTGTTGAAAGTAAGTCTTAAACACATGAAGTTTGGGGTACAGGTGCATCAGTGCTCGGCAGTAATGATGACCTCGGGGTCAGAAAAGAGGTTGGGTTAGGAAAGAAAAATAATAGCACATGGTAAAGATTTGAGGCCTTTTTCCTGAAACCTAACTTAATTCTCAAAACGTGCTGAGCAAATACTGCTAAAACCCAAGGTCATGCAGCTAATACGTGGACCAGATGTTTGAACTCCTTCAGAGTCATTTCACTGAATCAAACCCGTATGCTGCCACTAAGGAGGGAATTAAATATCTGAGTGTCATTTGTAAAGAGGGACAAGTGGTATTTTGAGAGTGGTGTAAGCATCTGAAACTAAGCAGATCAGAAAAGGTAGGGAACTCACGTTTGGAAAACAGGATGGAGATATGTATGAGAAGGCTGGTCCAAGTTGAAAGAAGCTAATTCAGAATCTAGGACAAAAGCCAGTGTTACAAAAACTAGGAGAAAGGATTTTAAAGCCAAAGAAACCTATTAGCTTATAGAATTCTCTAGCACGGCATTTCTCTGAGTATGTCCTGTGGAACGTTAGCCACACAGCATGTCTGAGGGGATAGAGGGAGAACTCCATCATCAGGGAAGTTCGGAAGACACGAAGTAATAGGCGGCCACAGCCCTCCTTTCCCTCAGCTTCCAGCATTGCAGTGGAAATGAGCATATCAAAGGTATAGGGAAACAATTAAATGAAGTCATTAAATGCATGGTGGCATAGAAGGCGCCTTCTTTTTTTTATTTTTTGCACCTATAAAATGCAGATTTGAACATAATTTCAACAAAGGAGATTTAGAGGTAGGATGAAGATGCTAAAAGAGGGGGCTCAATTACTAGGATCTAAGGCATGTTGAAAGGGATGTGTGGAGGAAAAAGAACCCTGTCAATCTGGACACGAGGGGTTAGGAGTAAAAGATGGAAGAGAGTTGAGGAACTGTAAATTTGGACAAAAGGGTGAGGCCCACTAGTTTGGTGACTGTGTTTTAGAATTACCCTGGAGCCAGCTGGTGACAGAACTGACTCACTCCAGGGGATCTGGATGTGCAGAGGGTGAGAGGAATGCCAGGCCCTGGATTATTGGTTTTTTCCTGCTAATAACTCCAGTTTCTTTGTTTCGTGGTGTCTAGATCCCACTTCTTTCTGGTCTCAGAAAGAAGCCCACCTTGATGTTACTGGCCTCAAAATGTGTTGCTCAGAACTGAAAACAGTAATGCAGTTGCCTTTTCTAGGGCACAGTGTGTTTTATGTCTTCTGACAACATAATCAGAGGGCTTCGTTCTCTTTGAATTTCAGTCAATTGTATTCAATTTATATGCATTTTTTAAATTCTTCTAGTAACTATACAACTTTTTACATGAATGAAACACCTTTTTAAGTTTCCTTTAGAATTTGCATTTCCATTTTATTACTATCAGCCCTTTATTCTTGCCTTGTATTTCAAGGACTTTTTCAAATATTCATTTTGACTTCCTTTTTATTAGAGCCGGTAGCTTTGTGTGAGTTGCAGATTTTACTTTTATGCCTTTGATTTCTCCAACTGAATATCAATTTTAGAGTGATCAGCATAAAGAACAGAGATTTGCTGAAAGCTGCTAGAAATCATTCTCAACCTTAACTTACCCAGGAATCTCTTTGGATGCTATTATTAATTGCATCAAGCTCACTGAGGATAGCTTCAGGTCCTTTTAAGTGAATCATCAGTGTTGTTTTTATTTCTGCAATCTGTTCACTTTTATATCTAGGATAAACTTTGTTGAAACCGTTTGGTGTCCAGTAAAATCTTAACTCCTGCATTTCCTGATTTTCTATGAAGAAAGTGGTATTAATTTGGTATAATTTGTGAGTGATTCCATTTCAAGTACTTAGAGCCATCTCTTCAATCAGTCTAGAGTGTAGTTTGTCCTCTAACTCAGAATCACTAATACGTTTCTCTAAACTTCTGTTTCCTCCATTTCTGCAAAGGGCATGTGTCTTTCCTCTTGCTTCTCCACAGCCTTCCTTTGTATTTTACCATTTTATTTGTGGAGTCGTTTATCCTGTTGCCTTTGGATTCATGAGTAATTTATTCAAATTCTTGGTACCTCCATCTCCAGATCGACAACATGAGAATATTGATCATATCTACCTTATAACACTGTGAGGATTAAATAAACTTAAGGGCTGAAAACATATTTCACACAGAGTAAATACTCAACAAATCCTGTTATTTTTTTCAGTACCCTAGTCTTGACTAAGAAGCGTGATCCATTTACAACCCTAGTGTGCAAGTACTTTTGGCAACTGTAAGTCGTTGACTAAATACAAGAGTGTCTTTCAATTACTAAGCGTGAGGAGTGCAAGGCTTATGTTGGAAACCTAGCGTTTAATTATTTCTACATAGCTGTGAGAGATATCTCTCCATTTAAAAAATACGTAATAATGACTTTTGTTTATCCATTCAACATCTGAAAATAACTTTCTGAATTTGAAGTCACAACACCAGATACCTGAAAAAATAGGATATGGCTTTAGGAAAAATGGATCAATTTATAAAAGAGATAGACATCAAGACTGTTATTTCTATTGTCAGAGAGAACAAATTAGGACGGTCTTGCTGGGCAGTGACTCAGAGAAGCAGATGACAGAGAAAATAGGTGCTAAAAAAAGACCAAACCTGTGACCACAGGATCTGTATCCCCTTCCTCCATATAGGATTTTCCTTTATGATGTATTTCTTCCATTGTGTGCTTTGATGTTTGTTTTAACCGTTTTTCTTTTTTACATAAAATGGTCTGTTTAGAGGCCAGAGGGAGGAAAAGATGAGGAATAGAACCTGCGCCCTAGGAGATGGTCACTTGTCACTGGGGCTCAGAATCACCTGATTCGGAAGTGCTAGGCAAGGTACCCTTTCTTTGCGGGTAGCACCTGTGTTCTGTAAAAGGCGTGTAACGATCTTTAAAATCTATTAACAGTATTTCATGGGGCCACACTATTCCTAGCCCAAGAATTTCAGTGGGAACACAAAAATGATAATTGCTAAGGAAGGTCAAGTGTGTTCCAGGCTTTGTTCCTTGATATCGCTGCAAATCCAAGATTGATTGCCAAAAAATGTATCAAAGTCTCTCACCTTACCCATAAGTAAACATTCCCACAGGAAGTGCCCTTTTGTGAGTACAAATACTTAGGAAGATAAAATATAGAGTAAGTGTTCTGTGTAAGTGGCAGTGTGTTGATTTCTTTGTAATTGCTATCTTTTCCAAGATATTAAAGTGTTTGTTTGACCTTGATTTTTTTAAGGCTGTGTTTGTTTAACTCTGTTCCAACATGAACATTTTTAACTATCAGATCTTAGAAATACTTTCCAGTATGTATGAGTGTACTGGGAATCTTTTTAAGCAAATGAAGAAGAATTGTGGGAAAGGAATAAGACCCCTGGAGTTTCATGTGCTTTTCTTTCTTCATTTGTATCCCAGCAAGTTCTCCTTGGTGTGTAAGATCATATACTGTTGCACGACCCCCCCAGGAGTTCCCCTCGTGGCTCAGTGGTTAACGAATCTGACTAACATCCATGAGGATGTGGGTTCGGTCCCTGGCCTCGCTCAGTGGGTTAAGGATCCGGCATTGCCATAAGCTGTGGTGTAGGCTGCAGACACGGCTCGCTTCGGGCATGGCTGTGGCAGTGGTGTAAGCCGGCGGCTGCAGCTCCAGCTGGGAACCTCCATATGCCATAGGTGTGGCTCTAAAAAGACAAAAAAAAGAAAAAAAGATCCCCTGATGCCAGGCCCACAGCTTGCGTGTCTACCACAGGTCTACCAGGACACCGGTTCAGGCACAGTGGAGGGTTTAGCCCCTCATGCCGCTGCCTGTGCTACTTTATTCCAAACTCACTGTGGGTCACCCCCCCTCAGCTTTATTCTTCCCCTTCTTTGGGGGCTATTATGTGTGTTTAACTGTGTTTTTGTCAGAATGAGGCATTTGACTTACCCACATTTTAGACATTATTTCCTGAAATTCAAGTTTCATGGGTCATTTGGTACAGTTACTGGCTTATTTTCAAACTTGCCATCACCCTTTGTTTAGAGTTGCTGACATTTTCATGTTTATTCATGAAAGATGTCATGTGAATTTACACTGGCACTGGGAGAGGGCGGCCACGGTGCCAACAATAAGTGTCATTTGGGATGTAGAGGGATTTAGAGCCATAATAAAGTGTCTCATTCTAAGTAATGTATGGGGTCATAAATCTTACCTTTCAAATGCCTTTCTTTAATTGCAGTTGCTGGTTGTTGCTGTTTCTATACCAATACCAAGAAAGCTTTAAATGTTCTTAATATGTTTGCAGACAGTTTAAAACAAGTTTTTAATGGCAATTTTTCCCCCTAAGTTACTGGTTATTTAAACTCTTAAGGTCTTCGAGTTTTTTAATGCAGAATTTCCCAGTTGAAAATTCAGAATTTCTTCTTTCTTCCTTTCTTTTTTTTAAGGCCCCATCCACGGCATGTCTAAGTTCCCAGTCAGGGTTCAATCTGAGCTGCAGCTGAGGCAGCTGTAGATCCTTTAACTCACTGCGCCAAGGCCAGAGATCAAACCCGTACCTCTCAAGCGACCCGAGCCACTACAGTTGTATCCTTAACCTGCTGTGCCATGGTGGGAACTCCAAAATTCAAAATTTCCTAGATTTTTTTTTGTAAAGTAGAAACTAGAAAACTCAGTAAAAATGCCAAGAAACACATGATGCTTTTATACTTTTATTTTTAGTTATAAATGAAAATCGACGAACGGTAGAAGATCACCTATTCCATTTTTAACAGTTGTTACACTTCCAGTTTAAGCCTCATGTAACCCATAGAACATTTCATGAAGAGTCATACCGATCTTGATATTAACCCTCTGACTGGCCGTTTGTAGCACGTTGGATCTGTTTAAATTCAGCCCATTATTTTAGCCCAATTTAGATTTAATCCGGTACTTTATTTCATATGTAAATGTTACGGAAATGGCTCGTGTATTTAATTTTCTAATTAGTTAATCAGTAGAAGGCCTATCTTTAGCAGAATTATAAAAACCGTGAAAGCAAGGAGACTCTGTGTTTGCTTGTTCTCTGCTTGGCAGTGACCCTTCAGGCACAGCAGTCATTTCAACAGCAACGAAGATAATAACAGTCATACTAGTGGTTACCAAGCTTTTATTCAACCCCTGTTCAAGTTTTGTAATAAGCCAGAGAGGTGGAGACTTTTGTTATCCTTTTTTTTTTAACCACAGGGAAACTGAAACCCAGAAATATGATGTAATTCACCCACCGATGCACAGCTACTCGGTGGTACAGCCACATGAATCCATGTGAAACTACGTGACCCAAAACCCGCTCTCTTCGCCACTGCGGTCCTCTGCCCACTAAAAAAGTACCGTGTAATGAACTGTTTGTAGAATTCATTATTTTTAATGCATCAGTCTGGATTCTGCCAGTAATGATTAGTATGTATTTTATTAATAATTGCAGTCAAACTTCTGGTGTATTCCAAGGAGCTAATACTTGAGTATAGAAGACTACACACCATATAATAAAACTGAAGTAGGCAGATGCACCTGAATTCTTGGGGTGACTTCTGAGTCCTCGTGACCTTTATCGGGGTGTGAGTGTGCTGTCTGCTAGGCAGCAGTTATTCAGAGAAGCAGAGGCTTTTTTTTTTTACTGTAGCCCAGTTGGCTTTTCTATGGCTAGAGTTTTGAAATAATTAACATAGAAAACATACTTATTACTTCTTAAACTGAACTTGGTTAATGGACACTGCTCTTACAGATGTTTAAATTAGCGTGGGTTCTTCACCTCACTCAAATATGTAAACAGTGGCATTAAAGGCAGTTCTGAAGTCAGTGACCGGATATGAGGTTTGTCCTGGGTTTTGGAGTCAAAGCTTTTATGAAATTCTAGTTTTCTGTATTTATAAAAGAAAGACAATTAATGACTTTGTTGTTCAGAAAAAAAATGATGATATTTACAGGAAGAAAAGCCAGGGAAGCATGGCCATGGATCCAGTTTTGAGGCAGCTTTGAAATATCCTTCAATTTTCATCAGTGGAGACCTCTCTTCTCAGTGGAGACCCTTATCTGTAGGACGTCCCTGCCTTTGGCCTGAGGGGTGGGCAGTCCTTGAATTCTTCAGCCCCGGCGGCAGGCCCATAGAAATTCAGCAGTTTGGTGAATCTCTGAATTCCCAAAGCGTATTGTGAAAGAATTAAACTGAGTAAGGTTATTGTAGATTATGCTTAGAGTGTGTATCAGTGGTCCTGAACCAGGCGTGTACATGTGTATCTTAAAACACATCCAAGTACCAGAATCTTGGTGGCTGTCTTGAATGAATTAAATTTCATTCACAGAGAGACTTCTTGTAACACGCTCTCACATAACTGTTTTCTGACCTTCTGCTTTTGTAAACTTGCTTAATTGGGAGGGTTGTTTTGTTTTGTTTTGTTTTGTTGGCATTGGCTGTGCTTTGAGTAGGTTGTTCCCTACGTGTTACCACCTGACTGCACTCACCGAATCCCCCAGCAGACATGACGCTTCTCGGTTGCATTAATGGTAACGATTTTGCACATCGATCAACATTTAGCACCACATCTGTGAAGCATTGGTGGTATATTATGAATTATACAGAACTTTTCAAACTGTCCAGGCAAGTCAGCCTCAGGAAGGCATTATCCCTAAGGGAAGAACAATCTTGTGACTTCAGAGACCTAATTAGATACGTTTAAAAAAAACACAGCCTCTTCTTTTATCAGAACTTGCTTTGCTCTTAAAACACATTGCAGCACGAGTGTCAGCATTTACCAACAATGTGAGCGATATTTTTTGCCTGTTATAATTTTAATGGAAAATGTACTTTACTGCACTAGCTGTAGATGACATTTAGTTCGCAAGATTGAGTTCCTCTTAAATAGAGTATGCAATGATTGCTGCTGCTTCTTTCTGTTCTTTTTATCTATTACTAAAGTTAGGATCCATTTGGCAGCAGGGAATGCTATGAACCTAACAGTGCTATCTTAAAACATATGCTTCAGAATTTTTGCTGTAATAGTACGATTATAGAACTAATAGACACAACTGTTTCAGTAAATCAGTTAGAATACCACTAGCTTTGAACAGTGTCAGGGAAAAATATATTTGAGAGTTTTTGGAAACACTGCATGTAAAAGTATGTTTTACATCTGCATTTCCTCTTTTTTTTTTTTTCCCATGACATGCATCAGCTTGATGTAGGATCGCAGTTCCCAGACCAGGATTTGAACCTGGGCCATGGCAGTGAAAGCTCCGAATCCTAACCTAGACCACCAGGGAACTCCCTGAATTTCATTCTGTACTCTGTTATATCCACAAACGAAAATAAATCTAAGCATTTTGATTAGAATATAAGTTTTATAATCTTATAAATCTGGATTTAAATCCTGAGCTTGTCAGTAACAATTGTGTGATTTGTGTCCTTGGACTCTTCAGTTCACCGAGCCTTCGAAAGGAAGTGAAGACCCTGACATGCGTGTTTTTAATAAACATGAATGTTTTTAATAAACAGTAGGATGTTGTGGGAAGACACAGGCAGACACAAGGCGTGAGTGAAGGCTGGCAAACTGGGAGAAACGCAGACGGGTTCTTTTGGATTCCTCTCGGCTTCCCTCTGTCTTCAGAGATAAGGATGCTCCTTTCTTCGGGGCCTCGGGAGGGCCCTTCTCACATGAGTGTCTGATGACCTTCAAGGGAGGGTCAGAGTCCCGCCTGCACCTGCTGTTTCTCACATTCTTTCAGCTTGAAATATTGACTGTGCTGGGGTGCCCATTTTAGGGCCTCATATTCTGAGCCCCTTCACGGTATACTCATAGTTGATCTCAGCATGTGGGCATACTTGCCATGTATTTAATTCAAGAGACGGCTTCATGTGCATGGAGGCAGCTGATACCTTATTCTTCACTGCAATTTCCGTTCCTTTTGTCTCTCGGTGGAGCAGCCTCCGTAGACATGTATGTTCCGTGTTTCTTCATTGAAATGTGTTGGTTTCAAATTAAAATTGCCCATTTTCACAAAAGTGACTGTCACATGTCTTCGAGATTGTCCGTCGGTTACACCTGGGTATTTGAGGTGCACGGCACCCAGGTAAATGGTGGGAAATGCTGAGGACTGTTATGCAGCTACGCCCAAGTACCCTGCTCATTAGAAAGTAATTGCATATACATTAATGAAGACTTTTTATTATTTTAGTACATAAGTATGAATGCATATTACGACATTACTAGCTTGATTCTGTAGCTGCTTTTACATTAATAAACATACTGTCATTTAATATTAATTATACACATAGTTAATGGTCGTTTGTACTCATTTCCTCCAATGAAGAAACATTTTGGAGCCAATTATGCTTGGATGATGAGCACTGAGTATACTCATTTTTTTCCTGTATGTTCTTTCTCCATCTAGAAATTAGTCCTTATTAACTTATCATTATGTTCATTAAGTCAATAAATCAGCAAGTATTTATTGTGTACCCAGTGCTCACCAAAGCATACATTTTGTTGCCTTTAAATTCCTTATAAATATTTCAGGTTGCTTGCTAATTTACTGTGTTAGATTAATTGACCTTCATCTACTTCTAGGCTTAAATTATGTTCTCTCAGAATCTTAAAAGTTGCAAGGGTTCACTTTTCTGTATGTAGTTAGTAAATGAAAACATTTGAGTTAAAATTGCAAGGACTGGAATTCCCGTTGTGACTCAGCGGGTTAAGGACCTGACATAGTCTCTGTGAGGATGCAGTTTCCATCCCTGACCCCGCTTAGTGGGTTAAGGATCTGGCCTTGCTGCAAGCTGCGGACTGGGGGGTAGGTGCGCCTCCGAGCCAGCGCCCCTTGGCTGTGTAGGCCTGCAGCTACCGCTCGATTTGATGCCTAGCCTGGGCACTCCCGTACGCCTCAGGTGTGGCAATAAAAGGAAAAATTTCTCAAAAACTGCAAGCACTGCCCATCCTTTCATACTCATTATTCAAGAATTTTGAACTCATTTTAACTACGCTGAACTACAAGTGATTTATTAAAATAACTTTACATGCTATATTTTAAAAGGCCGGTAAATAAGACCCCCCCCCCAAAAAATGGGTCATGGTTTTTACATAGGAAGAATTTTAATGGTTTCTTAGAATGACGTTCTATTTAAATACATTTTCTCTCGTCAAGATAGGAGAGGCTCTCACAAGGCTAAATTTCAAGTGGTGGAGAAGAACTGACAGTTCAGACAAAGGCCCACTCGTCATACGGTTCTTAGCTGCTTGTGAACTTGGGATATATGGTCCAGCGATTTATCTTTCTCTTTCTCCATTCCTAGGGCTGACATAAGAATAAACAGCATCAGCTACAACAGGTTCTATTGTCCCCTTTGTGCGCTTGCAGCAGGAGTTCCGTGGAACTTGTAAATTTTAGGCTCCTAGCTTCAATTCCTTTTCGAACTTGGTACTCTCGGCTGTGTCTAACTGAGAAGGATGTTATAAAAAGAAGCTACATTACAGTGGTTAAAAAAAAAATGGAGAAAGACTGAAGAAAAAGTGACTGCTAAATAAATGTGAAGCTCAGTGTTATGAGAGAATGAATTGAAGTTAAAGATTAAAGTCTAGGGAATTCCGCTCAAGTATAGCTGGCGAAGGATCTGGTGTTGTCTCTACAGCAGCAGTATGGGTTCGATCCCCAGCCCAGTGCAGTGTTTCCATAGTGGCTGTGGCCCGAAACCTGCTGGATTTGATCCCTGGCCCAGGAACTTTCATATGCTGTGGGTGCAGGCAAAAAGAAAAAAAAAAAAATTAAAAATAAAGTCTAGGTGCTGTTTTATTTACCTGTGGGCTCTCTCTCTCTCTCTCTTTCTCTCTCTCTCTCTCTCCCTCTCTCCCTCCATCCCTCTCTCTCTCTCTCTCCCTCTCTCTCTCTCTCGGCCAATGCCTCTGACCTCTGACCCACACACAGCATCTCCTTGGCTCAACTTTGATTTTACCCACACCTGAAGTGAGCTATTTTTTGGAACCTCAGGCCTACCCCAGCTACCCCATTCTCAATACAGATGGCATCTCTCTGGCACTTAGCACACTGCTGTAAGACTGTCCCCAAGAGCCAGAAGCTTCTTTGGCCGGCTCCCACCATTCACTTGTAGGCAGGAGAGTTCAGCTGGTGAGGGGTTGTCTTTAACTACTGGCGAGAAAGGGCCTGTGTATCATTACCTCAGATTTACATTTCTCAGCAAACTATCTCAGCGATCTGGACAGACTTTGGTCCTCCTTGCCAACAGTGGCAACTGCAATAATTATGCATATTGTGACTTTTCTTGCTTTTCAGGTTCTCTCTCCCTATTCCTTCACACTTGTCTCCCGGGACCATCTCCCAAATAAACTCCCTATGCCAAAGTTCTTGTTTCAGGCGCTGCTTTTCTGAGGATCCCAAATCAGGAAAGTATACCACGTAAGAATGTTTGGATTTATTATGTTTGAGTAACTCAAAACATCTGTAGGCATCACCAGTCAATAAGTATCTTCCAACTATTAGTTAATCAGTTGGTGTTATTATAAAATATTACATAGCATTTTGTACATTGGATTTGGCAAATTGTTAATCATTTTACCACCTTTGTTAGCTACCTTCTTAGAATGTAACTATAATCTTGTTGGTGAAGTAAGATTTACATGTTTGAAACAACTGGCTGCTATTATAGAGAATCTGTTCCTTTCTGGCATTTCACCGATTACTGAATTTCTTGCAAACATACTCGTTGGAGTAATGTCTTACTCCAGATCTCCCAAAGGGATCAACTTTAGCAAAACTCTTTTCCCGAAGGCTTATTTTTCAAAAACAGGCCTTTGTGAAAGTTGTGGTACACATAGGAAGTTGTTGCAAATTTCACAGAAGAGGTAGGATTTCAAACAATCGTGGATAAATACGCCGGATGCTGTGAAAGTCAGAGCACAGGTAGACGGGGACTGGGTTTCACTCCAAAAGAGATGGTTTGGGGGAAAGGGGCCCTGTAACCAGCTTGCTTTTTTCTTGTGTAAAAAGGGAAGTTTGTGTGCAAGAAAAGAGTACATAAAAATGAAAGCAAGGCATTCATTCACGCACAGCTTTTTAGAAGTAAAATATAATGTGTCACCGTAAAAATTCTGGCATTTATCTATGGAGAGATTTTTTTTTCTTTTTTCTTTTTTTACTCGTAGATATGTAAAGCATGCAGTGTGTCTGTTTTACAGTTACGGGCTTGATCTGATTGAATAAACATCAATATCTTTCTTCCACTGTATTGTCATAACCAAGAATAAAGTAATCACCACACAGAACTGGTATTATCCGTGAGCATCATTCTGGCTGATGCGTGCTTGACCAGTGGGTAAGAATGACTCTAGGGGGGATGGTTTTATCAGCCGTATCCACACCATCTTCTGTGGGAGGTAAAGCATTGTCATAAGGAAGCGTTTGTCTTTCTTCAGAATAAAGAGTATTTTCCACTACGATACTGTCAAAGAGAAGTACTGGCTATTTCCAGCGTTTGGTTTTACCCCTCAATTCCCGGTTTATGTATATTAGACTAAATTTGCTTTTATTTTCACTTGTCCACATGGAAGTAAACTAGGTTTGTTAATAGGCTCTTTTTCTGGCAGTAAATTTAAGAAAAGCCTCAGACTAACATAAAATGTAGCCAGCCAAGTTAAGCTATCTTGCCTCTTTCAATACTGAAGAAATAAAAGACACAAATCTTTCAAGGTCTTGATGTAGCCCTCATGGACCCTTTCCTAAATATTCCCAGGTACATATCAGAAATATAGATCTGGTTTATTAAACTGCCATTTATTAATCTTAACAAAGTAGCACTGCTGCCAGGGACAAAAAAGGGAAAATAGCCTATCTCTCTGCCTTTTTGAAGTTTTGCAGGATAAATATGTCCTGATTTTAAATGAAAGTAAACATCAGTAAACTAGATGGATTTATTGAGTTAGCTTGTAGCAAAATGAGCTTGCTCCATTTTCACATACTTTTTCTGGTAGTGAATGCTTTAATCTATTGATGCCACAGAGAAATGCTGTATTAGCTATAAAACAGGAAGAGGACCCGGTTCAGTGACAGAACCAATACTATGTGGAGTGCAGCAAGTGCTTTGCAAGAATTTAATGGCCATGATTTCAAGTAGACAATATGTAATTTACTGAGCTGAGAGAGAAGATTCATAGAAGATGGCTGCATTCTCCAAATACATACACCTAACTTAGGCATGGAATTAAGACATCAGTTTTACAATGGTAGAAGAAACCGTGTGATTTCAGAAAGAAGGAAAATCCATTTTCGTGGCATGGCTACACACTAGAATTGTATAGTCTGTTCTTCCTTTGGTGGGATAAGCACTGACTTTGACTTCCATCGCTAAGGAGTTGTCATTTCTTATCACGGATCTCTCCTTTTCTCTAAAATTGGTGGCACAGTGAAGCGCAGACCCCACTATGGTCTGATGAGTCCATGCCACATGCGTGCGAACGAGCTGATGCTAAGCGAAGACATGTGCATTAAGGTGCTATTGTTTGTGACGAGAAAATGTCAACTTGAGAGACCTAAGAGATTTTAAACTTAGCTCACACTCTCTTTGGAAACATGTCATTTATTTGAAAGCAGATACTTTGGGGTTTAGTAGGTGCAAACTCTTGTATTTGGGAAGGATAAGCAACAAGGCCCTACTGGGGAGCCTGGGGAACTACATCCGGTCTCCTGGGATAGACCAAGATGGAAAAAGTTTAAAAGGAATGCGTATCTGCGTATGACTGAATCGCTTTGCTCTTGGCGCAGAAATTGGCACACCGTTGTAAATCAACTATACTTTAAATTAAAAAAAGAAAAAGGAAAGTAGGTACCAGAATCTGTAGGCCACATAGTTTTTATACAAGTAGGAAATCAGCCAGAATTCACAACTCGAGATTTCATTTAAAACATCATACTTTTAAATCTGTTTTTCAGATTTATTGACATTTAAAATACGGTGTCAGACTGTCGTGTTACTTGATTTTATGAGTGAGAAAAAGTGGTCATTATAAACCGATAAGTAATCTTGAGAGCCGGTGGAGACTGTCTGATAAGCATGTATTTTGGAGCCCGGCTGCCCTGTTTCTTACTAAATTTGTGACCTTGGGCAAGTGACTTAATTTCTCCTCCTTATACTTTCATCATCTGTAAAATGGTGAGAGTGTATCCTAAAGAGTCGTTTTGATAATTAAATGAGTTAATAGTAAGGGTTTCCACATAGTAAACGTCAGTAACTGTTGGCCGTTGTTGATGTCAGTGCTTCTTCTTTCAAAATTACATGTTTATGTTCATGTTTTAAAATGC
The DNA here is from genome assembly GCA_004024745.2 of Catagonus wagneri. Classification (NCBI taxonomy): domain Eukaryota; kingdom Metazoa; phylum Chordata; class Mammalia; order Artiodactyla; family Tayassuidae; genus Catagonus; species Catagonus wagneri. The sequence goes on along the minus strand of PVHT020000886.1, from coordinate 26,498,541 downwards.
CAAAAAATGCAAATGACTATGTTTTCAATGTTCATTATTTTAAAATGCAGCACGATGCAACAGAGTCTAGTGGTTGTTTTTTAAAGTCACTAGACAGTAACCTAAAATATTAAATGGGCTTATTAACTCAACATAAAATGTTTACTTCAGCATAGCAATTATGCAGTCCACATACACATATCATTTTAACTGTTTTCCTTTATTTTGCCTTTGATAATAGGAGTAAAGCTAAACCAGTTACTTAAGAGCATCATAGATAGAGACCCCTTGTGTTGACTTAACAAATTCACAGTCTTTATTGAGTAGCTTTTATATTCCAGGGACTATTCTAGGTTCTGGGACACAGCAGTGAATAAAATGAGAGAATCCTGCACATACACAGCTAACCCTCTAGTAAGTTAATGCGATGTGTCAGAATATGGGGCTTCCCGAAAAAAATAGTTTCTATTTGAAATTTACTTGGTCTTTCGTGTTGTATTTTTTAAATCACCTTATGCAGTAGATGTAATAATAATATTTTCAGTACTCACAGTTATACCTATAAACACAAAATTAAACATTTAAATGAATACCATCTACAGTCAGTTTACTAGATGCCAACCATGTTTTGTTTGTTTACAGGAAGTTTTTTTTTATTAAAAGAGTGAGAAAATTATACATAATAATGTTATACTGTTGATAGTTCCTTCCTCAGTGCTCTAAGCAGCAAATTGATTTGTAGGCTCCTTCTACAGATAGCTTTTAAGGCAAAATTAACTAACAAACAAACAGTTGGAAGATGTTAGTTTAAATAGACTGTAAAGAATCTTGCTAGTGGTCCACTAGAGCAAAGAATAATATGCATTTATTGCATCCTCTAAAACTTGCTTTTCCTCTAATTTGACATATTTTACCGAAACAAAAATATATTTACTGAATTACTGAGCAGATGTTGGCTGAGGATTATAAAGAACGGAAGGGAAAGCACGCTTTGTGTTGTTTGTTTTAATTTAATTTTTTCAGCTTTTACTTATTTATTTTTATTTATTTTATCATCACAAGTCAATTTGATTGCATTTGCATCCCAAACCCTCAGTGCATCCCCCTACCCCCCAGAAAAATTTGATATCTCAGCTTTGGGTGTTGCACCATCCCTTATCCATCTGAAGGACTTCCTGCTTATTATTTCCTTTCTCAACTTTGACCTAGCTAATTTACAACCATCTTTTAAACAGCGTTTATTTCTTCTGTCACTGTCTCTCAAAGGGAGACCATAAATGCACAGGGAAAAAAGGAAAGAATATGCTTTGGCTCTTAGGAGCATAGGATTCTCATGTCAAATGTCATAACATTGCAGAGCTGAACTCCATCATGGATACTTTCAACTATGACTGAGAAAAAAGTAGAAACTGGAGTTCCCGTGGTGGCTCAACAGAAAAGAATCCGACTAGTATCCATGAGGACCGTGACGTTTGATCCCCGGCCTCACTCAGTGGGTTAAGGAACCGGCGTTGCCGTGAGCAGTGGTGTAGGTTGCAGACGCGGCTCAGATCCTGCATTGCTGTGGCTGTGGTGTAGGCCGGCAGCTACAGCTCTGATTGGACCCCTAGCCTGGGAACCTCCATATGCCATGGGTGTGACCCTAAAAATACAAAACAAAACAAGTAGAAACTATTCACTATAGAATTCAGTGTGTCTGGCTAGGTCAGTGGCACTTTTCTACTAAATCATCATAGACACGCTGTGATGGACACTGAAGAATTAAGAAACAGGATCCCTCCCGTGGGAAATCTTCCATGTCTACAGTTTACTCTAGGGTGCCTAATTAATATACGTGTTTTCCCTTCCCATAGGAAAAAAAGCAGCCGATAGTTTTATGCCTGTTACCTTTATTTTGGCATACTTAATCCTTCTACTCGTGCATCTCCTTCAACTCTGTCGGGCAGTGCTGATTTAAGTCAAATGCTGACTCCTGCCTTTACAGGTGACGAGTGTGTGCCTCCTGAGTCTGGAAGGTGACACTGCCCTAAAAGGTGTCCAAAAAGAAACCCTCTTGTCTGAAAAGAGATCCTAAGTAGGTGGCTCTGAGAAGAGATTCTTTAGCAAAACTCAGCGAAGTACTTATTTTCAAGATAAGTCATCTCTAGTTATTAATACTAACTCTAAAAAGGTTTTGTTTATTGAGATCACAATCAGATATTTTCCTTGAGATCAGGCCATCAAATTATTTTCTATACCTGATAAATGTAATTTAGTGAATACAGTGCGATTGGCATTTAGAAGGTAATGCTGGCAGCTGAGAACTCTGTTCCTTGCTCAACTGATGGAATTATTCAACAGCAGTAGCTTGCACCTGAAAGATACTGGTTTAGCCTTGGGTTCTTGTGCAGGAGGCCTGCCACTGGATCCTGGGTTTGCCTCTTACTGTTTCTCTTATCTGCATCTAGTTTCCTTCTTTGTGATATTGAAATAATAATGCTGTCTGCTTTATACTGGTAGTGCGTTATATGGATAGCCTATGCTATTTTGAACAATAGACCTAGTCATTCACAAGCACTCGGATAATATCGGTTATGCTCATTATTTTCATCATCCTCATCACCTTCTTGTTAGCCAGAGAGTACAGTACACAGGTGAAGAACGCAGGGTCAGAAGTTCAAACAGCAGCTCCGCCAACCGCTAATTAGAAGAGCTCTCAGCTCCGCCTCCGCGTGACAGCGACAGCACTCTCAACAGGGGTGTTGTGAGAGTTAAATAAGACAAAGTACTTGGCAAATAGAAGGACATCCTGTAAGTGCTAAATGAGCAGGACTAAAAATAGCACAAGTTTCAATATCGTTAAGGAGGAATTCCGCAGGGAGTATAAAGTCTTTCTCAGCAAGTGACTGTAGAGGAAATATTTCTGTGTGCAGTCACGTAAGTAGACAGTGATGGTTACGACGGCCCATTACAGAGCGGAAGCAGCGGCACCTCAGGGGGATTTTACGTGCCTGTTTAGAGAAAGAACTTTATCTTCTATAGGATTTGTCTCCTTTTCCTTTATTCACATCATCAAACATCATACCGAGTTCATACTTGGAGCCCTTTGCCTGTGAGTTTGTTTGTTTATTTGCTTTTTAGGGCCATACCCATGGCATATGGAGGTTCCCAGGCTGGGAGTCCAATCAGAGTTACAGCTGCCGGCCTAAGCCACTGTCACAGCAACATCAGATCTGAGCCATGTCTGTGATCTACACCACAGCTCACAGCAAAGCTGGATCCTTAACCCACTGAGCGAGGCCAGGGATTGAACCTGCAACCTCATGGTTCCTAATCCGATTCGTTTCCGCTGCACCATGATGGGAACTCCCCTGCCTGTGACTTTAAAAGCACATCAGGGCCACCATTTATTGACCAGCAGTTATAACAAGACTGTAAGATAGAACTTGATGATGTGTGAGTGAATGATAAAGATTTCCCTGCCTTCAGGAACCTTTAAGTACAGTTGATCCTCAAACAACTCAGGAGTTTATCTGAGCATAACTTATATTTATTTACTGATTCAACCAGTGATGGACCATGTATTCTTGTAGTATTTACTTAATATTTACCGACTCAACCAATGATGGACCGTGTATTGAATTATATGTGCGTTTAGTGGACCTTCACCATTCAAACTCACATTGATCAAGGGCAAACTGTGCTTCCAAAAGAAGGATAGAAGGTGAAAATACCAGGGGCTGGGGAATAGTAAATGAGATACTATAAGCGAAATGAACTAGAATAGATTTTGGCAAACTATGGCCAAGGAATAAACATCCAGTGGGTAGTGTTTGTACCGGCTCATGAGCTGAGAATTTCTTTTACATTTTTAAAGAGTTGTTTTAAAAATAAGATGGTAGCAGCTGTGTGACGTGGCTTGTATGTGGCCCACAACATCTAAATTATTTACCATCTGGCCCTTTGCAGAAAGTTTATTAGTCCCTAGACTGGGAGATTATGAATACTCACCCCTCCATAAACTGGGCTAGAAAAAGCCAGTTATTCAGTATGGAGCCAGAAAATAAAGTTGTCTTCATAAAGAAACAGCTTAGAACACAAAGACAGAGTTTGAGAATTTTCGGTAGAGGCTACAGAGTGAGTGGGAGTTGAGTGGAATATGTGAAGTAAAATTAATAAACCACTGTGAAGAAAGTGGTTAGCATGTAGAATTAGTAAGACACGAAGTTAGAAAAATTTTATAAAAATACATTTTTGGGGAATTATAGCAGTGACTCTAAAGACCTGAAATTTATTCAGAGGAGTTGGTATTAACGTCTTAATTTCATCAAATGCCAAAATCTAAATGAAGAAGGGATCTTAAATCTGCTTTTCAAGAGATTCAGTTGACACACATAGGATATATGCGGTGTACATGCCGGAATTAATTTTGTTTACTTCTGTTTATGACACTAGAAGTCGTTCTGCGTTGTTACTAGCCTTGCTGTTATTACCCACGTGGTTCTGGTGACAGGATGTGTCCTGTCCGTGGCCCGTGCGTCCGGGCGGGCTGGCTGGCCCGTGGAGCAGCGCCTCGCGTTCCTGGCTCTTCCCCGGGAGGTTTTCTTCTTTCCTTACTGAACGTCCCTGCGGGCTCTGTTGTCCCATTCTCCCGTACCAAGTGAGGATGAAAACTTTCAACTCCAGGAAGAATCCACAGGAGGTTAGGAGCTCTGGCAAAGAATGAGAGAACAGCATTTAGTCAAAAGACAGTGACTGGACTCCTGGCCTCTGCGTCTTCTCATCGGCAAAGGCAGGGTAGCCGTCCCTGCCCGCACGAGGCCTGGAGTTGTTAAGTGACTCAGGAAAACTGCAGTCCTTAATAACTGGGTTTTGGTACCAGGAAGAGGTCAAAAGTAAACTGATTCGGGGTTCGTATATTGATTCTTGGGCTTCATTTTTCTGATTTGTAAAATAAAATATTGGCTGGGACTAAATATCTATAAACAACAACAACAAAAACCCTTTCCGCTCCAGAACCCTGTGAACGCAAATAATAAGATATTTATTAAATACCTGGGACTAGATTTAGATTCACTTTGAGTATCTTATTTTTTAAATAGCCGGTACTGAATCCATAGACCCGAGTGACAGGCACTGGTCAAAAATATATTTCTCATGAGCAAACGGATGACATTTTCCACAAGAAGTCTGATTGTAGTCAACCTGTTATGCCTTGTGTTTTTAACTTCGGCTTCTCTTAACAGTTCTCCTTCTTTCTGCCTTTCACATCTATTCTTGTCTATTTTTAATCTCTTTATACTAATTCCTCTGAAAGCATTTAAAAATAACTGATCGTCAGTAAATAAACAAACTGAAAATCACCAATTATTAGATTGCAAGCTCCCCTAAGGCAGAGGTCAGGTCCTTCTCTGTAACACACTCTTGAACAGGGGGCCACCAAGTCCTCCGTTTCTTTGAGGATTAGATGCCATGATCCGCTGGATGGTTATTCACACAGGACATGCTCAGTAACCGTCAGGTATTAGGGCTGCTATTACTTATCTCTGTATTCACGGCTCTAGGGTGTATTCCTTGCACATGACAAATGCATTCGGGGAATCTAATATACACATATGCATATATAGTTTAATACACTTGGAGGGGGCCCTGCCTTTGTATTTTGTTTAGCAACTCTGAAGGCCACGTGGTTGTTACATGATGGTGACGTGTCATCAACGAGGGTACATCCTGGATGAGTCACCTGTGGTTTTGGCTTTGTACCACTAAGAACTTTAAGAAATTGTTGTTTTTACTAGAAGCGATTACCAACAGATTCACTAAAGAGTCGACTGGTAGCACCCTTTTTTTTAAAAGTCTAGATCAACAGTTTGCAGGATGTTACAGATCCATCCATGGAATGGAAACTTAACACAAAATACAAGGAAGTCTCGGTCGGCAGCAGCTACAGATACTGTATTTAAGTGCTTAGATGAGAATGTGGCTCCTGAAAGCCTTTTATGAATTATTGACATTTTCAATCTCCACACTCCAGATGAAATTCATTAGGAGGTGATCGTTTTGGAAACACGTTAGATAAAGCCATGGTAGTACAAGGTGCGTGAGCGGCACTTTTATTCTCTGAGGCAAGGATATCATTTGAAAAACATACTTTAGAAGCTGGACTTCAGAGATTACCCTTGGCTTTCATTAAATAAAGAATTAGCACTGTATGCACTGATGTCTGTCAGAACTGTTGATATGCGATATACCGAAAAAAATTAATGAAGCTCACAGATCTTTTTATTTCTGTTTACTGAACTGCTTCTGTATTTTCTTGGTGGGAATGAAATGGAAGAAGAGAGACTTTCCTCTGCTTCAGAATAGCGATTAACAGGCTATGAGGTATTCAGCACCAGTTTGTTTCTGCTGATAAGAAATACCTTGTTCCTTGGCCAGGGAATGAGGAACCCGTTCTTTTCCTATTATTTTATCTTCTCTGGAGAGATGCTCTGCCTCACTGTCTCAGGGTTGGGAGCACGGAAAAGTATGACATTCTGTTCCTTTAGAAACACCGCAGCACAATTCATCATCGCTTGGAGATGTAAAAAATATTAACCGAGCTCTCTCTGTGTGCTGGGCACTAAAGATGAAATAATGAGTCGAAAAACTTGGATTTGAATTTCAGCTCTCCTACTTATTTCCCGAAGAAACATGTCGCTTCGTACCTGTTTCATCATTTGCCAAGTTAAGGTAGTAAGAATATCTGTCCACCTCCTAAGGTTTCTGGGAGACGACTGAAGTAGTGCCGTAGGCAGAACTTTAGTGTGATATGTGGCATATGGTACGTGCTTAATGAGTGTTAGTTTTTATAACAGACATGGTGACTGTCCTCAAGGAGAGCCCACTTATGGTGTTCATCTCCTCTAAAGCGCGACACCGCTTGGATTTGGTGACAGACAGGAGACAGAGCAAGAGCACAACAAACCGTGTTTCACTGAGTTTGCCTGTTGTGAGACCTGCTGTATCAAATCAGACAAGTGACAGGACTCTGCCACTTACCAGTGACGACCTGGGTCAAATCCTGTAACCTTTGAGTTCCGGTTGGCTTATCTCTGATGTGGCAATAACTGGTACCATATCTCAGTGTTGTTTGAAGAATTAGATCATGTGAAAACAGTTTTTTTAAGTTAGAAAGTACAAATATAAACATTAATGTGAACTTTTGGTTAGCCAACTATTAGATGATTCAGTTAGTAGATAATGTACTAGCAAATTTTCATCTAAGACTGATTTTTTTTTTTCTGTTATTACTTACTTAGTTTGCCTTTCTGCCATCTCCTAAACTGCCCAGCTGGCCTGTCATACGTGTACCCAAGTGTATTTTAATAATCTAAGGCAATGTAACCAAGAAAATACTTCTGTTTAAAATACTACTATGTTTCAATGATAAGGTACTTTAATAAATTATTTAATATTTTATAACTATCTAATGCTCCCCTTAAGTGTCTTTGTATTTATAGATTACAGAAATATAGAGGCATCATTGGATTACAGCATTCTACTCACCTGGAACGTTTAAATTGTAGATAGACAATGTGTTGTGTAACTTGGAGTTTAAAAGAAAGGAAATTTTAAGCTACATTAGAATTAGATACAATTTCATAGTTCTTAGTTATGGCAATTTAGTTCTAACAATTTTTGGCATGCAGCAGTTTTATTTCTCTGTAATTTGCAATACAATTTGAAAAAGCTGGCAATTCATGCATATGCTCTTTCATCCATACCTTTACTAATTAAAGAATGCAATTCAAAAGTGTTGCATATGGTACAGATATGGATAGAACTAATGACATCTTATTTTTCTAAACAATAACATGACTGTATATTATATCTATTTGATGAGCTATTGAGGAATGAATGGAAAATTTGCTAGTGTTCCTTCCCCCCCATTTCTTCCTCTCATGCAGAATATAGTCACACTTTATTTGAATTGTCATTTACTCTGTAACCACAGGATAGAGCATATGACATTAAGTTTGACAAAGGACAACAAGGAAATCACTTTAAGGAAGTATATAAACATATTAATGGAGGCTGAATGGACGATCAAAATAGTTTGGGGATTAAAAGTGAAGAGGGGAAAGGAGGGAAACTGGTTCCAAAGAGGTTTGGAAGTGAATTCCTGTCAGAATTCAGGATACTGGACCAGACGTAAAGACAAGAGGTCCCAAAGAAGGCCCAGCCCAGTTGTCATCATATGATTCATGTACATATGATCTCATGACAGAGAAGAGAAAAGAACTTGTTTTCAGTCTCTGTTTTTAGATTGTCACAGTCTGTTTTATAGCAACAATTTTTTTCTTTTTTGCCAGTATAACACTTAAGACCTTTCATATACTTTTTCTTCTTTTCTTTGGAGATACAAATTATGCATAAATATTACTCCCGCATCCAGTAAGATATTCAAAGACATCCTGCAGATAATGTATTGCATGTATGATTCTACATAGCAAATCCAGATTCTTTTCTGCCATTCTTTTCTTTTTACTGCATGCTTAAAATATCTAGAAGCAGAGGTATCACATCTCTGTGCATTACGTATTAGTTCAGTAGCTGTTCGTTGAGTATCTATTATGTGCCCGGCCTGTGTAGTTGTGAAGGGATACAGTGGTAAGCGTATTTTTTGTATGCATGCAATTTGTTTGTTTTCAGGTGAGGAAACCTTCTAGAATCAGAATTAGATGATGGACAATGACTGGCTAATCCTAAATGTCACTAAGCTTTTTAGTGACAAATTATGTTTGCCTTGCCAGTTTTTGTTATGGAAATATGATTTGTGTGTACCTACTTCAACTTAAATTATAGGATGTTTTCCGTCAGTCTTAAAATTAGCGAATAAATGATGAATGAGCTACAGCCAGTCATGACAAAAGCAAGACCGTAACAATTTTCTCCAAAGTAGAACTGCCTAATAAATCTTAATTTTGAGTCACCAGCAGTAACAGAGGCACCCTTTACGTATATTGTATTTATGCTAATTTCTTCAAATTAGACCATGACTAGAGAATTAAAGTAAAATTTTACCTAACGACAATTGAGAAAATAGAGGTAAGAGTTCTTTGAAAAATAAAAATGTCCATTAAATTGTGAGATGATATTTACAAGCTGTGATAAGTGCCTTATCAATACTTTTTACCGTGTATCTCATCTTCCTCAATATTTGTTAAAAAGAGAAATACCAGTCACCGAGAAGTTAGAACAGTTGTGCTCCAGAATAAGATAAAGAATTTTATGTGGAATAAGACTATGGTTGTGTGCATGTACATTTTATGTCGCAGAATGTAAATACCTTCATGTCCAGTCAAACGGATGTATGTGTAGAGCTATTTCAAGGAATGAAATTAGTTCTGGAAATTTCTTGCTTGACCAGTCCTTGAAAAATGTCAGCTTTAGTGTGACATCCCCGTCCCATCTTCCACCTTCACTGTAAGATGGGCCTTCAGTCCAAACTTTGAGACTACTGATTAAATAATTTTTCAAGGTGCTTAGTCAGGCTTTTCCTAGTTGTCGGTCTGTTAGTAACTCAGCGATCTCGTCATAGCACGAAATGCATCTCTCAGATAAAGCTTTTAACTGACCTGGAATGAGGCAAATACTCCAGGGAGCCCTACAGTTTCTTGATAAAGAATTGAATATGGACGATAAATTAGAGCCGTATTGTAAGAGTATCACAGAGTTGTAAGATCCTAGACATACTGTTAAAAATAAGATTTGTAAAGTAATGAGATAAGGAATCTGAAAGAGATAACTTCCTAAGCATAGCTGTTTATATAGACCAATTTTGTCTTCTAACACACGTTCTACTGAGCTTTCCAAAAAGTCAGTGGAGAGAAATGAGTGGTTTTGCCAGTAATTGAAGACCTGAGCTTAGGTCAAAGCACAAACATCTCACCCAAAAGTACCTGCCTAAAATTATATTTCTTGGGGTTCCTGTCGTGGTGCCGAGGAAGCAAATCTGACTAGGAACTGTGAGGTGGTGGATTCGATCCCTGGCCTCGCTCAGTGGGTTAAGGATCCGGCGTTGCCATGAGCTGTGGTGTAGGTCGCAGATATGGCTCGGATCCCGCTTTGCTGTGGCTCTGGCCTAGGCTGGCAGCTACAGCTCCTGTTAGACCCCTAGCCTGGGAACCTCCACATGCTGCAGATGCAGCCGTAAAAGAACAAAAGACAAAAATTAAAAAAATAAAATGTTATTTCTCCATTGTTTTGAACTTGCAGTAAGTGGTTTTTTTTTAAAGTTTGTATTGTGAACCATACTTCCCTGACTCTCTCACTTCTTTATTACCCATTGAGTCAGTTTTTTCTTGTTGTGATCTAGGCAGATTGTCTCTGATGAGACAAATGTGTATGAGCTAAAGATGCTGCTTGATGAGTTTCATGAATATCTCATGGTTTTCAAGGATTTCCCCTGACTTATATTGATCAATACCTTAAAAATAATAATGGAATCTAATTTGAAAGGTATATAATCATGACATGTTTGAAGATATCTATCTATTCTTATAAGATTTTTGTGGAAAGTCTCAGCTAAGAATTTCAGAAAAGGCCAAGGCAGGTGGCTCATTTTTTTTTTATAGCCACCTTCAGATACAGATTTTTTTGAAAGACATTATCTTTCCACAGTAACATAAAATATCGATAAGTGGGGGGGAGAGAAGCATCTTCAATAAGGATTATAAATCCATTTATTTAGGATGAAAGCATTCCCTGTTAAAGTGGTGCCTCATGAGGTACATTTCTCTTAAGACATGCAAACTATAGAAAATATTAGGTCTTAGGAAGGGAGTTATGTTGTAGTTTTTCTTCTGAAGAGGTCAATTCTTGAGATGCTTAAAAAGCAAGACTATTATATTAAATAGCAGTATAAACAATGATATTTAATAAATGAGACAAGCCAGGCTCTCTGAAAGCTTTCTGTGTATAATTGCCAACCTATCTTTCAAATGGAAAATGTCGGTGTTATTGTTATGAATATTGCATTTCCTATGTCTATGGTCTGGAAAGGTATGTTTATTCAATTTTAACTTGACTAACTTTTACCTTATTTTTTTTCTAAGTTTGTACTATTTTTTTAGCTTGTAATATGATTGCTTCTTTAAAATAATTTTACAGGGGAATGGGTTTTTTTTTTTTAAAAAAAAAACAATGTTCAATAAAGCAAGTATGAGTGAAATGAATTATTTACTTTCAGTTTGGAAGAGGTGAATAAAAAGTGCTTGGCCAATATCGTACCATTAATCTATTCTCTTTTCTCCTTTCTCTCTTTACTTCTCTCTCTCCAATAGAAGTGGAACAAAAAGGTAATTAAATACCTTTCATAAATTATATACTATGTATAGGCTAAGTTATTTAACAGTTTAACATCTAGTTAAAATAATTTTGTTATTAATTCTTATCTATTTTATGAAAATTATTTACTACTTCTGCTGCTCAACTTCACTTTAATCTGTTGTACTGACCAGTGCTGTTTTTTTTCTTTTTTATCTTAAAACTATTTAATAGTGTAAAACTTTCAACTGTGCATTTTGTTCCTCTTTATTTAAAAATAAGTAGTTAGAAATCCAGTAGATGGTGATGGATAGTGGGCGCTTCAGATATGTTTTTAATTTCCGTGCTAGATAATTTTCCACAGCTCTGGTGTTTTTCCCCTGTTCCTTTAATTTATAACTATTGGGGAAAGAGGTGAATTGGTTTTCTGAAATACCTTAAAATAAATCGCTTTAGTAACCAAGGGCTGATTATTAACTAACCAAGTTTATATGTAATTTTGACAATAATACCTGCCCATCCTTTAAGATTATAGATGTCATATTAGAACCCTGAGTCATTCTTCTAATCAATTCTGTTATCAGGTATGATTTGTTGATGGCCCTCTGTCCTTGCTATGGAAGATTTTGATAGTTAACTTTTCCCCTAAACGTTTCATTTTTTTAAAAGTAAAACTCTGGGCATTTTAACAATGTACTTTCCTTTTTAATAACCTGCAAACCCTAGCTGAGTTTTATTTGAGACTGTCTTCCATTTGATATAGGCTCATAGTTGCTGTTAAAGGGCTGATCACTAATATCAAGAGACTTTAGGAGTTCCCGTCATGGCTCAGTCGTTAACACACCCGACCTGTATCCACGAGGATGTGGGTTCGATCCCTGGCTTTTCTCAGTGGGTTAAAGATCCAGCATTGTGGTATAGATCGCAGACGTGGCTCGAATCCCGTGTTGCTGTGGCTGTGGCATAGGTCAGCAGCTACAGCTCCCATTCGACCCCTAGCCTGGGAACCTCCATATGCCATGGGTGTAGCCCTGAAAAGACAAAAGACAAAAAAATAAGAGATTTAATCATTAAAATCTGAGTCAGCAATCAAAAATTTCTGTGATTTCCTAATTTCTCCTCTCAGTACACTTCTAATCATTCAAATATAACAGTGGACGGCATGATTATTTTTCAGTGTATTTGCTCTGCAAAATATATTAGAGCAGTGTTTCCCAAGGCAGGTTCGGCAGAGCACCTCGCCCCAAACAGGTTCTAGAGGAAGGGTCCTGATCAAATTAGTTTGTGAAATTTGCTCACCCTCCCCAAGTCTACCTCACAGATTCGCTAACGTCCCTCGGCTATTAGGATCCCACACAGCTGTGTTTAATGTGATAGTTCCTAAGCACATGTGGCTGGGGACCCGTTTCCTCTGCGTGTAGCATGTGGCTAAACCCCTTACAGCATCAAGGACCTCCCTTTGGGAAACATTGCTTTGCAGACCCTTCATTCCAGACGAATCAGCCACGCTTTCTTACCAACACTCACATGACATGCTACTGAATCATACTAAAAATCTAGCGAATCAGATAATTCCTGGCCATTTTCAGTCTGAAGTATGAGCAGCAAAATATTGTAGCAAGTAATCTTGTTTTTTAATGTTCTTCTCATGTAACAGTAGAAGGTACATGTTTTTAAGTTCCAGTACTACTGTATTTAACAGGACATTTTTAACTGATTAAAATCAAGATCTTGGGTTCTTCTCTGTAACCTTTCACCTTTTCTTCTTATTCCTTCTTTCCTTTCTTTTTCTTCCTTTCTCTTTTTCCTTCCAGTATCCATCCATCACTCATTTTTAATTGTGTGGGTTGCATGCTCTGTGTGTGCTCTAGCAGCTTTAAGAGCTTTCTTTTTTCCCCCAGAAGACACAGTGGCCTGTATTACAGGGCTTTGCTTTTCTCTTATTATTGTTTTAATTACTCTTGGATTTTCATTGTCTTCTTAGTGATAAGTATAGAACAGTTAATAGCATCTGAGTGAAAACGATATCTATAAACATTTCCAAATAAGGTACATAAAACCGTCACATATAAGCATTTATATTTGTTATAGGTCTACAGAATACAAGACCTAAATCACATCTACATTCGTAGTGTATCTGAAATTATTTTAACACATTTGCAAAGGTGAATGTCAAAGGAAAGCACAGCTACTCATTAGAAGGCCAATTTCTTCAGTAAGTGACATCAACATGATTCTGCACAAATGTCAGAATTAATGTGGAAGACCATGTTCTCAGAAGAATGCAGCAAAATAATTAAGTGGCGGTGGGTGTATCTCGGTAGAGTCGCAGCCCACTTGCTGAAAAGCAGGAACCTAAGCCCACGATATTAAAATTAACGTGTTTATCGTTTTGACTTCTTCCCTTCCAACAGTTTTTCTTTGTCCCGGACTGCTCAAGGGAGTCTACCAGAGCGAACACCTGTTTGAGTCCGACCACCAGTCGGGGGCCTGGTGCAAAGACCCGCTGCAGGCCTCGGACAAGATTTACTACATGCCCTGGACGCCGTACAGGACGGACACGCTGACCGAGTACTCCTCCAAGGACGACTTCATCGCGGGCAGGCCGACCACCACCTACAAGCTCCCGCACCGCGTGGACGGCACGGGCTTCGTGGTGTACGACGGCGCCCTGTTCTTCAACAAAGAGCGCACCAGGAACATCGTCAAGTTCGACCTGCGCACGCGGATAAAGAGCGGAGAGGCCATCATCGCCAACGCCAACTACCACGACACGTCCCCGTACCGCTGGGGGGGCAAGTCGGACATCGACCTGGCAGTGGACGAGAACGGGCTCTGGGTCATCTACGCCACGGAGCAGAACAACGGCCGGATCGTCGTCAGCCAGCTGAACCCTTACACCCTGCGCATCGAGGGCACGTGGGACACGGCCTACGACAAGAGGTCGGCCTCCAACGCCTTCATGATCTGCGGGATTCTGTACGTGGTCAAGTCCGTCTACGAGGACGACGACAACGAGGCCACGGGCAACAAGATCGACTACGTCTACGACACCGACCAGGGCAAGGGCGGCGCGGCGGACGTCCCGTTCCCCAACTCCTACCAGTACCTCGCCGCTGTGGATTACAACCCCCGGGACAACCTGCTCTACGTCTGGAACAACTTCCACGTCGTCAAGTACTCGCTGGACTTCGGGCCCCTGGACAGCAGACCAGGTAAGCGCGCCTTGGGCGGGCGCCCGCGGGGAGAGCGGGGCGGCTGGCCCTCCGCGCGGCGCTCGTGGGTCCTGGCCGCACGCCCTTTGGTCGGCCTCTCTTTGGGTCCGTGTATCGCAAACTGCTCAGGGTATTTTCAGCTCAGAAACGGCTGCCGTTAATCCCTTTGAGCCGTAGACGAAGTGTGGGCAGAAGAAACGATTTCTCCTCTGCGCAGCTAGTCGCCAACCTTCAGCCCTCCGGTGAAGGGCGCTTTTATTGTCGGCGAGGTAGCTCTTTGTGTAGCGAGGTGCACAAACCTTCGTGAAAACAGAACGGCACCCCAGCTAACTAATTGCGGTGTGCCCCGAGAGGTTCTCTCCACTTGGAAACGGTCAAAGCGTTGGCTTGAGAGGATGCTTCGGGAAGCCCGTACCGATATCTTCAGCTCCCAGAGAAGAGCGTATCTGAACACCCCGACCGGGAATATTGTCAGTTTGATGGTACCTATGTCTGCGTGCATCGCAGTCATATATACATAAAAGTGTTCATCACTGATAAAGAGAAAAAAGATCTCAACTATATAAGAAACGGCAATGCAGAAATTGGCTTTGAAAAAAATTGCGATGAGCTTTGGTCCGCGTTCTTCAGTAGTATCTTTTCCCCTCCAGGACGTGCTGTTTGCCTTTAATGTTGTTTCCAGATGGTCATACATGGCTTTACCTTTTACATTTTTATTCGCACAACTGAGCAGAATTATCTTAATTTAGAAATTAAGCTATTTTAACCAGCAATAATAGTGTTTCCCCTGGTAAAATATAATGGAAAACTAAGATGTGGGTGTCTAGATTTTGACAGTAACATAGCAATTCAAAGTTCAGCTTTTTTTCTTCTAGTGCTTACCTGCTAATATTTCTTCTCTTCTCCACTGCTTTTACCATGCTTTTACTAGCATGTCGTTCTGCTTACTAACTTACTTCATTACATGTGTACCTTCTTATGCAGCTAGATGCTAGTTGTCATAGAGTCAGTAATCTTGCCATACCCATCTTTTTATTATTTTTAATCTAGCCACTATTGATGCCTTCTTAGACACTAGCATAATGTATGGCATATGGAAAATAAAGGCTCAGTAATTCCTTGTTGAATGAAGGGATGGGTGACTGAATGAAAGCTTTTCCACTTCTCACCGTGATAGAATGTCAGATTAGGTGGCATTTCCTCTAACCCCTGGGGGGCTTCTGTAAGAGTCACAGACGTTCTTTCCATGGCCAGCAATGCTGATGTTATGTCAAACTGCCTTCTGTGGAAGGAGGAGCCTAAATGTGCAACAGCAACTTCTCTTTACTAAGTCCTCCTAAATCTCCTAGATCTGACTAAGCTCCGTACCTGTAGGGTTTCTCAGTCCAATGCGCCCTTTAATTTAAAAAACCCTAAGGAAATCATCCGGAGTATTCTGTTCAGAGCAATGATATTGTTAAACCAAAATTCATATTTTGGCAGTGAAAACACTATTGATGAGTGGTTCTTAGCCTTTTTTGACGTTTAATTGGAATCAGAGTGATTTCTAAATGCCTCCAAAGAAAGAATACATGATAACTTTTCTTTCGATATTAGTGCATACAAGGTGGTAACATTTTAATTTTATTTATTGGAAAGGTCATACCTTATTTTTATTTAGAATAATAGAAAGGTTAACATTCATTAGTGCTCCAGGTTTTGATTTGAGGGACTGAAGCAAATTCTTAGCTTCATTTTTATGAATTGTCCTTAAGGGAAAAGATGATACCATAGTCTCGTGTATTTACAGACTTGCCAAAAAGTATTTCTAATGAACATTAATAAAAGTCTGTGTGTATCCCTACATATGATCAGTCGTTGTAACTGTGCACCAAGAAAAATTATACCACTCATTTAATTTTATTTGTTTCTTTGTTTATGGGAGTTAAATTATGAGTCATAGTGCTCATATTGGTAAAAGGATGTCATTAAAGGGGTAAACACCAATAAGTGACAAAATTCGGTTTTTGAAACAAATCCATATCTTAGGCCAGGAGATTCAGATTTCACTCTCCTTAAATGACAAGGAAAATCTTCCCTGTTTTGCAAACATTGAGATTCCAACTGTATCCAATTTGTGGATATAATCACAAAGAAAAGTATCAGTTTTCATGCATGAATGCTTAAATTAAAAAGCTAGTACTTTGGCGTGGACTTACTGCAGTTTAGAGGTAGAAAGAATGAGTGAAGTAATTTTATGCATGGTATGTGTGGCTATGAGAGTTTCATTTAGCGTTAACAGAGGCTGTTCAATTTATTCTCCACAAACAGTTTCAGTTGGGTGTTTTTCTTTAGTATATATTGACATTTTTCAAGGAAATTGCCTTTAGTGAATTTTTATTATGGATCTTCTTAGGTGTCTATGTCTGGAAACCAACTTACTATGAATATGTTAGGGTCAAAAAGACTAAATCTAGGAGTTCCCTTTGTGAGGCAACAGAATTGGCAGTGTCTCTTGAATGCTGGGACGCTGGTTTGCTCCCTGGCTGGCACAGTGGTGGCAGCTGGGGCTCGGATCTGATCCCTGGCCCGGGAACTCCATACGCCACAGGGCAGCCAAAACAGAAAAGACTCATTCTGAGTTTGTCAATAAAACCATCACGTGAAGAAAAAATAAATAAATAAAAGGCTATCTAGAAGGATTATTGTTAGATCTTAATGAGATGATTTATATAGCGGGCATAGCAAAATTAGCATAAATGCTACGTACTAACCCTGCAGGACCATTAATATCCACATTATCTGAATGAGGGGCCTAAGGCACACACAATTTACTTAAAAATCACCCAGCTTTTAAAATGCAGCCCAACTTGAGAGCCACGCTCCCTTCTGTGACACTAGTAGTGGAAAGTCTGCTTACTGAGGCTGTGTGTCTAGATTCATTCCTCTGATGGAAGTGATCTCAGGACCCCATGTGCCAGGCGCTCTCCAGATGCAGATCTCATTTGTAGTTCTCATGATTACACAGTTACCATAGATCTGCACTGCAAAAAATTGCCTCTATTCTTCAACTGGGAAATCAGATTTATATATATGTGTGTATGTGTGTATACATGTATATATTCTGTCAAGATTTGTTGACTAATTTAAGAAATAAATAAATGAATTCTATATATATGTATGTATATATATATATGTATGTATATATATATATATATATATATATATATATATATATAAACCTCCTTATTTAGAATAATATGGGCATGGGCGTATTAGCCTTGACCTTTGTTTCATTAAGATTACGTGTGTACTTCTCCTCGAGTAAGTCATCTTCACGGTTTGCTGAGCACGCCCGTGATCTAGATGGGTCACTGCAATTGTTTAACACCCCACCACGCACACGTGCCTCTTTACTCAGATCGTGGTGTTGTCTGGTGAACCTAAAAGACGTTCTGTGTATAATGGAGAAGAGCCAAGACACCTTAATACCTGTTGCGTTTTTTTCCGAAAGAAGTAATTAGAGAAATTAAAGTCAGTGGTTTTACAAGGGAAAGAAAGTGAGCCACTTTCTTTGATGACTTTTATTTCTAAGACATAGTCTCAAATTTTTTTCAGTTGATGAACTGCAAGAAGGTTTTCAACCTAGAGAAAGTGGAACATGCATTATATTCAGAGGTGAATAATAAGCGTATTCCTTCGGAAATGCCTTTTGTCTGTAACAAGTGATTCCGTTTTTGGACACCAGTACCAGAAATGCTTGTAAGCACTATCGCCTGAGGATTAAAGTAAACGCGAAAGTGCTTTGGCTATTTTTTTTTTCTGAGTAGAGAACTATCAAATCCAGAATTTCTTCAACTATGCTTTTAACCGAGCCTTTTTCCTATCATAAAATATGATGTCAACTCTACATTCCATCATTGCCTTCAGTTGGCTATCTTTCGTAAGATATACATCAAATCCTCCAAACAAAACTTTGGCTATTTCACTAGTTGAGTGATTCTCATGTTGGTGTCATAATTCTGAAATTCTACCTGATACACTGATACATCTGGCACAAAGGACTCAAACAGTTGCCTTACTTGCCTTTCTCCCAAACCATCTTGTACTGAGTTCATTATTCACTAGTAAATAGATGGGAGGCGTTTTCTCTCTTTGTGTCTAAACTGCCCGCTGAGCAATCTAAACTTTCTTTGCCAAATAGATTTTCCACTGTTTCCTACTGAAGGAAGAAGAAATAGGCTCAGGGTTGATAATAAGAATATACAGGGAAGTCTAGCTCCAAAAATTTCTTGAAATCATTATGTCTGACACATCTAAACCCCTATTGGTTGAGACCTAGTGAAACACATCAAGCAATCAGCATGAACAACAGACGGTGAGGACATGGGAGCTACGATCTAGTGCCTGCCCTTCAGCCTCCCAGCTACAATCCACATTTTCTGGAAAACCATTTGAGATTATGTAAATGTAATCATCCTTGTATATGCTGAAGATAGTAGAATCTAAAACCATGAAAAGCCTACACAGAACAGTTTAACAGTGCAGATAAGGTGAACTTTCTGTCCTTCTAATATGCTAATTAAGTGCATTTGTGTCTCCAGTAAAAGCGGTGGCTATGTAGTGATGAATAAGAACTTTAAACACACATGACACCTCGTTAAAATGTAATTTTCACATCATATATCTGAGCCCTTAACTTTGACAGCTGAGTAATGTGAGTGCTGGGCAGAGAATCTTGAACATTTTGAAACTGTCACGTGTTTAATAGGTAGCTGAATTTGCTTCCTGAATGGTTTAGTTAAATCTGTTACACCCTCGTCACAAAATAGGGCCTGAGAACAGTAGAATCTTAAATCAAACTTGTCCTCAGCCTGTGGGTTGGGATTGCTTCACAGTTCCACTTGAGATGCCACATTGTCTCTAAAGTTTAATTTATATCTATCTTAGTAGCTGAGTGAACTTTACAAAAAGAAAAAATAGTCAGCTACTTGTTGCTAATTTTGTCCAGGTCTGTATTTTTATGCATCAGCTGTTTGCCTGTCTGCCGAGGCACCCCCTCTTTTTCTCTCAATGCTTCTCCATTGCCTGTAGTGACAGCTGCTTCCTGAAGGGCATTGCTGCTGCTGATTTCTCAGGGAGCACAGCCAAATCGTGCAAAATTTGCGGCAGCGATTCCGTCGCCACTTAGCATCAGCTGAATTCTCTTACACTTGTTTTTACATTTCTTGTATTTTTCTTCTTCATAATTAAAGGCTAAACCTTTTCAGAAGGGCACCTTCTGCTTTTCAGGCTCTGAACCTCAAAATTACAGTCCCGTACAAAGCAAAGCTGGACCAGGGTTTTTACAGCTGAGCCCAGTGTTAGCCTTTCACCCAACATCTAGGTGACCTTCCTAATAAAGGGTATTAGCTGCGAGGAATAAAAAGTTTCACAAATGTTACAAATGTATCATTTCTTTTTCCTACAGAGTGATGTCCCTGATAAATGCATAATTGTTGGAACAGTAATCAGAATTATTTCTGCATGTAGCTCACAGTCATAAAAGATGACTTACTTGTGAATTGGCTTCCTGCTCGCACCAACTGTCTTTTCTGTAGCCATCTCATCGCTCATTAGCATGTCCACCAGAGGGCAGGCAGGTGGAACTGAAAGAGTTTGGCTGCTCATTATTAGCACATCTTGTTAGGGTTGGCAGTAGTGATTAAAATGGTTTCTCTGGTTTTCCAGGCGTTCCACTTTAGAATACTCTGCTCCTACCTAGATTAGCAGAGAGAAGTGAGAATGGACCTTACTATGCAGCAAAGTCCAACCTTTGCTTTATTTCTGTTTTTAAAAAACTTTTAGACAATGTTCAAATACCTTAGAGTAGGATTGCCAAGCAAAAATATGATTTTAAGCAGAAAGGTATTTCCCTCTTAATAACTACTTTTCGACCAGAAAGCCAAATTCTCAGGCAGCAATGATTCAATGACCAAAAATTTAAGATACTTAAATTAAGGTAAAATCTACCATGCTGTATACTTTTATGGGAGGAGAAGTGTCATATTTCTCTGAAAACAAATAGAGATTTTGTTGTTGTTGTTTTTTAATAAGAATTATTTAAGAATTCTGCAGAGTTCCCGTTGTGGTTCAGTGGGTTAAGAACCCAGCACTACCTCTCTGAGGATGCAGATTCGATCCCTGGCCTTGATCAGTGGCTTAAGGATCCGGTGTTGCCACAAGCTGCTGCATAGGTGGCAGATGCAGCTTGGAACCTGTAATCGCTGTGGCAGAAGCAGGGAGCTAAACTGGGTTTAAATCAGAAGTCCAGTGATTAATTGATCAATTATTTCTTCCTCCCTTCTTCCTTCTCGGCTTTCTTCCTCTTTCCCTTCCTCCCTTTCATTGCTTGGGAGGCGCATCTTTAGGCGGCTGAAGCCAAGCCTTGTGCTATGCTCTGTCGTTACAGCTGCGAACGGGGCTGGCATTGACCCTGCCCTCGTGGAGCTGACAGAATAGCAAAGACAAATGACAAGAAATAGAAAGAGGAAAGGAGTTGCCAGGAAATAGTAGGATCCGTTAGCTACTATTTATTGAGTGTTTTCTTGCCTTTCACATAAATGATCAAATTTAATCGTGACAAAAAATCGTGCAAAGACAGCCTTATCCTCATTTCCAGGGAAAGATACTTAAGATCAGAGAAGATGAATAATGCAAATGTCACATATCACCTACGTAGCACAGAGCTGCAGTTAGAATCTCTGTCCTCCTTTCTGCTATGTCACGTTACCCCATCAATGGTTGAAAAGAATGCAGGTGCCACAGCTAAGGAGCGAGGGGAAAGCAGGACCGCGGTGCACGGGTATGAAGGTGAGGGGACCGCGGTGCACGGGTGTGGAGGTGAGGGGACCAGGCGAATGAAGTCGCAAACGCAAGGCAGCAAGGCCACATCAGCCTCCACTAGGCTAAGGACAAGCAAACAGCTACTGCTGTGACAAAGCACCTACCGGGCACAGCCGTGCATCTGGCCATCTGGGCAGCCGGGCGAAGGGCCCTCTTCAGCATGTGCCTCACCCCAGTGCTTGGCAAACAGCATCAGCTTTTGACAGCGGGACGGCCGGTGGACAGGCAGGCCCTCCTCCCCTGTGTCTCTGGTCCCTTAGGCCGAAGACTGAGAGCAGCAGCCTCCGCTGCGCTGCTGTGCATTCCCGCCCCCGCCGAGACCTGCTCTGGCAAAACGGAGCTGCAGGGGGCTTGTCGGGAGGGTGACGCAAGGGGCCGAGATACAGGTGTTTCTGGAGAGGGCTTTGGATAACTGCAGGGATGTTTCCAGAACACTTCTGTTAAAAAAAAAAAAAAGGCACATGCTTTAACCCTTAAAAAACAAATTCTATGAAGTGTAGGTATGGAAACAAAGACTCAAAAACAGAAACTCATCTGCCCAGAGAATCCCAGTTTGTGAGTGCAGACGTGGACTTGAAAGAAGCCCAGGTTTATCTGACTAAATCACGAAGCTGTATCGCTTTATATTTACAGTGGAAAAAGTGGTGATGCACACAAACCTACAATAGAGCGTGATATAACGGTGCATGGATTTGTGTGGTGTGTGTGTTCTTAGAAATGTTTGAAGAAACTTAATTATTGGAGAATTAGGAGACTTAGAAGCTTTTGCGGAAATTCTGAGCAACTGAAAAGGTTGTAGAGATTTGAGGACTGGCTCTGTATTAGACTTCGTTCTGCTTAACTTACATTATTTCCATTATCTCAGTCCAAATGTTTTGCTAACAACACTTCTGGAGTTACTGTCTACAAGCAAGATTAGCAAACTAGTGAAAAAGTGAAGAGAAGAAAGAAAGAAAAAGTTATCTAGGCAAGAAATGAGGGAAATAAATACTTTTTTCCTAAAAATAAACAGACAATAAATGAATTATCCTTTCTTCAAAGGAAAGGGAAGGAAAGAGCATGAATTAAAAAAATTTTTTTTTCTGAGAGTTCCCTTTGTGGCTCAGAGGTAATGAACCTGACTGGGATCCATGAGGTTGTGGGTTCGATCCCTGGCCTTGCTCAGTGGGTTAAGGATCCGGCGTTGCCGTAGCTGTGGTGTAGGTCACAGATGCGACTTGGTCCTGGCGTTGCTGTGGCTGTGGTGCAGGCCGGCCCTATAGTTCCCATTCGACCCCTAACCTGGCATCTTCCATATGCCGTGGGTGCGGCAAAATTTTCCAAGATTGATTTAACAAGTCACTTCAAGTGGTTTAAGGTAAAATTGAGGACAAAGTGTGGAATACTTATACCTTTCTGATTAGAGTGGAAACAGCTGTTAACTGTTTCTGAGCGCAACCTGGCAGCATCGAATAGATCGCACGTCCAGGGGATTGGCGTAACTTGTGTGCAAGCAAACCCCCTTCTAGGTTTGCTTGCTGGAGAAACATTCTTGGGTGTATAATGCAAGAGAGCAAGGGTTGCCTGTGGTTGTCCAAGTGACTAATAAGTAGCGGGAACAGAAGATATGAATGTGACAACTGTCTTTACTGCCCCCAGAAGTCCGAAAAGCCCTGGTCAGTGTGTAAGGTAGAGGAAAGCATTATGTGGTCAGTTACCTCTTAGAAAGAATATCCCAAGTCAAGTACTGGTACCTATGAAACGTTAAGTAGCAAAAGATCTCATACTGGAATTTGTCCTTTCTAGTAATACCGTTCCATTTGGCCGCAAGCTGGCTGTAAGAATTCAGAAGAAACCACGATTTCAGTTTCTCAGAGCATCAGCAAACTTTAACTCCTGTAACCCTTTCTCAGAAGCCATTACATTGTTAGTAAAAGAATCCCTGTCTTGCCAGAATAGGAAATTTTTACTCTGAAATTTTAATTGAGTGGGACCTATAATAGTAGCTATTATGTGTTTCAGCAACTGTGCATGTTACATGATTCTTGAGAATTTAATTGCTTAAAAGTTATTTTTATACCATCTTCACTGAACATTCCCCTGAGTATGAAGAGATGGACCTGTCGTATATTCTGGATTCCTATGACAGCTTTTAGTGATCATTTGTAAGCTTTCAGCAACACTGCAAAGTAGTTCATGGGATGCTGAGTTGGTCGACCACATACTTGAGTTAAGAATCTGCAGTAGGCTTGTGGTTGCTGGGGGAGGGGGGGAGTTTGGTGTTAGTACACGCACACTTTTGCATTTGGAGTGGATAAGCACTGAGGTCCTTCTGTATAGCACAGGGAGCTGTATCTGGTCGCTTGTGCTGGGACATGATGGGGATAACGTGAGAAAAAGAACATGTGTGTCTGTCTCACCGGGTCACTTTGCCATATAGCAGAAGTGGACAGGATGTTGTAAATCAACTAGAATTCAAAAAATTAAAGAACTAGTTTGCGGTGCCGTGACAGAGGTTCAAGTGCCCGGTTTTTACAAGCATGGAGACACTGAAATTTTCTAAATCTAATAGTGAACTAGAAGACACATGCGAATGAAGGTGGAGGTTTACTTCTCTGAGTTACAACTGGAAAAGATAAGTCCATCAGAAGGATTTGTGCCATAAACGTATTGAATTTCAGGGCAGAACTTCACAGAAGAAATATAAAAAATAATTTTCTAGCATAAGGTGAATTGTATATCGGGGTTAGATTCTAAAGTCATCTATTAAAGTAAAAATTAAATAGGAGTTCCCCTCCTAGCTCAGTGGTTAACAGCTCAGTGGTTAACAGATCCGGCTAGGAACCATGAGGTTGCAGGTTCGATCCCTGGCCTTGCTCAGTGGGTTAAGGATCCGGCGTTGCCGTGAGCTGTGGTGTAGGTTGCAGATGCGGCTTGGATCCCGCGTTGCTCTGACTGTGGAGTAGACCGGCGGCTACAGCTCCTGTTAGACCCCTAGCCTGGGAACCTCCATATGCCGCGGGTGTGGCCCTAGAAAAGACAAAGAAAAAAAAAAAGTAAAAATTACATATAGTCACATTTATTTCTGAAAACTCCTTTAGTAGTTTATAATATATAGTGAATTCCTAGAAATGTATCCCTATAAAGTACAGAGATAAGTGTTATTATGCAATGTGTATTGCAGATAATAAAAAAATGCCTTTACAAAGTGTAATTTTACAATATGTTAATTATATAACAGAACTGCTTAATTCATATAAATTCAGTGTTATATCTGTAATACAGCTCCTCTGTATTAAAAAAAAAGGAGTCTATAGTTATTCCTGTGTAAATTCTCACTGATATTTTTTCCCCAAACAATGCATATATTCTTCTTAAAAACATTGATTTGTACTTCTTCATTAAACTTATGTACAGTTGATAGATTATTTATTAAGTGCTTCAACAGTACAACTGAAAAAGTTACGTGATATGAGAATTTTTAATGATATGTGAAATATGCCTTACATTTTGCTAATTTTTTTTTAAAGCAGTTTAAATGATTTGGAATTGAGGTCATTATTTTTCAATTTTTGTTTTTGAAAATTTTTTATAAAAATGCTATTAAAAATGATTTTTGTATTGTATGCCTATTTATTATACTCAGTACATTATTTTTGGCCATGTCCCCGGCATATGGAAGTTCCCCAGCCAGAGGTCAAACCCGAGCCACAGCAGTGACAATGCCAATTCCTTAACCACCAAGTCACCAAGGAACTCCCTCAGAACAATTTTTTAACAATCACAGGATCCAAAGTTTTAATGGTAGTTAATTTCTTAGTGGTTCAGATTTGAGCCCTTCTGGGTCTCCCCACATTTCTTTAGTGAATATGTTGAGTCTTTGACATAGTTGAAAGAAATTTCTGGGACGTTAAGCTAGTATTCCATATGACTAGAGCACTTATCGTCTATTCAGAATGTTTTGATGAGCTGTGAAAAGGCTTTCTGACTGTGTTCAGGACAGCTACCTGACTACCTAATCCCTGCCCCTTTGTAAGAATAGGACACACACACAAATAAGAAAGTGACAAAGTCTCAAAGTCTTATCCGGGGAATGAAACTGTAAAAGAAGTCTTTATCTATTTCCAGCTTTTTTCTTTTTTTTTTGCTTCCACCCCTTGATTACAGAGCCATTGTTTTATTTGGTCTAGTGGTACTTCCTGTCAACCTGGACTTTTAAACACTTTCAACTATCAGTTTTCACCAGTTGCTTATAAGGATAAGAATTGAAAAGGGACAAGCGTAAAAAGAAAATCGTGAGTTTAAATCTACCGGCACTGATTTTGAATGAAAGGAGAGTTAACTATTCTAATGGGAGATGAAACTTAAATATTTTACTTTTAGCTTTGACAGTAAAACAGGTTAATTTACCCATTTGAAACATTCAATATTATTTTTTTCATTTGCACAACTATGCCCTTTTTTTATGTTCATGCTTATATTTCCTAGGAAAGGGGAGGTAAGTATGTTTATTGTACATTGACTATGAAAAGAAGATATCCAATGATTAATTTTGATGAGAGAGAAGCACTAATGGTGGTTATCTTCGTGCAATGATGCTAAAAACCGTTCATAGAGAAAGTATTTGGGTGTTCTGCAATTTTATGTAATTATTTTGGGAGGCTAACAGTTTCGTTCTGGTGATCAGTGGGTTTATTTATTTTGGTGAATTAAAAGCCTCTTTTTCTGTTTCTTTGCGTAGTAAGACGTAAGTAGATTGCAAGCAAGTGATTCCTGAGTTGGGTAAGGGTCTCAAAGTACGGCCCAATGCTAACCTGTCACAAATGCAAACCCTCAGGCCCCATCCCAGATTAAATCAAAAATTGGGGTGCGTCTCAGCTGTATTTAGCAGGGCCGCTAAATTTGAGAACCAGTGTGTTACCCTAGGTTCTATATGCTATGTGAGTATATGCTACAGGTGATAGGAAAAACGCTAAACTATTTTTTGCTTTGTTTTGTTTTTCTGAGTTTCTGTGGTAGTTGTTGATTGCCTTTAAGTCATTGTTTCCCAACCGCTATCTAATGACTGCTGCGAAGACGCTGTGTAAACCGTTAAAAGGCTGATTTCCTGCCTCCTTCAAGCCACAGCCCTAAAATGCTGATTCACCAGGTGAAGTGAGGACTGGAATAGTGTTTTGTAGAGTTGACTCCGGGTTTGGAAAAATCACTACTCTAGAGTCCCTAATGTTTAAACACAATTTATATCTTAACACAAATGTTGTCTTCATGCATTAAGAATCAGTGGAACCACATATACTGTCCCCTCTCCGGGCTAAGGCTGTTCTGGCAGCAAAACACATCGCTTTGTTTTATTAAATGACCCTGCTTTGTGTTCTCAGAGAATTGCTACCTGTGTGGTTGACAGCAAAGAACAGCATCCTGATACAGGCAGACACTTGAATCCATCCTCTCAGGCTGGTCCTGGCAAAGCTGGATGCCATCCATCAGCACCTTAAATAGCGGGAGTCAGCTAACACAGTGAGAAGAGCAATACAGCCTTAGGCAGTCGTTCAGCGCCTCACAACTGCTCCTGGTCCGTTCCTTTGTTAGGAAACAAACAAACAAACAAACAAGAAGAAAAATGGGCAGGGAAACAAATCAGACCTGTCAGTATAGTTGAAGGAACATAGTAATCAATACAATCCCATCCCCACCATGAGCAATTCCCCATACTTCTGTATTTTAAATTAAGGCTAAGTTATGTTTTGTACTCAAAAGTGGCGTGGATAGAATTCTGAATTTTTCACTTATGTTCATAATTTCCAAGTCCACTAACACATAGTCTGGATTCTGTTTATTCTCATTGACTTTCCTAAACCCAGGCAGATGATGAGCTGTTCTGAAATGCTATTTTGCTGCCTGAGTCCCATCGCTCTTTCTGATTGTGTCCATTTATTCTGGCTGTTCAAGGCTGGCATGAATGGCACTCAGCTTTGCCAGCTGAGATCTAAGCGGATGAAGAAAACCTGCCCATCCTGAATCAGACTGATGTGTAACTTTTGTTTGGTCCAGTCCCTGGCTGCTCTCACTTTTTTCTTTTAAGACAGAAACATAAGAATGTAAAATTTAACAGCGTGTTTTCAAATGTGAAGCTGTTGAATTAAATATGCTGATACGCTTAAAGGGCATTCAAAAATTTATATTAATTTTTAAATTAAAAGTATGCATGGAAGTGCTGTCTCACTTAATGAAATAATTAAATAACTTTTTTTTTTTTGTCTTTTTAGGGCCACACCTGTGGCATATGGAGGTTCCCAGACTAGGTGTTGAATAGGAGCTGTAGCCTCTGGTCTACACCACAGCCACGCCACGCCAGATCTGAGCCAAGTCTGTGACCTGCATCACAGCTCATGGTAACACCAGATCTTTAACCCATTGAGCAAAGCCAGGAATTGAACCTTCATCCTCATTGATGCTAGTCAGATTCCTTTCCACTGAGCCATGACCAGAACTCCTGAAATAACTATTTTTAAGAGAAACTTTTCTCTATGTTAAATTCTCCCTTCCCCTTTTTTTTTTTTTAAACTATGTATCGTTAGAGTTATCCCTAGAAATATTTGCCTCGTCATTAGGGTGAATAGTCATTTTTTGTTCCAAAGATCTTTAGTTTCCTCTGATTCTTACAATTTTACACCATCTCTCCCCCCAGTTTAAAGCTAAAAATTCAGTTATTCATGCCTGTGGCATGAAGTTTGATTTATTTGCTTAACTGTACTGTATTCTGGTTAGGGTGTAGGGCAATTCTGCAGTTATTCCTGTTTAAAATAATGTAAAATAGTAAAAGAAATAAAATAACATGAAGCCTCACACAAGCCTTGGAAGTGTTTTGCATTTCTAAACTATAGGAAAAAAGGAAAATCTGAAAGTTGGAAAATCTAAAACTGTTGTTTCACTAATAGCCATCATGATTACCTATTTTAGATTCTAAGTCGTTTCTTTGAGATAATTCAGAGGCCTTTTAGGTTTCCTTAATTATTTTATATAATAAAGCTAAAAAATTTTGCATAATTCCCTCGGTTAACCAATCCTTATAAAATTCTTAATTTTGTGTCCACCTCTGTCCTCAAGATCTTAAATTAATTAGAATGAATATGGGATGGAATTGATCTTTTAAATTTGAAAATTTACTGATTTTCCTTTTAGTATAAAAGTGGACTGTTTGAAAAGAGGTGGGTAAGACCTAATTATCATTTGGCAGAGTATCGACAGGTACTGTAGGCAGAGTCTCAACACTGTCTGCATCCTAGATGTGTGAGCTACTTTGACCCTCTCAGCTTATACTAGATTCCTTTCTCTTTCTCATTAATGAGAAGGAACAGCACTCACTGACTCAGTCTGTAGCACTTGGCCATTATTTGCTGAGCTGTATAAACAATGAGCAGCTGTGTCATTGTTTTTATTACATGATTTTTGTTTATTCATTTAAAAATTTTATGACAGTAGTGTGGCTTAGCAGCATGCTTATGGTAATGAAGAAGTTAATTAGCAATTGCAATACTGAGCAAGACTTCAAGAGATGAGTTTTAATAACTAGTACTGAAAATATTACAGTAGTCATCCACAGATAAACATAATAAGCCTCGGACAAACTGGGAAAATAGTTAGATTACCAGTAAAAAAATAATCACATTAGAATCCTTTGGCTTTCAGTTTCAAAAGAATAGTGCAGATAAACACCTGCTCATTCACATACCATAATTTCCCTATTTTGTTTTGCTTCTTCCCTAGAAACTACAGCATGGGTAAAAAATGGAAGATTAGCAGAAAATAAGCACTCTTCTTTTAATAATAAATTCAGAAGATGACTGCCAGTAAAAGAGGCAGACAGCTTATACAAATCCTGGAATTGCATGAGCTTTCCAGCCCAGGAATATTGATAGACATAGTCTGAGTGTGTAGTCTGCTTCAGTTTAGAGCCAAAGACTTCTTACTTCAAGCACTAGGAAATCCATATTTGGAAAGAATCCCATAGTTTCTGCTGCTGTTTCTCTCTATTAGTAGTGACTTTGTTGTGTCATAAGCTTACTTAAGAACTCTGGATTTTGGTAAGAAAATATTTTCAGGCTCCATTTACTAGACCTGGTGTTGCCAGGTATTCACTCAAGCTGGCTGTGCGTTAGGGTATCATGTAGTATTTGATGTAGTGATAGGAAAATGCCAGTATTGGATCATTTTAAGACAGCATCAATTTTGCCTACGGGCTAAACAGGGTTAGCCACATTAGTATCTTAGTGGATACTGTGACTCATTTTGGGAATTCATTATGATGGTGGCAGTTGATATTACTTTATTCCTCTGTCATATCGCCATTAGCAGTGTCCCCGTATCTGAGCCAAGCCAACTGGGTGAATGCATATACATTCAATGCCCATAGGACTGAAGAGGTTGCTATTAATGAGGAAAACAGATTTGTTTTTCTTGTTTATAAATGTCAGATATATAAGTCTCATATGAGTAGGAAGTGCCAAAAGTTATTAAAGCCAAGAGAAGTTAGATTCGCGATAGGAGATATTTTGGAAAGAGATCGTTCCAGGAAATTGTACATAAAGCCTTCCTTTTCAAGGCAGGTTTTCAGTTGGATGAGTTATGAGCACACTCAAAATACTGGATTATATTTATTCAACATTCATGGAGTGTTTATTACGTGCAAAATACTTTACTGAATGTTGTGGAAGATAAAGCAAGAGCCTTGGCTCCATAGGTAAGATATGTTATTTAATTCGGGAGGCAACACACAAAGTCAAGTCATGCCAAGTAACCAGATATTTTAGTTTTTAATAAAACTTAC
>PVHT020000886.1:26422052-26468288 GCA_004024745.2 Catagonus wagneri | reverse complement strand
AAACTAAAGAGACACAATGAACTTCTTTGAAGAACAGACAATGACTCACAGATTTTGGAAAACCTTGGTTTTTCAAATAAGACAATCTGGGGGGTGGGGGGATGCACTGTGGGTTTGGGACACAAAATCTATCGTATTGACTTATGATCTTTGTACACCTATAACTGAAATAAAATTCATTGTTAATTAAAAAAAAAATAAAACTTACCAAATTAATAATAATACAGCTTACTAAATAGAAAATAATAAACCTGGAGGCCCAATGGGTTAAGGATACTAAGTTGTCTCTGTGAGGATGTGGGTTCGATCCCTGGCCTCGTTCAATGGATTAAGGATCCAGTGTTGCTGTAAGCTGTGGCATGGGTCATGGAGGCGCTCGGATCTGGTGTTGCTGTGGCTGAGGTGTAGGCCATCAGCTGCAGCTCTGATTCAACCCCTCGTCTGGGAACTTCCATATGCTACAAGTGTGGCCACAAAGAAATGATAATAAATCTTGCAAAAGTCATATTCAACTTGGATTTAGCTTTATTTAAACGAAGTATTTATATGATAGTATTAAGAGAAGATGAAGAAACATGGATTGGATTAGAGTAGTTTAAGTTATATAGAATTGCCCATATTTTTGCAATTTTGATTTACAAATTACCAGTTTCAAGGAGTTCCCCTGTGGCACAATGGTTTAAGGATCTAGCTTTGTCACTGAAGCAGCTCAAGTCTCTGCTGTAGCACAGGTTCGCTTTGTGCCCAGAAACTTCCACATACCATGGGCACGGCCAACAAGCAAAAAATCAGCTAAACAAATGACCAATTTTATATGACTTGACTTAATGTAATGTAACATCTTAAGTGGCTTGAATTACCAAGTGAGGATAAAGCACTATGTTGATTTGTCAGAATAAGCCTAGAAGGTGGTCTTCTGGGCATATTGACAAGCTTTATCATTGACTTGCTCGGGCTCAGTATTTTTAATCAATAACTCTGATGAAGACATGGAAGATGTGACAATTTGCTTGGCTGGATGACAGATTATTAAGAGGGAATATAATGGACCAGATGGTAAAATCTGTAATCAAATGGGTGGGACAACCTAAATCAATGATCTACAATGAAAAAAAAGAAATCTGACGCAGATAAGTGTGAAGTCTTCTGTTTATATTTGCTTGTTTCTGTATTATATAATTCCCAAATTAGAAGACTCTGATAGTTATTTGTGTGAAAGAAAAAAAGAATAAACTTTTAGTTCATTTTTAACTAGCAAGTATAAATTAATAGACTACTCTTTGCCAGTCACCGCCCAAGATACCGGCGATGCTATGATCCAGACACGGTCAATGCCTAGCTTCCCAGGCTTAGGGGTTTGGGAGACACAGATTCAATTTGTATCAGCGGTTTGGGATACAGGGTGGAAACAGTGAATGCGGTCTTTAGCTGTGTTGATGATAACGACAAAATGACAACAACAGAGCACCTGGAATAAAGGAGAAAACCCACGCTATTCCCATTTGGCCAGACCATTTCCTAAGAATTTGGTTCTGAACTTGTGGTTCCAAGCTTTTAGGAGCAATGTCAGCATATGAGAGTTCGTCCATGGAGGACGCCTAGGTCTGTTACGTATGCTGGGGACCAAGATCCATTTGATGGAAGGCTGAAGGATCAGGGTATTTAGCTAAAGGCAGTGAAATCTGATTGCATGAGTTTGAAAATGGCTCCTCCACTTCCTGGTTGTGTGACTTTCGCAAGTTACTTGGCCTCTCTTCTCCCCAACATCCTCACCAATGAAATGGAAATCGTAACGGACCTATATCTCAGGTTCGTTAAGAAGAGTTACTTAATATTTGTAAAGTACTTACAACAATGAATTAAATATAAGTGACACATAAGTGCTAAAATGTTTAAATGAATGGAAAGGGAGAGAGAGATTATTAATAAATAAATAGAAGGGTTTAGGGGGGAGTCCAAGGGTTTCTTTGGAAAAGATCTAGATAAGAGATCTGGATATAAAAGTATTCATACTTCATTCTTCCCACAGCAAGCATGTGCAGTGGTTAGAAACTGTAGGGTGAAGAAAAATAATGTTCCTTTATAAAATATAATTTCAAATGTTTAAATTTGGCCAGTTTTAATTCTGTAATGTTCTCTACTTTCTGCATTTTAGTAAATTTCCAGTGATACAGAATTGCCAAAATTAGCTTCAACAGCTCTGCAACTTGACAGCTTTCATGTGAAGGAGGTGGTAGTGTTTCTAAGGTCTAAACAACTTTCAGAAATAATTTCCAATGATCCTCATGCTATTTTTCAAATATTTAAGCTTTTAGTAAATACAAAAGTTACATCTTGGGTTTAAAAGAGCACAGGCACATATAACAGTGAATTTGGATTAAATAATATTTTGCCAGATCATATCTTGCTTGCACTGTGTTCTTTGAAGATCTTTATTGTACATTCCTTCAATAGAAAATAACACCATAAAGACTGGTTTTGGAATTTCAGTATTAGCTTATGCCCATGAAAGAAGACAATCCAGTGGAATTTAAGATCTAAACAAACCCATTCAAAATAATTGTTTTTTCTTACAGTTTGCCATTAATTGAAAGCTTGCCTGAACTCCTTATGTTCTTTCCTTTACTTTCAGTTTTTTTCTTTTTTAAATTTTTTGTGATTTTTATTTTTCCACTATAGTTGATTTACAGTGTTCTGTGAATTTCTACTGTATAGCAAGGTGACCTGGTCATGTATATGTATATATATTCTTTTTCTCACATTACCCTCCATCATGTTCCATCACAAGTAACTAGATAGGTTTTTTTAATTAAATAATAAATTATGTACAGTAAAATTTACGATTTTAGTATAGGTTCCTGCAAATTTTGACAAATGTAGTTATAAATTCACCACAACAAAGTATAGAATAGGTCCCCAAAACCCCAGAAAAAGTTTAAGGTCCTCCATTTGTACATAAAACAGAAAAGGATCACATAAATTAAGACTGAAAAAAAATGAAAGAAAATAGTGAAGAAAGTAATGCGTACTACATAATCTGATATCTGGCTACAATTTTGACAGTAAGGATCTGTTTCTGTAATTGAGAATATGATTTTAAAAAGTATATGAGTTATATGTATTTATATGTAACTGAGTTATCAAATATTGAACTCAAATGTGATCAGATGTTATATATATATATATATATATATATATATATATATATATATATCCTCTCTCACTCTCTATATATATACCTGTTATAATTTATGTGAAGATGCTATCCTTTTTCTGCTTCGTATGATATGGGTTCCATTTTTGAGAATAGATTCCACAATTGAGAACTGATTCCACTGTTTTAATGTAGTAAGTTCTCCTTACACAGAATCAGTATCTTTCTCTGTACATTTTACCCAGTTTAAAAAAAAAAAAAGTTTTCCACTTCTCTTTGCCGATTCAATGAATCAACTTTCCTTTAAATGTAATGGTCCATCGCAGTTAATAATTGTCCTTTTCAGTCTTTCTCCAGTCTGAGCATCCATCGTGTTCAATCATGTAGCTTCATGACAAGGTTCTCAGGACTCCTTATCTCCATTCTGCTTTCTGTTTGCAGAACTTGGCCCAACATAGAGATATGATGTGATCAGTGTCGAGGTGGTTTGACTGTCATCAGTGGTAACCACTAAAATTTATTGGGCTTTTCCAGTCGACTGTGAGGTTTTATTTTTACCATTTTGCAAATAAAGAAATTGGAAATTGCAAAGATTAAAAACTATACTCCATGTGGGTTCCTGTTGTGGTTCAGCAGCAATGAACCCGACCAGTATCCATGAGGACGCGGGTTTGATCCCTGGGCTGGCTGGGTGGGTTAACGATTCTGTCTTGCCATGAGCTGTAGTGTAGGTCACAGATGTGGCTCAGATCTAGGGTTGCTGTGGCTGTGATGTAGGCCGGCAGCTTCAGCTCCGGTTTGACCTCTAGCCTGGGAACTTCCATGTGGCCCTAAAAAAAGCAAAAATAGATAAATAAATAAAAATAAACTATACTCCATGACTGAAGAACTAATAAGCTTAAGAGCCAGGATTTCAATCTACTACTGACTTTGTTCAGGATATTAAACCATTTTAATACAAATTGAGAGTATATCAGAGTTTAAGCATCTCTATCTTTCAATTGATTCATGATGAGTTCATGGTTAAAAAAACCAAGTAGAGCTTTCCAAAAATTTGACTTTTTTATGTGAACTATAAAACTGTCTCCTCAAACATGTATAAATATACACGATTCATGTTTTAAAGCTTAAATTCAGGCCAGTTATGACCTCTTAAATGAAGTCATTCTTCATATTTTAAATTTAAGCAGAGAATAGGAAACATTTTAATAAATTTTAACATTGGAAAGGAAATCACAAATTTATGTATTTATGGCATAAACACATGCATTAAAGCTGTCCTGCTTATCTAGACTTTATTTTCTTTTTACTTTTTTAAAACTATTTTTGATAAATATACCTTACATTCTAGAACATACTTATTATTGGAATGAATAGCATGTGTTTTAAATACTGAATTTATGCTTTCTTGGAATACTTCCCACTAAATTATACAAGTAAAAGTTATGGATATGAGTTGATCTTTACTAACAAAAGAAGAAACTCTCAGAAGAAATGTCCTAAGAGGACTTTATATGTAGCCTTAAATACACACCTTAAATACGTACTAATTAATTACCACATGTGTGGAGTAAAGTTCTTGCTTTGAGACTTGCTAAAGGAAGATTTTAGACTCTGCCTCACTTTTGCTAAGGTGTATCTAATATGTGGGCAATTACTGCAAGAGTCTTACTCATTTTAAGCTTGATTTTGCTTCTTCAGAATTTAAAAATGTATTACTGTTTGTTTAGATTCCCTAATTATGCGTACGGTATTATTGCTGAGTAGTAACATACTAAGCTTCCTTTTAATTGACAGGTTTGAACTTTAACTACTTAATTTGTACTTCATAGTAAAAATGACTGGTAGTCCACTTTCAAAGAATCCTCTAAAGAATGAAATGTCTTCATTATCAGCAAGAAGTAATTAATTTTGAATTATTTTCACTTTTGCCGAAATACGTTTGTATACTAGAATATACACGATGTTGACTGACGCCAATTCTAAAGATTCCAAAGAGACACTGAAACGATGTTGCATAATCAAAACCGGAATGTACAATGTAAAGCCCCGCGCAAAGCCCCGTGCAGAAATGAACGTGCCCTTTTCTCAGCACCTAAGATTAAAAATGGAAAGTTTTCCTCTCTGAATCCCTCAGAAAATGAGTCATTCTGAATAACTGAATTTTCCAACTAAATGAGAAGGTTTAAATACTAAAACATTTAAGACATTTTAATCACTTGGATTAAAAATTTCCATAATTTTTTTTCTATATGCTATTTTTCCTTTTTTTTTTCACCATGCTTTTTTCTATAGCAAAGCTAACCCCATTTAACTTTTAACTTTTCCTTGGTCACTCCACATTATCATTATGCTTGTGTCTTTTGACTTGTCTTACATATATTTCATATTTGAATTCCTGGTTTCAAAATAAATAGGATATTTTTACCATGACATTATGGGACATTACATGCCCATAACCTAAAGCATATATTCATTTCCAGCACCTTAGTTCTAAATTAAACTTCAACAGGTCCCGTGATAACTGGCTGTGCATTTATGTAATCATAAGTTATCTGGATTACACTGGAGGAATGTGTTTATCATATTATTGAAAATAAGCAAAAACAGAATGTTTGACTTACACAATAAAACACTGCACAGGATTTACACAGTAAAATAACTGGATCCATTCTCTTCAAGTTCTGGAATTAGATTTGGCTATACTTCTTTTAGAATCGCATGACCTTAGAATCCCTTTTTCTACTGCCACTGTCACTGTTTCAGTTCAATCCATTGATTCCTTGTTCAGGTGGGGGAGGGAGAGGGCATTGCAGATTATGTATTATAATCACTTGGACACACGTCAAGATTCTGAAACCTTCTGTTCCTCCAACGTTTGACTTGCTAAGAATGATTGCTGCATTGAGACACTGTTTCTGACGGGAGTGTGTCTTTCCTTTACGTGTTTGGAGTCTGAGAGTCAGGAGAAGGGCTGGTTGAGGTTCCCAGTGTGCCCTGGCTGCCCTCTTGCAGCAACTGGTTTAACTCTCAGGCTCCATCCTAGGCGTACTTCTGTCCTCCCTCACTCCCGCTCTCCGTCTGTCCTCTGTATAGCCACCGGGTAGTCCTAAAACTCAGAATAGTAATTTAAATCCTGTAGTTTATTTTCTTGGCTCCCGGTTGCCTTAACCTTGAACTCTGAAACCTCCCGTGAGATGTACAACCTCAGCCTAGAGTCTGCGCCATAAACCATGTGTTGTGATGATTTCACCTAAATTTAAATTATGCGTGAGAATACATGTATTTATTGTTTCTAAAAATTATATCAATTTCAGCTTAAGGTTGAAAAAATTGATTTTAAATACACGAACGAGCTAGAGAAGGTAGAGGTAATTCGTCTTACTGATACGCGTTGTGAGTCACGGGAAACCTGTTTTACACAAAAGGTTGCTGGATGCCATCCCCATGATGTCATAACTTACTTTGTAGACACCGTCATCGTCGATTAGGTTACACTGCCTTGAGAGAGCCAGGTCCATCATATTTATTTTTGTAGTTAAAAGAATCTTAAACACACTATCTAATTTAGCTGACAATACTCACACATGTCATTTAGCCGTGTTTTCTCCTTGTATATTTGTTTACCGGTGGGGGAGTGACTCATTGTCACCTGAACGTTAGCCAAGGATACTTTGTCCTCATTGGGTAAGGATGTAAGTGGATGAATTATGACGGCAGCTGTCTTTAGTATTTTTCCACTGTAAGAGTTCATACCTTTCTGATGTCCTTTACCAACATATTAAAAACAGGAAGGAAGCTGCTGCTTGTAATGCTTTCTGAAAGACCAAATTGGTTGGTTTAAAATCAATTAATCCAAAAAAGAGAACACCCGTCTCTTCTGAAATGGTGAGTGTCATGTTTTCCTGTGAATTCAGTTTAAGAGATAATGCAAATCGGAATCGCCATGACTCACTTCTGGTTATCTCTTTCTTCCAATTTGAAACAAATAGAAGCTTCTTGTCGTTGAGGTTCCTGGAAAGGAAAGACAAGAGGTTGTTCACTTGCCTGTGGAGATATTCTTAGTGAAGAGGAACTGAAATGCCCTTGGAGATGACTGACTGACTGAAAGAACAGGGTAGTGGAGTCTAAGAGGCACTTGCTCATTTCCAAGTCCCAGAGCCTCGGGGAGGAAAACCATTAGGTGATGGCTCCTTCAGTTTCCCGTCATGTTTGCTTGTGAACTAATGACCGTTTTGAGCATAGATCTTAACTGCAGATTATTCTAAAGAAAGTCACTCATTGCCATTGCGTGCGCAATTACTTCCACATGAATAATTTCTTATCTTTTAACCTCTTCTCATGCCTAAGCAGCTCAAAAAATTCCTATGCAATAAATGCATTTTACATGAATGGTTTGATGTCAGGCCACTGAAGAGAAAGTGAAGAGCTATTCATTGGATTTTTCTGTATATCAAATAGAAACAATAATAGCTATTTTCTAAAGAAATGAAAAAAAGAATCAGTTTGAGCTCAACCTAGATTAAGAAGAGAATAGATCAAGAATGATTAGAGAGCAACTGCTGATTAGAATTCTTGAGTTTCATTCCTTTCAGTTTATATGTGACCTTGAAGAAATCATTTGAACTTATCTCATTTAACTATGGCTAGAGAGTACATACATTATGCAAATTTTGAAAATAAAATATAGAAATATAAAGAAAGTGAGTCACTTTTCCAGCTTATCAACTACCATCTGCAAATAAATACTTCTCAGCTACTCACAATAAATGAGTCACTTTTCCAGCTTATCAACTAACCTCTTCAAAGGAACACTTTTCAACTATTCCTGGGGCTTTCTATTGTTTCTTAGAAGTGTGCTAAGTTCAGAAAAAAACAAAGATCCTTTATGGAAAAGGATTGTTTTTTTGTTTTTTATTTCACTCCCCCAAAAGATTTTTCTGCAGTCATGCTCGAAAGTATATTCAGAATCTGATCCTATTTACATCTCTCTCTCTTTTTTTTTTTTGTCTTTTTGTCTTTTTAGGGCCTCACCCACAGCATATGGAGGTTCCCAGCCTAGGGGTCCAATCAGAGCTGTAGGCACCAGGCTACGACACAGCCACAGCAACGTGGGATCCGGGCTACATCTGTGACCTACACCACAGCTCATGGCAACTCTGGATCCTTAACCCACTGAGCGAGGCCAGGAATCGAACCTGCGTCCTCATGGATGCTAGTCATGTTTATTAACTGCTGAGCCATTATGGGAACTCCTATTTACATCTCTTGTTTCATGTCCCACTTCATACTCTTTAGGGTTGGCACTCAATAGTAGACTGCTGTGTCCCTTTGCTGTTTCATGCACGTGGTCCTCCATGCATGGTGCTGCCGTGATGCAGCCTCTGGTGCCTCACTCGGGAATCAAACTCCCCCAAACCTCTGGAGATCAGATGATCACAGAGTTTATCGCCCGTACTGGGACTGGAGAGGAAGAAGGAGAGCGAACCAGACAGAAAGCCCGAACACAGGTGTCAGCAGGGCCGTGTGGTCCCAATATTCAAGAACCATCTAAAACATTATCTCTTCTGTGATGGTTTTTCCCAAAACTGAGATGCTTGTTTTGTTTTGTTTTCTTTTCTTTTCTGGGGCATACCCACAGCATCCAGAAGTTCCAGAGCCAGGGACCAAGCCCACACCACAGCTGCACCCCAAGCCACCGCAGTCACAATGGCAGATTCTTAACCCACTGTGCCACCCGGGCCCTGCCTTGTTTCCTGTTTTTACTGCCGTTGTGCCTCTGCTATGGCACTTAACTCACCGTAAACTTACTGTTTGGACACACGCCTGTCTCTTAGGAAGCGATCTTTTAGGGCAGGTTCTTAAGGCCATAACCGTTGCGAACCCTCATCACTCTTTCTTCCTGGAGACTCAGTTTCTCCCACCCTAACGTATGTGGCCGGCAGCCTCCTGTCCTCAGCGATGTCGCCCAAGCTCGACCTCCGTCCACGGGTGCCTCACAGAAGTGCAGAGACAGAGTTTTGGCTGAAGGAGGAAAAGATGGCTTTACCGCTTTGCCGGGCAAGGAGGCCGCAGCAGGCTAATGCATTAGAGACTGCGCCCCTGTGGGGGAGACTGGGAGATGGTTTTAGAGTTTGGGGACTGGAGAATAGGCCCACAGATAACTATCAGGGGAGAGAAAAGCTTGTGTTTTCTTTCAAAGCTGGTGAAATTTGTTTCAACTTTGCGAGACTAATGTTTAAACTGCTCTAAGAAAATGTTAGAGGGACTGGTAGTGGGCCTCCTTCTTTCCTAGAATGAAGACCCCTTCATCAGGTAGCAACACCTTCCATTTGGTGGGGGTTTTAGTTCTGCAGAAGAGCGCAAAGGTAGTGTTAGGTGACCTCCTTGAGGAGGAACCGGGACCTGCCCCGAGGCTGCACTGTGGTCTCCTGACCGCCCCTCCCTGGTCTCTGCATCCCCCCGCCCCGCCCCTGATGATCAGCTGAGTAAACCTGCCCTTTGCAACTCAGGAAGGTCATGGAGGCTGAAGCTTATTGCCTAAAAACAAGAAATGGGGTGCACAGAAAGACCTGTCTGCCCAGGAACCCCACAGGGCCCTGTTCTGTGTTTGTGAACCATTACCAGAATAATTCATGGTGGATGTGGAGGAAGGGCCCCCTGTCTCCAGACTAAAGGTAAAGAGAGCAAGTCAAAACCTGAAGTCAGAGCTCTTAGGAAATGTGTAAATGCCCTGATCCTGATTCTGAGGCAGATGGGGATGGATAACCACCGGCTCAACACATTGTGTGGATTTAACAAATATTTGTTGATGAATTAATAAAAGAGGTCTCTGTTCTAATAATAATACTTGATGAAAGCTGTTTAATAGTTTCTCCTTTACTTGAATTTTCCATGCTAAATCTAAATGTCTCCCCTTTTTTGTGTTTGTTTTTGTTTCTTTTTAGTTATTTACCAGATAGGACTTTAATATTTTCTCAGAGTAGTTTAAACATTTAGTCTAACAAAGTTGAAACAAATTTCAAAAACAAAAAATGAAAAAAAAAAAGAAAGCAGTTTGCATCCTTTGGTATTTTGGGTTTTGTAACGGAAGGATTTGACTTTGTGGCAGAGTTGTTTTCCCCTTTTCTTTACAATTTTTAAAGGTCAGCACTTAAACTTTCATTTTTCTTTGTTATTCCCTCAGTCTGGCTCTACCTTTTCATCTCAAAGGCAGTACCCCTTTGCTTTTTGAAAGAGCTAAAGCATTCTCAGTTCTTGCCTTTTTTCCTTTATATAACCAATTCAGTTTGGTGGTACCAATGAAATTTGGCAATGCTTTCCTTCTCCCAGTTCTTTGATTGCTTTTCATCCACAGAGAAGTTAAGCAATGCAAATTTATAACATAAAAAAAATCGACTCAGAATTTTGTTTAGCACTCTGGTATCTCGAAAGGATGTTCAGACTCTTATGACGCAAGTTGAAGAATGTTTCAAATATCAGTTGTTTAATTTTAGACCAATATGGAAATTAAGTATGCTACAAAAGAGTATTTCTAAATTAAAGTCTATAGTATTATTGCCAAAACTCGGTCCGTGTCCACAAGTGCTGAATAGGAACTTCAAGACAGTGTTTTGGGTGAAGGAGAAAAAGATCGCTTTGGCTGCTTTGCCAGGAAAAGGAGGCCGAGGTAGGCTAAAGCCTTAAGCACCGTGTCCTCCTTTGGACGAGATTAGGAGTTGGTCTAAAAGTTTGGGCGTGGAAAAATGTGGCTACAGGTAAGGATCAGGAAAGGTGCAAGCTTGCCTTGTCTTTCGAAGCTGATATTTAGTGGCCCAGGGCTGGTTCTGGCTGTCCTCCTTTGCTGGAATGAAGAATGCTTCATCAGGTACTTAGCAGCTTTCATTTGTTGGGGGTTTTAGTTCTGCAGAAAGGCTCAAAGATATTGTTCTGTATATTCCTTGAGGAGGAACCAGGAGACCTGCCCCGAGGCTGCACTGTGGTCTCCTGACCGCCCCTCCCTGGTCACCGCATCCCCTCCCTTCCCCGATTAGAGCTGTTTGAACCTGCCCTTTGGAACTCAGGGCAGATCACAGAGGCTGCATGCAGCCTTATTCCCAGAAACAAGGAATGGGGGACCCAAAGGCTTTTGTACCCAGGAACCCCACAGGGCCCTGCTT
Organism: Catagonus wagneri; assembly: GCA_004024745.2. Taxonomy (NCBI): domain Eukaryota; kingdom Metazoa; phylum Chordata; class Mammalia; order Artiodactyla; family Tayassuidae; genus Catagonus; species Catagonus wagneri. The sequence goes on along the minus strand of PVHT020000886.1, from coordinate 26,456,975 downwards.
GATTTCAGTATTAGTCTGAGGATCATATTTTCTCTGAAATTACTGCAGATCTGAGGCAGATTATATAGAGGAAAAAAAAAAAACAAACACTTAAACTGAGACTCATTTGTTAAACAGTGATAACTAGAGCAACACCTCAGTGGTTATTGTAGGGATTAAAATGAGATTATAAAAATGCTTAACAGAGAATTTAGCACAGAGTTAAATATTCAACTAACATCATCGTTATCAGTATTTTCATTTTTATATTGTCTTTTGTAACAGTTACAGAAACCAATTGATAAACCAAGAAAAAGTCTGAATGTTTAACCAAATATTCATACTATTGAGAGAAAATCCCAAAATATGTATTCCTTTTTTAGATTAAATTTGACCGTCATGTATATGAATTCTCAGTTTCTAATGGATGGATTAATTTTCTCTTTTATGTTCACCTTGCGTGTTAGAAACCATGTCATTATTAATGTTAAATAATTAATGTATTGTCATTCTTGTTAGCTATTTATTTCCAAGCCTACCTCTTGCAGTCTTGCTTTGTGACTTTAGAAAAGTCACTGGATCTGGAGATTCCGTCATGGCTCAGCAGCTAACAAATCTGACTGGCATCCATGAAGTTGCAGGGTCGATCCCTGGCCTTGCTCAGTGGGTTAAGAATTCAGCGTTGCCGTGAGCTGTGGTGTAGGTCACAGACGTGGCTTGGATCCCGCATTGCTGTGGCTGTGGAGTAGGCCGGCAGCTAGAGCTCTGATTTGCCCCCTAGCCTGGGAACCTCCATATGCTGTGGGTGCGGCCCTAAAAATATACAAAAAAAAAAAAAAAAAGGTCTCTGGATTACATCCATCTCTCAACATAGGAAGACAAAGCCTTCTATTACAGTCGACAGGTGGAAGGGTTGGGATCAAAGGATGCTTAGAAAATGTATCTCAGTCTTTATTATTCACATTCTGTTTCACTTCCACTGTGGACAAAAATCAGGAGCACATGTTTTCTGAAGCCACTAACTCCCATCCTTTGGTCTTGTGTTGTACTGATTCATAAAAAGTAAGAACAGTTAACAGTTGCCGGGTTTAAAAGCCTGTCAGTGCTAAAATCACACCAAATCTCACTGAGAACTTTTATCACTTCTGAGTCCAACGGTTTATTAATGACTCATGATAAAATTGAGCCAGTAAGTGTTCCCATCGTGGCTCAGCGGTTAGCGAACCTGACTGGCATCCATGAGGACGTGGGTTCTATCCCTGGCCTCCCTCAGTGGGTTGGGGATCCGATGTTGCCGTGAGCTGTGGTGTAGGTCACAGACGCGGCTCGGATCCCGCGTGGCTGTGGCTGTGGTGTGGGCCAGTGGCTACGGTTCCGACTGACCTAGCTTGGGAACCTACACATGCTGCAAGTGCAGCCCTAAAAGACAAAAAGACCAAAAAAAGAAAAAAAATTTGATCCAACAGTAGGTATACACGGAGCAACATCCACACTGCTCTGTGTGTGTGTGTGTGCGCGCACGTGTTTGTGTGCATGTGCGTGGGTGTTTGAATAGAGATCTTTGATGCAGGATTCTTTCCCATTAAATGCAGCTGCATGACACAGAATGATCCGAACTATTTTTGCCGGATAATCCCTGGCAAGGGTAGTACCGTACATCCGCCTCTGCCTAATTTAGCATATTTCTTTAACCAAAGGAGGAAGAAGTCTGTTGGAAGGTTCTTTCTAACGAGGTGGCTATCGGGTATTTTCACATCGGCAGTCAGAGGTGACGCCAGAAGAATGGCTGATTGCTGTGGCTCTTAGAAGCAGGCTTAGCTTAGTAGCAAGAATATTTACTACAATTATGCCAAGTCTTCTGTTTAGTATATTTCATATATTGGCTTTTTCAGTATTCACAGTAATTGGAAGACAGGGATCAGCAAAAATTTTCTGTAAAGAAGCAGACAGTAAATATTTTAGATTTTTCCCACTGCGTATGATCTCCAGGACTGCTGGTTTTGCCCTTCCATCTCTCCCTCCTTCTTTTCTCCTCTTCCTCCTACTTTTTTCTGCTTCTTCTAACCCCTGAAGAATTGAGAAACAGCTCAGCTTCAGCGCCCGGGCTAGATCTGGCCTGCAGACTGTGGCTGGCTGCCCCGTGCCTTGTGAAATATCTGTCACCACCCCCGTGTTCCAGGTGAGGAAATGGGATTGCCGAGAGGCTAACCAGCCTGTCCGAGGTTCCTCAGTTAAAAACAGGACTTTGATCCACAGGTGAGAATTTCCCCTCCATACTGTCTCCGAATCACCAAGCTAACATAGCCCGTGCTCACAGAGGGTGAATGAACAGTACTGGAGCTGTCCCACGTGTTTCAGAGGAAGCAAGTGTGAGAAAGTGATGCTGCAAAGAGTGATGATGGCTGAAGTTTAACATTCAGGTACTTATTATAGGGCAGGCATTTTGCTCCATATATATGATTTTTTTTTTTTTGCCCTTACTACAGTTCTGAAACAGGAACACTATTGTTTATTTTTTCCAGGTGAAATTGACACTAAGAGATTAATATACCCAAGACCATGGAATCCATAAGTCTTGTAACTGTATGAGTACCCACAGGTCTTGTGTCTCTAAAACCTATGTTTTCAACCGTAGCAGTACCCTGCCTGTCTCACTGCTGAAAGACATGTGTTCTGGGATACGGACTTTGATTAGAGTTAGTGAAACCTATCTCGGGTTAGCCTTGTAAGTAAGGTTTGGCAAAGAGTAACGTTCTTACCCATTTAGTTACAGTGAGCACAGGAGAAAAAAAAATGGAAAGCAGAAAAACACATATGCACATACACGCATATATGTATATGTATTTTTTATAAAGATTTCTTGGTACAGTTGAAGCAAGACCCAAGCCATCACCACGGAATTCTACAGGAGGGACTGTAGTTTGGGGACATTGAGTGGCACTCTGAGACAACTTGTCAAAATTCATTAAACATTTTCATAGTGTTTCATATTATTTTCATTCTGCTATACAGAGTCCGTTTTTGTCTGCACCGTTTTGGCTGTTTCTTGACAAGAAGAGTTGCATTTAGATAAGGATACTATTCATAAAGTTTCCACCCTCAACTGAGATAAATGCAGGTATAGCCAGAAAAATTTAATATCTGGCCGTTAGTATATTGAAAATTGGCTCAGAGCTGAGAAAATGGCAGCAGAAATTCAAGACAGAACTAGAACTACTTCATGTTTTTTTAACAAGTCATCTACCAAAGTCAAGACTCCTTCGAGCATGGTTGGTGATTTTCTAATAACGTATTAACCCTTAGTGGGTTGTAAACCGCTAGATTGGACTAAACTCCTTGAAAGCCTTCTCGATAATAGAGCCAACTGTAGTTCATGAAGCATAATTCTAAGGAGGACTTTCATGAAAACAGTCCCTCCATGTGTATAATATCGTCTAGATAATATGATGACGATATTCTGGAGTTACAACTTTATTGTTTTCTTTGTAAGTACACTTTATGGCAGATGAGGCAAACTGCTTTTCTGGGCCCAGTTTTTATTTTCTCAGCCATGTTCTGGGACTCACCTCCTCCTTCCTACCTGGTTTATAGGACTGCTGCCCGACGCAGTTACCTGCGCGATTTGATTAGGTTGAACAGATGGTTAAGCAGGCCCACTGGCTTCAGACCTGGCACAGAGTTAGCGCAGTGTCACCTCTGACATTGATTCAGCCCATCGGTATTCACCATGGCTATTCTAGGTTTGCAACTGTAGATAAGACCTCATGCTCAAATAATCTATGTGAAAATATGCTTATTTTTAGAAATGAGGTTAGTGATGGGTACTTGGTAAAGCCATCAATGAAGTGAAGGCTCTCTGGATATTGGCTTTTGGAAGGTTTGCATGATGTTTCTTTTTTTTTTTCTTAAGGTAACGTTTCTATGAGCATCAAGCATTTAGAACATCAAGGCAATTGAGTCTAGCACCAGCACCTGATATAAAATATTAATAACGATGGTTTATGTATGTCATAACATAGAATAACCTTCGCGTTAAGAAATGATTTGAATTCTCTCCATTCTCTAGCTTTAAAAAAAATAGAATCTCATGTTCATCTCATGGAAGTAAAGTGTCGGGTAATAGAAGAAAGTGCAAAAAGCATCATTCCTATATGGGAACCACAGTTTCTTGTTACAGGTAGAACTTTGCACGGCCACATTCTAAGTCACTGTAGCAGTGACATACAAGGACAGAAAAGTGAAAGTGTTATGACGCCTCATGTTATCACGGTATTAGGCATCAATTATGCCTTCTGTACTAAAGGAAGCCACAGTAGCAAGTCGAGCATTCCTATGCAATATAAGCAGCTCACAGTAGGACTTGTTAAGGACTTTGATTGATGCCCAGTGTCCCTAAAAAGCATTATCATGATATAAATCTACTTCAGACATGTTGGATATTGACATAGTTAATTTCCAGAAATGTATATTCTCCTTAATGGTTTAATGATTTCATGCTTCTCCTTCACCAGCATATGAAGTGATTTAGCATGTTTCTCTATTTTTTGTAGATATTGCTGTCTAAAATTTCTAAGACCTCTCCCCTTTGTTGCTAATTAATAAATATATCAGGAGCATCAATAATTTCAAAATAATCATATATTAGCCCTCCATTCAAAAAATGATGTATTAAGATATGTTGGTTGAGTTGTATGCAGCTGCATTGATTGAACTGAAGCTGTATTTGTAAGTTTTTGAATGGCCAAGGAAGAGAAGCTGAAGTGATTAGCTTCCTTCTGTAGTACACACTTGTGAAGGAAAGAAAATACTTCTGCTTCCCAGACACCGGGCTCTTGTCTCCTAGGCACACAAGATACTTTTGTTTTAAAGTAATAAAAGCCCAAGTCAAACTGGCTAATGCTCCGAGAAGGAGTTGGGTGTCTCCGGTAGCTGGTCTTCCAAAAAGAGAAGCTTCCTTCAGACCTGAAAGGAGATGTTCTTTTCTGTTACCCAAGTTCTTTCTCAGCCCCTAAACTCTCCTTGCTTCTGATCGGCTCCTGTTTTAGAGGAACTTCTTCCCCATGCAGCAAGACGATCACTGGCCTTCAAACTTACGGTTTTCGTGGAGCTCAGGTTCTCGTCAAAGTAGCAAACCTCCTCCCTATTGTCACTAGCAAGTTCCGGGGACATCTGATAAGGTCTTCTGATGTATTTAATAGAACCGTCTGAGTGAGCAAACCTGGGTGATGAACTCACCTCTCAGATTTTAGAGAATATTGGAGAAAGTCAGTCCTACTCAGTGTATTTAGACTGGGAATTCCCTTCGTGGCTCAGTGGTTAACGAATCCGACTAGGAACCATGAGGTTGCGGGTTGGATCCCTGGCCTTGCCCAGTGGGTTAAGGACCCGGTGTTGCCGTGAGCTGTGGTGTAGGCTGCAGACGCGGCTCGGATCCCACGTTGCTGTGGCTGTGGTGAAGGCCAGCGGCTACAGCTCCTGTTAGACCCCTAGCCTGGGAACCTCCATATGCTGCGGGTGCGGCTCTAGATAAAGGCAAAAAGACAAAAAAAAAAAAAAAAGAACAGGATTAATATTGAATGATATATATATATATTTATATACATGTAAAAAATATATATATCCTGAAATAGGGATGCTCAACAAAGAAAATAGACACAAAGTTCTACACAACAGCAACCAGAAATCATCTGAATTTACAGTAGTAGAGGTGTTCTGTTTTTTATAAAAACGTCCTTGGAGAATCATACTTATTGCTTCTTTTTTCCCCAAATATAAATCTTAAAATCCTTTATGAATAAGAGTTAATATCTCTTGAGGCAAACTAAATAGCTCTTATCAGATGTTGTTCCTTGAAGTCAGTCCGAAGAAAAAATAAGACTATACTATGCAAAATTTTCACCAAAATTGAGACATGATAGTAGCTGAGCAATTTACTTAATTGTACATTAAGTTGCAATAATGACATAGGATGACCTTTTTAGAAATATAAAAATAATATATCTCTCTCTTAAAGAGAAAGCATGAAACTATGAAATAATATGGTATAACTTTGAAAAATATATTTCCATTGAAATATACATTTTCTTAAAGTCAATCAAACTATAAAAAAATCAGCATTGTAAAAATATTTTCACTTCAATGACAATTTTCACCTTTTTTTAGATAACTATAATGTAAATGCCTGGTACCTCCAAATTATGCTAATAGTGCTTCCTATTCTTTAAATATAAAGCTAAATTCTAACTTTTCCGAATTCCTTTGATAAAGACTTCAAACATAAAAATGGGATAAATCTGTCAAAAAGAAACAATTTGCACAGAGAGTTCGGATTTTCCAGCTAACAGCACTTTAGCACACAGAGGGGAGTTGTCAAAATTTCACTACGGGCAGTTTCATTCTATACGATGATGCATTTTAGCATTTATTGAAAAGAGTTGTGTGGTAAAATCCACTGTCTTCACCCTGGGAGAACAGACTATCCGAATCCTTTTATTTCTCGGTGTGTCAGTCTGGTCTTATGCTTGAGTCACTCTGATCCCACTTTTGTAAACCTGCGTGTGTAGTACCTGTGCATGGGATTGTCTGAAATCACGTCTTTGGGATGTACGTTGATCTCTGTCAACTAATCGAATGTGCTGGCAGATCCTGCTGGGCTCTCCTCACGAGAGAGTCTCTCACAGGTCACATGGATGGATAAAACGGGAAAAGAGATTCTGACCTAATTGGGAGGAAAATAAACATCTTCCTCTCTTTTTCTGGGGGGGGGGCGGGCAGTAAATTTCATAAATGAACCTGGTGTATTTTCTCATAAGAAAAACTCTCCTCCGATGCTTCCTTATTTTGCCTAACCGTATCATTATACGTAGACCTCTTTGAACACGGGGCCTGCAAGGAGTATATTTAAATTTTTGTACCCCTCTCCCAAGTAAGTCGAGGCACGCCTAGTTTGCTGCCCTGGCACCCCGAGGCTTCGCTCGGGCTCTCCTAGAGGTAGTCCTTCTCTGCGACGACCTCACGTGGGAGCTCAGAGGGAGGACGCCCACTGGGTGTCTCTCGAGAGTAGCCCATGATGGGTAGCTTTTACTTTGAGACCTATGTCATCGCATTCTCCATTGGCAGCACTGATCCGGGCAAATCCAGACTGCGACTTTTTCATACTCTGCACCCTTCCTTGGGGGGTGGGAACTAAGGACGAGGTGTTAGGATTTCGTTGCCGTCCACCTATGAACTTTGTTTCAGGGTACCTCGACCTCGCTTTACCGTTCTTCTTTGTGAATTAGTGTTACCAGATTCTTTCTGATCTTTCAGCAGGGAGGACAAGAAAATTGAACATATTATGTTTTTCTTAGCATGCAAGGGGAGTCTTTGAAGCAGAGCTTTAAAAACATACACACAGCAGGCCGGCTTCCTGGCTCTCTACTCCAGGGAACAAAGCTCTTTGTTGCGAAGATCTTGGTTTAGGCTTTTCCTCTGGCTGCTTGCTGCTGTGGTTCTAGAAGCAAATTTTCACCTGCTAGCTCTCCTTTGAAATAATTCTAATATCACTTCTCAGGCACCATAACCTGTTATCCTAAACAAATCGTTATGACCTCAACTATTTTCTGTTCCATTAAATACAGATAAGTGATAGAAATACGGTGCCAATTTGTCCAATTTTTTCACAGTTTATCGTGGTGATATCATTTCTACCTAGTTAATAATCCTATGTTGAGGGGAAAATGAAATTGATAAAAGTACATTAGAAGAGCATTTTTTAAAGATCTACTTTATATCGGTGCATTGGGTTAAAGTCTGTATTTGGAGAATTGCTGAGTGTTTTATTTGGCAGAGACTTCTTCAAGAACCCAGTGAATATTTTGTCCTAGGAATAGGTGTACTGAGAGAGTTAACATAGCTGTAAGGTTTGTAACATGTCCCAATTAAACAAAATTAATTGCACTACGAATGTATTGCCATTTATAAAAGAAATTTTCCCAGAGGTTTAATGTTTTCCTTATGATCTAAAATATAGCGATTTTGACATTTGTCTTAATTTTTTGTCATTGATGTGAATTTTCACTAGAAATTCATTGAGTTCTTTCACTGAATGAAACACTGAAGTGAGTCTTTGGATAGCAGAAAGTGTATAGGAACTGGAGTTGTTATGCTTCCAACACTCACTAAGTTTTGGTTTTTTTGGGTTTTTTTTTGCTTATTTAGGGCCGCACCCGGAGCATATGGAGGTTCCCAAGCTAGGGGTTGAATCTGAGCTGCAGCTGCCGGCCTCAGCCACAGCCATAGCCACAGCCACAGCAATGTGGGATCCAAGCCGCATCTGTGGCCTACACCACAGCTTACAGCAACATTGGGTCCTTAATCCACTGAGCAAGGCCAGGGATCGAACCCATATCCTCATGGATACATGGTCGGCCTTGTTACCGCTTAGCCACCACGGGAACTCCTCTCACTCAGTTTTGTATCTGGATCGTCCTATGTAAAGTCTCTACTAAATGTGGTTTGTTAGCTTTCCCTTCCTGGGAAGGTGAGAGATTACTTGTGGGGAGTTGCCAGGTTGATTAGATGCTATCAATTTGTCCTAGTTGAATATGGACCAGCTCCACGTATTACTTGTTCAAATAATTAGTACGTTTAATAAGAACAGGATATTTTTAGTATTAAAATAAATGCCAGTTATTATATTGTATCTTAGTTTTCTATCACTGCCAGAACAAAGTACCACAAATCTAGAGGGTTAAACGATGCTCATTCATTACTTCACGTTTCTCGAAGACAGAACCGTGGCCCAGGTCTTTCAGGCTGAAAGCAGTCGTCGATGTAGACTCTGCGAGAATCTTTGTCTTTTTCGGTTCTCGAAGCAGCCCCAATTCCTTGATGCTAGTCCGCTTCCTCCATCCTCAAAGGCAGCGATGGCTTGTCTAGTGTTTCTCACATTTCATCACCCGGGACTCCCGTCTCAAGAACTACTGTCATGACCTCCCCATCCCAACCCAACTGGAGTCACATCTGGAAGTCCCTTCTGCGTGTAAAACAACGTATTCCCTGATTCTGAGGATTGGGACGTGGGCAGTGGCTCAATCTGCCACAGCCGTTAGTACAATATTTGAGGTGTCTTCAATTCCTACGTCGGAATTGCTCTGGAAGAGAAGGAGGCTTGGGAACAGCCTCTTGTTTGTCCCGTGCTGATGGACCAGCTGAAGTTATTGACCCCTGTGTTCACGCTGGCCTCGCGGTCCTGCTCGTTAGGTTTGCCTGTGTTTTTTCCTAAGCTAGCTTTTCACAGCTCCCCACCTGAACACTGGAACCTTCAGTGGAACAGGCGTGAATCTTAACTACTTTGGTCGCAAAATATTTTTTTCTTATTCTACTGTATGCAAAACATGGGTTCAGCGCAATGGTAATAGACCCTAGGAAAGAGGTGAGTGTGGGGGTGGGCCCGCAGGGGGCCGAGGACTGCTTCAGAGCTCTTCTTTCTTTTTTACAGCTTTTAGAAAAAAATCACATTGATTCAGGGAGATTTGCATTACTGAACCCTACCATTTTTAAGGCCTCCATTAAAATAAAAAAAAAAATATGCCAGGGAATCTAATATAGTTAACCTATTCTTAAGTAGAACATAATGTTTTGCTCATTGTTTGAGAAAAGTAATTTTAGAATCCTGACTGTTCTGTGATTTAGTCTTTTAGTAACATAAACACTTAGTTTTAGGTTAGCCTGGCAAAGGGGAACTTAAAATTTTCTAATGTTTCCAAAATTTAAATTATTTGCCTCTCTCCACCCCCATGGGTATATTTATGGGATGTGGGGGCTGCAAGCTGTATGGTGAGAATGTGGTCTCGGGACTTGAAACCTGATTCCCACACACACTGTTGTGTAACCTTTAAAAATGTGCTTAACCTTATAAAGCCACAGTTACTGCATCTTAAAAAAGGGAAGCGATATTTACTCACATGGAGTTTCTTAGTGTTACACTCTTGGAAAATAACCAATTTTATTAACATGATCTTTAGTTTTCTAATGTGTTCATTCTTCTTTTTTTGCATTCCGGTTTATTTTTGAAGGATTGTAAAAACTAGAAATTCAGGAAAGACAAGTGCTCTGACTTCTTTTACGTTTTCTGTTCTTTTCGTGGTCTGGTTTATTTTTGTAATGCTTGCTGCAATAGGTTTTTGAGGCCCCGAGGAATAATTTTGAAGTGATGCTTCCAAAATTCGGTGTTTGTCATTTTAACTACTAGGTCTATTTTTCATGTTTGTGAAAGAAAGGAAAGCATTTGTATGGTTTTATAAAATAGATCCACCTCCATATCTGTGAGCACCTGAAATCCATCATCAATAGAAAGCATTCCTCAGTCCAATACACTTCTAACCCTTGGTACTTTGCAGGCTGGAATGCAGGCTGGGAGGTTTCCTTTCCTTTAGACTGGCTGATTTCTTCCTGACCATTGCTTCACTGAATGTTACATTAAATTCATTCCACAATGTATCTTTAATTTCTAGGTATCATGTTAGTATTGTGGTTGTTTTTAAAGAACCCACATTTAATAGACACATACTCAAATAATTCACAGATGAAACTGTATGCTGTTTGAGATTTTTCTCAGTGCCTTATTCGAGGATGGGCCAAGAGGTGTGGGAGGAGAAAGATGAAACAATAAAGCCCTGAGTTGAAGCTGGAGGGCAGGTGGCCTGCATGTATGGAGGAGAAAATGTTTCCTTTCTTCACTTCTAGGTTCTTTGGTTGGTCTGATAATTAAATTACCATAAGAAAGATTAACTGGCCACAGAAATGTTTGCTGGATTGAATATACACACACAGAAAGCACAAGCAAGTCACCTTTGCTTCACATCACCCCATCTGTTCTCTGTGTGGCGAGTAATAGCCACTGGGGAGAAGCCCATCAGCGACCTTTGTGCTTCCATCAAGGGCTTCATGTCCTCAGGAAGTCAGGCATGTGGTTGTTTCACTGTTCCCTTGTTTTTTACTCAAGTCGCTGAAAGTAAGTGTGAGTTGTAAGATGAGGAGGGAAGAGGAAACCAGAGCGAGAAGACAGGTATTAAATCGGCAGCTTTATAACTCCTCTCTTTGATGACGGATTTTGATTGGTGTTTATATCCTTACCTGAAAGCTGACTTTTTAAATGCCAGATGATTATAGTCAGACTGGGATTCGAAGACAAAAAAGCAAGCCCTTGTAAAGCTAGGCACGCCCAGTTTTACATCAGCACAAATAACGCATTGACCTCTGGTATGTTTTTTTCTTTTATCAGTAGCTGAGATTATTTTCTACAAAGAATTAAACTTTTTTTTTTCCCAAGGAAGCTTAGCTACTTTCAGAGTGTTAGAAAAACTTAAGAAAAATCCGTCTGTCCTTCTTCAATATAATTTAATGTAGGTTCCCACATTCCATGTGGAGTCATTATTATAGTAGGGCAGGGAGATGCAAAGATGTTCCTTCTAGCATTCATTCCTAAAGCTTGTAAAAGGAAAATGATAATATCGTTAAAAGCCCCATGAGCAAAAATGCGAGATCATTTTACTGTTTGTCAGATGGGAGAAATGTCCTGTCTCTAGAGGAAATGATCAAGATCAGAAGTTGAAGATGTAAAGCGAGCAAACAAACAGAACGAAGGCATAAAATCTGCCTAGAGAGCTGTAAACTATTAAATTTGTTTACAGCACTATGGAAAATGAGGAAAATTTGAGTTGAAAGATAATATAACTGGCGAAATCAGTGGGGACTCTATGGTAGTAAAATATCTTTTTACTTTAGGAACAAGGTTGCATCTGCTTTCCCAATTACACATCATCGTAATTCATTTATGTCTTCTTTGACTCATGGGTCATTGGTGATATTATTAATGTGTCTAGGAATATGTATAAAAATTGAAATAAATGTATTAGGTAAAATAATCTGACCCATCACATTTCATTCTTTTATTATTTGTTGTTAGGATTTTATTTGAGCTCTAATCTATACTTTTATCTTTATACAGTTTCCTATAAAAATTAAATACTGTTTCTTGCCTTCTCTTTAACTCTTTAGATGCTATTTACGGAAATTAAATTAGGCCTTCCCCGATCACTCAGTTTAAAATTGCAACCTGCCCCTCCCCTTCAGGTCCCCTTTAGCCTGTTCTAATTTGTTTCCATTGCCCTCAGCACCTCACACACATAATATTATTGATGTGTGTATTGTGTTTTTTGCTCACTGTCTGCCTTATCCTGTGTAAGAGTGTGAATTATCATTTATTTTGTTGCATAATGTATGCCAACCACCTAAAAAGGCACCTTTCATATATTAGGTACTGAAGTAATATTGGCTGATGAATTAATGAATGAAAGCATGAATGTATAATAATAACAGCTAAAAATTCTAAGTACTTTGTTAGTAACAGGCACTGTTCTAATTACTGCATATGCATAATTTCATTTAATCTTTGGAACACCCCTAAGAGGTCAGTGCTAAGATAATGCCCATTATACAGAGGAGGAAATTGAGGCATGTAGAAGTTAGACAGCTTGATAGTTGCTGGCTAATAACTTACATGGCTAGTAATTTTGTGGCTCAAACGTGGCAGGGTCTGAATACCAACACAGGCAGCTCTGTTTCCTGGGCATTTTCTTACCTTTTATGCTAAGCTGCCTTTAGTTTATAGACATAGCCCAGTGGAAAAGAAGTATATATTTTATAAAAAAAAAACAGTTTTCAACCCTTTTTAATGTCTGAACACACCTGAAAGTCATGTTCGACACCCCTTGAAAATAATGGCTTGCTAGGTAAGGCTTCAGAGTTAAGAGAGAGTTAAGGGCAGCTTTCTGCAGGCTAGCCGCGTCTCCTTTCTTACTGTCCTCTGACGTCACTCCTGACAGCCACCACCTTGATGTGACTCTTGAAAGTCACCAGTTTCTCAAGACGTCAGTTCCCTTATTCTAAAATGTGGGCTTGGGACTGTAAGCTATCAAATGTCTTTCTCCCTCTGAATTCTGTGGTGCTAAAAATGTCTTTCTGTGCTCTGATGTGCAAAGTAAAGAAATGAGATTAAAAAGAGAGGGATGGGGGAGAGAAAAGCCTTTTCCTGTACCTAGTGCTGGTCAAATCTTTTGAACCTTAGTAGAAATTGCCCAGGACTCCTCAATGAAACAGAAATGAAATGAAAATTAGCAAAGAGATTGAAGGTAGAAAAATAATGGTTTTTCCAAAATCCATAATGGCCTTTAGGATTTTGTGATAGCGCTGCAGGTTCTACTCACCAGCACCCTTAAAATTACTGTGTTTTTGGCACACCTCACACTGGATTGTTCACACATTTTCATTTCAGAACGTGTGCTGCTTTTCCTTTTTCTGTTCTTTTCTTTTGCATTCTACTCTCTCAGGGTTGATGAGCCATATAACTTCTGACCCAAATCTTTATCTTTCTATGTTTGCTCGGGGAGACCGTACTCTTCCCAGATTTCACAGTTGTCTTAATATTATTGCAAGATCTCCTTAAGCCAGATTTAACGACACTATCACCTTAAAATGGACATACAAGCAAAGAAGCAAAAAACCCTGAAAAACATCTCTCTGATACTGGAACCCCCATACACTCCTAGTGAAAGTAAAGTGGTGAAGCCTCTTTGGAAATCAGGCTAATATTTCCTCAAAATATAGTGTTTACTATAAGACTTAGCAATTCCAGTTCTAGGCAAATATATTCAAGAAAATACAACATCTATCCACACAAAAATTTATACAAGAAGATTTATGGCAGAATTATTCATAATTGTCAAAAAGTAGAAATGATTTCCCAAATCTTTCAATTGCAAAAGTATGGTAAGTTTTTACAGTGGAATATTGCTCAGCAACATAAAGGAATGAAGTCTGGATTCGTGCTACCACATGGATGAACCTTGAGCAATTAAATGGAATAAAGGAAGCTGATCACCAAAGATTATATGTTTATGTAATTCCATTCAGGTGAAATACCCAGAACAGGTACATCTATAGAGAGTGAAAGTAAATGAGTATTTGCAGGGGACTGGGGTGGGTTCAAGGAAATGGGGAGTGACTACCAATAGGCTTCTTTTTGTGGTGATGAAAATGGTCTCAAATCCATTGTGCCGGTGGTTGTACAAACCTATAAATACCCTAAAAACCTTGAATTCTGAACCTGAAATGAGTGCACTTATGATATGTACATTATATATCGATATAGATGTTTCACATAAATGTATACATACTTACACATATGTATGTCCATATGTATGCATATATAAAAGCAGACGTATGACATCTTCGTGCAAATGTATGTTTTATCTGGGTTAAAGATTGAATAGAATCTAGTTCATAAACCACCCACCCAGTTTCCCTACTGTCATTATTATTCTTCTAAACTCCTAATAAACCAAGAAGCTTCCTTTTCTCCTCTTTTTTAATTCTTTGTAGTTATTTTATTAAATCTGTCATTAGTCAATGCTTATCCTTTGTAGGTACTTTGTAGCGACTTGAAACTCCAATGACAGGTGAAGAGCAGCAGCCTAAAATGAATATCCAATAAATTCAATATTTAAAATTTAAATTCTGCAGCACAGAGCAATTAAATACAAGAGCATATAGATGAATATTAACCTGGGAATATATTTCTTACAAAGATCACAGAACATAACCAAAATGCTATTATCAATGTATCTAGCTCCAAGGAGCTAGGAAGCTAGAGTCAATAATGTATAATTACAACAGTGATGATCAAAAAAGTTATAATGAAAGTTATCAAGAAAATTTAAAAATTTTATTCAAAATTGGGGAAAGTAGAATACTTAATGAAATATTCTTATAACTGAAATAAGAACTTCAAAAGTAATTTTTTCTATTAAGAGACAAAACACAAAGCAATCCATTAATATATATGAAGATAAAAAACAAAAGGCAATTCATAATAAATATGAAGGTAAACTATTTAAAATATTTATTTTCCAAATTAATTTATAGAATTAATATAACTCTAATAAAATCTCAATATGAATGTTTTTCTTTAAAATTTAGAAAAAAAATGGAATGAAATTCAGAAAGAAAAATAAGCAGATATGTATCTTTTTAATTTGGAAAATAAGGGCAAAAATAAAAGTAAGACATCACGTATTTAGATATACAAAGCTATGGTTACAAGGACCAGGCAAGACTAGTAGTATAAGACAGTCATGGCAGAAAATATGTCAGATCTTTAAAAACATGGGTTTCTCATGCTTGCTACCTCCCTACACTCTTTTAGAGCTAACCAAAAATTTTGGTTGGTTATTATTCACCATAAAGTCTAAGAAATTTTTATGGAAATTATTTATGGTTTTAATGAATTCATTATTATTACAATTATTTTGCCTTAAATTATTTTGCCTTAATTCTTAGAATTCTCTCTTTATTTTTTATTTTTGTCATTTTAATTACAGTATCGTGATGTGATCCTTTATCAGTTGATCCTGTTTGGGAGTCTCTATGCTTTCTGTACCTTTCCTTTCCCAGGTTACAGAAGTTTCCTTTCCCAGGTTAGGGAAGTTTTCAGCTATTATGTCTTCAAATATGTTCTTTGTCTTTCTCTCTCTTCTTCTCAATCTCCCATGAGGAAAATGTTAGTACACTGGATGTAGTCTAAGAGGTCTCTTAAACTGTCCTCATTTTTTCTGTTTTTTTTTTTTTTCTGTCCAGCTTTGTTGATTTCCATTACTGTGACTTCCAGCTCACCGATCTGTTCTTCTATATCATTTAATCTGTTGACTCAAGCCACTGCAGTTTAATTCTTTTTTTTTCAACCTAATGAATTGTATTTCAATTATAGGTGTACAAAAAATCATTACAAGTCAATTTGATAGGATTTGCATCCCAAACCCTCAGTGCATCCCCCCACCCCCAGACTGTCTTATTTGAAAAACCAAAGGTTTTCCAAAGTCTGTGAGTCATTGTCTGTTCTGCAAAGTTCATCGTGTCTTTTTAGTTTCCACATGTAAGCAGTAGCATTGGGTGCTGCTGTCTAAATGTCTGACTGGTTTCACTTTGCATGATAATTTCTAGGTCCATCCATGTTGCTATAAATGTTATTTCGTTCCTTTTAATGGCTGAGTAGTATTCCATTGTGTGTATGTACCATATCTTCCTATCCACTCCTCTGTCGATGGGCGTTTAGGTTGTTTCCATGACTCTGCAGTTTAATTCTTAACCCACGGCACTCCAGCAGGAACTTGCAAATTTGCTGGGTTTTTTTTCTGTGTATTTGTTAGATCGATTATGTTTCTGGACCTTGAAGAAGTGGCCTTTTGTGGGAGACATTTGATGTATCTCATCTGATGTATGGTCATCAGAACCATATGCTCTAGGAGTACTATATGCTCCTGTGTATGCTGAGTAGGTTCTTCTCTGTGGACCACTGACTGCTGTGGGTGACTCAGTAGGTGTGGTTGGTCCCTGGTTCACTTGGTGGCCAGCTCTGCCTTGTGTGGAGACTGCCAGCTGCTGCTTAGTGGAGCTGGGTCATGAGATGGCTAGAAGAAGAGTGCCAGGGGGGCTCCCAAGGCTAATACTGATCCACTTGTGGGTAAAAACCAGGTTGTCGGGTGGATAGTTTGGGGGCTGGGGTTCCTGGATCTAGAGCTGGTCTGCTGGTAGGTGGGCCAGTTCCTAACCTGGCTGGCTATGGGTTCTGGGGTGTCCCAAACCTGATGTCAGCCCATTGGTAGGTGGGACTGAATCCTGGATCCACTGGCTGAGGGGTCCAAGGTGTCCCAGTGTTGCTGTGCTGGTAGGCAGGACCATATCCCAAGTTGTCCTGGGCCTAGTGCTGGTCTGCTGGTGGATTGGCTGGGTCCTGACAAGGCTGGGCTCTGGTGGTCCTGGGGCTGCTGCCTGTGATAGGCAGGGCCCAGGGTCTCTGGCTGCAGGAGCCTGAGTTTCCCAGACCTCGTGCATGACTGCCACTGGGGTCTGTATGTCTAGAGTGAGCTCTAGTTGTCTCCTGCCACCTCTGGAGGCTCTGCAAGATCAACTGGTGGATTTGACCCAGATTCCTTTAGGGTTACTGCTTCTGCC
Organism: Catagonus wagneri; assembly: GCA_004024745.2. NCBI lineage: Eukaryota > Metazoa > Chordata > Mammalia > Artiodactyla > Tayassuidae > Catagonus > Catagonus wagneri. The sequence continues at coordinate 26,439,944 of PVHT020000886.1, read as the reverse complement.
TGGGTCTCACAGTGTGTGAGATTCTGTGGGCACATTCAAGAGTGGAGTCTGTATTTCCTACAGCCCTCTGACTCTTCTGGCAGTAAGCCTCACTGGCCTTCAAATAACTCGATTAATGTAATCAATGTAGCCGTACCTAATTTCTAGTTTTTATTCTGTAGATCAGAAATTTCAGTCACCAAACTGAAATCCATTACTGCATTTCTCACCTTTCTTAGCATCCCAGTCAGTTCCTACTGCTGTGACTTTCCCTGCCACACCACATTCTGCAGTTTGCTAGATTCCTCCTTGGGGGGAGAATGCGGATCACAGCAAACCAGGTTCAGGATGTGATAGCCAGTGGTCCCCAGCCCATGGCTCTGGCTCTTTGCTATCTCGGTTCCCCTCAGGGGTCCACGCATTTGACCGTGTGCCGTCTGTAGCCTCCCTTTTGAGGACTGTTGAAATCACATGCTTTTCTCGAGAACAGGGGCACACGTGACATTTAAAGGGACTGTGGACTTCATTCTGAATATAGAGGTAACGGTTCCAAAAGTAGTTTTCAGACTTTAATCACTAAAATCTATACACATTATTTCCAGGTTTAGTATACCTTCTCTGAGAAAACTGTGGTGATATAGCTGGAAATGCTTCAGATTTGGAATCAAAGTGCCCCCGGCCTTGCTGTTTACTAGCTGAAGTTAGTTACCTCATTCCCCTGCTTGTAGCTTTGATTTAAAAGTAGGTGTTTACTGATGTAGTACCTGCCTTTAAACCCTCAGAGTGGTTTTGGTTGTGTAAAGGGAAATGATCTGGGGTGGTTATTACTATATGTGGTAAAAGCCATATTTCTTGATGAGACATGAAATCAATATTATTTTGTATGCTGAAGTTATTTTAAGCCAGTATAGAGTGAAAGGTTCTGATTTTCATGTACATGATTGCTAAAGTTCTAAACCAATTCATTTGTAAGACACAGGACCTTAAAAATGTTTCTGCAGCCAAGCGGGTGACCTAGGTAAACATCAGGTGTTTTTATATCTAAGATAATCTGGAGTTTTTAATATGCGGTATTACACATGGACTGCTAACAGTGCACAATCACCGTCGTTTCTTTTATAATAGAGCTCTTAGTATTCTGCTGAAACATGGCCAGTGAATGCACAATATTCTTAGTTACCATTATGAGGGGCTCTGTATATTAGAGCCTCTCCACTGTGTCTGCTGTGAGCTAGAAAAATGCTGGGAGCAACAGCAGCTACTATCAACAGGGAGCCATATTAATTATTTGAAATGTGCCTCATAAGAGGAATCAGCAGAGTTTATTACAAGTCGAATATTACTTGAAACGGGAAGGTTACTCTAACTGTTATCATAATCTATGTATCATTAACTTTCCTTGTTTAGGAAAAGAGATTAACAGCCCTGTAAATTGCTATAGTAAATGCATCAAATACAACTGCATATTGTCATTGTAGAAAGAAAGTCGTTGGTTCTCTACTTGTAACCAAGGCTTTTTATACAAAGTAGCGTTAGAAATTGAGCTCTGTGATTTGGCTTTCTTGCCTCAAAATCTTAATTGCTTACAGGATCATCGGTATACAAACTAAGGCTACTTTGAGCATTATAAAATTCTTTTGTTTCTAAGCCAGCAGTTGCTTTTTTTTTTTAAATTTTTTTCTTCCCCTCAGCATCTTGGCCTTGAAATCAGTTTTAGTACTTGAACTTGTAAGACAGAAAATGTATTACAAACATGAGCTGGCAGAATGCTCATCAGGGAACGAGGAATGAACTCCTCTACCTGCTTTTTAGATTGTGGTTAGTTTTTATTATTTATTTATTTAAAAAAAAATCTGATGTTTATTTATTTGTTTATTTATTTTGCTTTTTAGAGCCACACCCACAGCATAGGGAGGTTCCCAGGCTAGGGGTCTAATCGGAGCTACAGTTGGCAGCCTACACCACAGCCACAGCAACACAGGATCTGAGTACCATCTGTGTCCTACACCACAGCTCACAGCAACAACGGATCCTTAACCCACTGAGCGAGGCCGGGGATCAAACCCACAACCTCATGGTTCCTAGTCGGATTTGTTTCCGCTGCACCATGACGGGAACTCCTTGGTCAGTTTTTATTATTTCATCAGCTACAGTAAGCAGGTAGAACTAGTTTTCTACTCAAATAATAAGCTAAATAATTAAAAATTAATCATAAAAATAAAATATAAATTAATTAGGGTTATGAAGCTATCTAAATAAGTGCTATTCGAAGTGTTATCTGACATGGATGCCGGTCTACAGACTGTGTTTTACTGATCTTTAATGAAATATGTGTAGAAAGTGAGAGTAAGTGTTTAGGAACACTTAAACCAATTGGTACAGGACTTAATGTCTATTTAACGGTAGGAAATGGGGACTTGGGTATGTCTGTTTTTAGTTTTTGCATTTCATTTCTCCTGTCAGGAATTTTTATTGTATTTTTTCAAGTGTCATTCTGACAGTAACTTATGATTTAACAACAACCAAATTAAATGGCTTAAAAAGGACTGATCTAGTTGGTTGATATTTGGAGGACACATAACGAGTGTGTGCTTGGAGAGCTGTCTGCACTCTATAATGGTGTTAATTCAGTGTGGGGAGAGGTGAGGTTTTCATAAAAAGGAAAAAAAAAGGAAAAAATGACAATGTCTTCTTAACATTTATTTTTGGGTCCACAGGACAGGCACAGCACGGACAGGTGTCATACATCTCTCCACCAATTCACCTTGACTCTGAGCTAGAAAGACCCCCTGTTAGAGGTGAGTCATTGTTTTCTTTCTATTTTTTATTAATGTAAAGAAAAGGAAACTGTATTCATTCTCTGACCAAGAAAATTATTACATTAAAGATGGTTGTAAATACGTGTTTTACAGTACAATGCCCGTTTAAAAAAACAAGAGGAAAGTGGTATGTAAAAAATATGGTAATAGAGTAAGTCTCATTTATAAGCTGAACTGTCAAATATTTTTTGGAAAAATGTTTGTAAAACCAAAATAAGAAAGGGGGATCTGTCGTGGAAAACTAGTTGAAAACCAGCCTAGATTTAGAGATTATCAGATAACTCGTTACTTTTTTTTTTTCCTGGAACTGTCTTCTTCTACCATCTTTTTTTAAAAATAAATTAAGATGATCTAAGTCATAAAGACAGGTTTATATCCTTGCAAAGTGATGTTTTATATTTATCATTATTTTTAAAAGTCATTTCAGTATTAATATGATAATTTAGTTTTAAAATGTATGAATTAAAAGTAGGTATTTAAATTGATGCCATCTGTTTAAAGATTTTTAAAAATAACTAATCATACAAAATAGAAGTTAAAAGTAACATCTCATAGGAGTTCCTGTTGTGGCTCAGCGGTAACAAACCCGACTGGTATCCATGAGGACACAGGTTGAATCCTGGCCTCACTCAGTGGGTTAAGGATCTGGAGTGGCTGTGGCTGTGGTGTAGGCTGGCGGCTGCAGCTCTGATTTGACCCCTAGCCTGGGAACTTCCATATGCTGCAGGTGCAGCCCCCCAAAAAAGTAAATAACATCTCACAATCTAAATATAAAGTGTTTCTACTTTTAAAAAATTATTAATAATTTTAAATGTTCAAATTAAGGTAATAATAGGTACACATTTTAATTTTGTAAATACAAAATATCAGGATTAATTTTTCCATTGAAAGTAATCCAGTATATTTTCTTATACCTTCAACAGTATACCATAAATTTCATTAGATCTGACTTTTACGAACATGTCTTCTATGCATGCTGTTTCCCCTTTCAGGGGACTCTGACCTTTTCTTTTCTACGCAGTAAGTTTCTACCGGTGTTTGACTACTCTGTCGTCAGTTTCTCTGTTAAGCCTTCCTGACTGTGTCCTAGACAGGAGCTAAGTATATGTGTCTGTCCTGCAAATATCCCCTGTGCTTGCCTCAGTTGTTACACCTAAACACTGCATTTGCTTTTTCAGCACGACTGTTTCCTTTTCTCTTGTGCGAGGTCCTTGAGGGCAAAGGGCGTCATAATTATTACTTCTTCTCCAGCCACTGGTCTGCACTTGGCACATAAGGGGAACGCATAACACTGCTTTCTGTCTAAGTGACTGAAAATGAAAGTGACATTGTAAAGGGTGCGTCCTCATTTTTCAGGAAGAACACGGAGCAGGGAAAATAAGGGAATCTCACAAAGAGGAAGCAGAAGGAAAGAAATTATGGGTTATGTGCAAGTTGTGATATTTTGTGGAAATGTGAAGTAAAATGGGAGCAGCTTTAGAGGAAGAGACTGGAAAGATGCAATGGGCAGATCTCGAAGGGTTCTGTATAGCATGCCAGGGAGTTTCTATTTTTTCCTGGGGAAAAAAAAATCATCAGCTATTGTTAATTTTTAAAATATTTTCTTCAGTTAGCGGAGTGTTACATCATAACATTATCTGGTTTTTGTTTGTTTGTTTTTGCTGCACCTGCGGCATATGGAAGATCCCAGGCTAGGGGTGCAATCAGAGCTACAGCCGCCGGCCTATGCTATGGCCACAGCAATGCCAGATCCAAGCTGTGTCTGTGACCTACACCACAGCTCACAGCAAAGCTGGATTCCCCAACCCACTGAGCGAGGGCAAGGGTCGAACCCACATCCTCATGGATCCTAGTCGGATTCGTTTCCGCTGTGTCACAACAGGAACCCCCATGATATCAGTTCTTGATGTGAAAAAAACATCTCTGAAGTCCTCGTACATGATGAGAGACTGGCAGAGTGAGGCTGCTTCTGTAATCGCTGGGTGTGTGGGCAACAGCGGTGGAGTCTGAGAAATATCTCCGAGAGACGAGGCATTGATGGGACAGATAACAGGGAAAAGAGCAGAGATGCCTCTAAGGTTTCTAAGCTGATTCACTGCTTGGCTGCTTGTGACATCATTTCTCATTGCAAGGAATAGACGAATGTTAAATGGATGCCTTATTTTTTAAAATTTTTTTATTATGGTAGATTTACAGTGTTCTGTCAATTTCTGCTATACAGCAAAGTGACCCAAATGTACATTTATATACATTCTTTTTTTCGTAATACCTTGCCTCATGTTCCCTCCCAAGTGACTGGTTATAGTGCCCTGTGCTGTATGTACAGCAAGACCTCATTGCTTTGGGTGCCTTGTTTTAGGCATGTTAGTTCTTCGTGGAATGTTGTGCCTCCCAACAATGGAAACCTGTTTATGCAAGTTGGTGACTTTATTATAATTCAGTTCTCCTGACATGACCCTGTATGATTTGGGAAGAGTACTGTAAGATCATGAGTACGATAGCGCAATAGTCTACTCCAAAAGTTAGTGGCCTCAAAGAAGAAACAATTTTTTATTATTCTCAGAGCTGGTTGAATCGCATATGTGAGGCCGGGTGTGTGGCAGTTAGCAGGCTGGTTGGTTTTTCAGGGGAGGAAACTCACTGGCTTGTTTGGTAGTCCCCTTAAGGTCATCTGGCCATGTGGCCGTCACCTGCCGTCACCTGCCTGAGGCCTGGCACTGGCTTATTCCCACTATGACAGGGTTTCCAGCAATAAATAGGAAAGTCCCAAAGTTCAGGTTTTGTTCAAGACTCCGCTTGTGTCATTTTTGCTATGTCCCATTGGCCAGCCCAGTCACATAGCCCATCTCAGAATTAAGAAATAGACCCTGTCTCTTGATGGAGGAACCACAATCCAAGGACCATGGATGCAGGGAGAAGAGGAATTTGGGACATTGCAATGTACCATAGCTACACAGATAGGGAATCAAATCAACGTAGGAGTTCCCTTGTGGCACAGTGGGTTAAAGATCTTACAATGTCACAGCAGCAGCTTGGGTCCCTGCTGTGGGGTGGACTCAGTTCTTGGCCTGGGAGCTTGCACATGCTACAGGTGCTGCCAAAGGGGAAAAAAAAAAGAGTAAAATAAATTCAGAATGAAATAAGTCAAAAATTGAATGATAAAACGAAGGGATTTAGAGCCAGTAAACTTAAACTTGGGAATTCTAGACCTTTTTTATCTTTAGCTTCCTCAACCACTACCCAGAAGGTCAGAAATAAGAATTCCACGGTATCCTGGTGAGGGCTGGGGTAGTACAGGGTGGAACCTGGCGTCTGGCAGCCCTGATAAAATGTGGCTCTGGCTCTGCCCAGGGATTGGCTGCTGTGACATATCGGAAGAAACTGGGTTTTGGAGTCTGACCGAACTGTATGACCTTAGAAAGCTTCTGTCTGTCATCAGCAAAACAAGGATTAACAATGCCACTGTGGCAAGTTTATAAGGATGATTAAGTGAAATAGTTAGTGTCAAGGTCCTGATAAATACTTGATGTACAATAGACCCTGAAGAGTTAGTAGGCAGGAAGGCAGTTCTCTTAATAAAAGAACTTTACTTAAAAATTTCATCGTCTTAGTGAAAGCACTGATGGTGTTGGCCTGGGGAAGAGTGAGTTACTGGACTCCAGCAGTGACATCTGCCTCCAACTGTGTTCTCTGCCTTAGAGTGATTGTCTTGATGACTTTTCAGTTCTCACATTGTTCTCTGTCCTGATGCAGAGACCCTCCTAAACTGCTCTGTGATGAATACAATTGCAGTTATACTCACTAGTTCATGGAATTTTCTAAAAAGAGAAAGAACCTCTAATTAGGTAAATAAAAAGGTCACTAATAAATCACCCAAAGAACATTGCAAAAGATCTTGTGCTTTTATTCCCCTTAAAACTATCAAATATTTCATCTAAAAGCAAGTATTGGAAATGATATAGAGTTGGCAGTATCGTTGCTTTGGAACCACAAAATATTTCCTTTCAACTTCCATCACCACTCATCTTCATTTATTATTTTTAATTATACTGCATACTTTTGATATTTACATACAGTCAAATTATGCAAATGTCCTATACATTATGCAAATGTATCTATATAAATATACAGAGAGAGAATCTCTCATGTATAATATTATAGGTGTTTATTTGAATTTAGACAATAAAATAAATTAGGTTCTTTAAGTAATCTGGAATTCTATCTCCAATAACTTTTGTGAGATATTTAGCAATATTCTTTGATCTACCTGAAAACCAGCATGAGCTAACCATTTTAGCTTTTCCCCTTTTTCTATTTTTATTTTATTTATTTGATGATTTTAATTTTTTCCATCACAGTTGATTTACCATGTTCTGTCAATTTCTACTGTACAGCAAAGTGACCCAGTCATACATATATATATTGTCTTTTTCATATTATCCTCCATCATGTTCCATCACAAGTGAGTAGATATGGTTCCCTGTGTCTGTTTTTTACCATAATTTTATATATATTGAGAATGAAAGCCTGTCTTGATGTTCCCCAGCCCCCACTGACCTACTGCCTTCTGTCTTCTTTCTCCTTCTCTTCCTGTACCAGTTCCCACTAGTGTGCATTCACATTCATGCTTCAGGAATTTTTGCTTTATCTGTTAATTCCCTGTGTATTTTACAGACTTGACTATTGGTATAGGAAATTCATGCTTAATTTTTTTGATAGTCCTCAAGAGAGCAATAGAAAACCTAACCTTTAAAATGTATTAATATAGCTATCAATATTAGGACAGGCAATTTTTCAGTAGAGAACATGACTTATGTAACGTACAGTTACATATCAGTTCGCTTCAGATATTTTGCCATTTTATTCGGCCCTCATCTGAGATATTTTGGATTACTTGGTACTTTTTTTTTTAAGAGTTATTGTGCTTTGGATATTTGAGACAGTGAACTAATTATTGGTAACTTTGGAATTATGTTTTAAACCTCTATTTTAAAAAATAATTGCGTAATTATTGTTTAAAAAATATATATATTACCTTTTCAATCTTTTTTTGTCCCTTTAAGTTCTGTGTAACCTATGAATCATTTCAGTTTTGATCCACTTGTCATCATTCTATCTCCTTTTACTTCTCTTGAGTTCTTTAACTTTTACTCTCATTTTTTTGAGGGAAAAAGTATTTTGTGAAACATGCATTTGTTTGTCATAATATATTTCTTTTTTGGTTTTGTGCACTTTAATTTTGACCAACATGCTCTTACTAAACGTATAGAAAATGTAGTGGCAGGTTAGTAAATAATGTTGAATAAAATGTTGAAATCTACGTTTCAAAGTAGCTGAAGTATATAAATTCAGTAGCACTCACCCACTGATAAGTAAATTTGAGAAATTCTATTCTTTAAATCTAATGTGATCATACATAACATTTGGTCACATAATATATGCCTGTGATAGCTTTATATGCATTCTTCAAATTACAGATTTTATTACTGAATAAGGGTGTAAATTCTAGTAGTTTACTAGTGCATTAATGTCACAGTACATTACAAGGTAATTAACTAGAGCTGACACTATAAATAGAAAAATAGGCACAGCCCTCACTGTAAACTACTTAATAAAAATAAGATCCTGAATCAGCATTCACCATTATAGTAATTTTTCTCACCATACATCTCATTAATCAGGACTTTAAAAAAGTAGCTTCATCTAGAAGCACTATTATTTTTAAACCTTTCATTATTAAAAAAGTTTGTCACAATTTTGTACTTAATTTAATGGAATTGATTATATATTTCTGTATTCAAATAGGTTCTACATGCTCTTTAGACATATTTCCCAATTTTGTATATTATAATTGGAAAGGAGAGCCTACTTTGGTAAATTTGTAGCAGATTTGTAAATAAGCACAATGGAATTCTTAGGAGGGCTTATTAAGGGTTGCGGTTTTGAAGGTCATGTGTCCTCACCAAGGATCCTCTCTCCCCAACCTTTATTTTGCTAACTACTCACAAAACACCCTACCCAGAGTTATGTCTATATATACAGGCAGTATCACTCAATGAAGGCGCTTGGGTGGGCGTTTGCTTTGGAAGCTGAATCAGAATCCTGAGCAGAGATGACTACTGAGATTCAAATACACCAGTTAGAGCACACCCTTCAGTTGAAACTCTGTGGTTTTGGTTTTGGTTTTGGTTTGGTTTCATTGTATTTCTGTACAGTTTATTGACAGCCTTAGCAGTCGCTGTTAGAACCCTACCTATGAATTCTTCACATCATATGAGCAATTCAACTGAGATAATCTCCTATCAATAACCAAGAAAAGACATTAGCTTCTGAAAAAATATCCTCATTTATATTACTAAGAATAATATTTTGGGGAGTTCCCGTCGTGGCGCAGTGGTTAACGAATCCGACTAGGAACCATGAGGTTGCGGGTTCGGTCCCTGGCCTTGCTCAGTGGGTTAAGGATCCGGCGTTGCCGTGAGCTGTGGTGTAGGTCGCAGACGCGGCTCGGATCCTGCGTTGCTGTGGCTGCGGCGCAGGCCAGTGGCCACAGCTCCGATTAGACCCCTAGCCTGGGAACCTCCACATGCCGCGGGTGCGGCCATAAAATGACAAAAGGCAAAAAAAAAAAAAGAATAATATTTTGAATATTGTACTACATAAAAATTTGACAGTTTCCAAATAATTCCACCTTCCGATATAGTAAACCAACTAGTGAAAACAGTATTGTATTCATTTTGTATAGTATTTTATATAATTTTCCTTTAGGTAGGATCTTATATTTGATCAGAAGGCTAGTACTAAATGCTAGTTAATACATTTACTAATTGCTGAGTTACAGTTTATACCTCGAGAAAAGACCGAAATACTTGGGCACGTTTGAAAAACTGTGTCTATTTTTTAAAATTTTTTCTGTAATAAAATGCGTAATATAAACAGGATTCCATTGGCAGATAATCAATGAACTAAAATAATGCCAGGCATTGTTTCACGTGCAAACTGAAGTATTTTCATCAAATCTGTACACTGAAAATATTTTTTAAAGTTCAAAATAAACAGACGGTCCTGCCTGGTACATCTATATTAAAAATAGTCTATAGCCAAAGATATAGCGTCACAAATTCAAGACGCTGGCACATGATATTATTTAGTGAAATATAAAACATTTGAAATTGACTAAAATAAAAGAGGAACAAGATATCTGGCATTCTTATTGAGGAATCTCCAGGCTTGTTCTTTAATGTGCTCTGATGGTGTTTTTCTAACTTACCGGGTTAGCAGATATCATATGGTAAAACAATTCCCTGGCTTTATCCACTCTTAACCCAAGAGTAATAATTAAACTTGCATACAACAGAGTGCTTTGATCATGCTAAATAAACGCACCTTTCCTACACTTGCAAATGCCAGACATTTTTTCTTTTTTTTTTGGCTGTCTTTAAATACACTGTGAACACCTGTAAGAGAGAGATAGAGTGCAGAGCTTGTTATTATCAATGGTAAACACCACTCACATTCATTAAGGGTGTATCTCATCAGACACAGGAAAAAAATTTAAACACGTTGTTTCCTTCAGTTTTACAAGGATCTGATCACTTTCTTTCATTCAGACTCATTGGCCATCATTTTATTTCTAGCATCAAGCAAACTACTCTTTTTTTTTTTAAGGGAATGACTTAAATTTTAATTTTTTCCCATTACGTAATGAATTTTATTACAATTATTGAGTACAAAAAATCATCACAAAAGCACACTATTCTAATACTGTAAAGTAATCATTAAATTTGGGTTGAATTATTTGAAGTTATTTCTAAACTCCATGGTAAAATGTACTCTTTATTTGGTATTGTTAGGAATAAGTAGGAAGGTTTTGTAAGTTGCAACATACTTTCCAAATATAAATTATTGTTTAAGAGCCAATATTTGTCATTTGAAATAATTTAGTCCATTCCTTCAGGCACCTTTTGGAATATAAATCACATATTGAGAATAATTAATTATTCCAGAGAGTAGTATGACCTGTTAGTTTATCCCTTCAGGTTCCTAGTCCACTTGTCTTTGCGATCGCTCAGTGAGCCTGAACAAAAAGAGAGCTTCTTGGAATTCCACTTCCCCACTGGCTGATGGGCTGGTGTTCTAAGTACCCAAAGGGAATGAAGTAGAAGCCTGATGCTGCTGTGATGGGAACATTCTCCTACAGACTCCACGTGCCTGGTGGCAGATCCGATGAGCGTTATCCTTGGCTTGAATGTGATAGTTCCTCCACGGAGCTGCTGTTTAAGGCAAGGGAAGTCTCTGCAGTGAGGCATCTCTAAGAAGCTATGATCACGGTTCAGTTCTCTGAACTTCCCTGCCCACACCTCCCCAGCACGCCCGGCTCTCTGTCCCTCTAATTGCTCACTGGCCCAGCTCTCCTAACATTGCTAAGACAGGTCCCGGTTCCTCCTTCTCTTTGTCTTATTTTGGTTCTAGTCTCATTCACATAAATGGGAGTATAGCTGCTTTATCTTGTTCAGAGAGGAAATATTCAGTATTGTGTAGATGTCACTAGTCAATAGATGTTGCTGGTCAATAGTAATCATAATAACAGTAATGATAACAGCTAGCATTGGTTATGCAAATTAACTTTAGGTCATATGTTCAAGCTAAAAGTTATCCGTATGACCCCCCTCTCCCAATTCTCAAAGCCAATCATAATATTCCTCAGGATATTCCATAGAACCACTTTTTTTAAGTTGACGTGGTATGAACACAATGTTTACAGTTACTGTTTGTTTCAAGCTCTATTCTAAGCACTCGACATGGATTATTCATTAATTTCCCGAATCCCGTGAATCAGGTAGTATTATTTTAACTTTGTGAATTAAAAAAAAAAACAGAATTTTCTTTAACTTTATAAAGTTCAGACAAGTATTAAATATTGAAGCCAGGATTCAAACCCAGGCATCCATAAAATCTGGTATGGCAGTTTTTCGTTTATACAAATGGAGCTCTGACTTACTTTCCGAAACTACAGACCATAGCAAGTATTTAGTAATGGACCATTCTTCCAGCAAGTGATTGGAGAGCTGATCATCTGTAGTATTTTTTTTTTAATTCCTCACCATTTCCCTTACTCAGTCTCAAGAACACAATATTACACAAGCAGTTTGAACACTTATGTACCATTTGCTGCCCAGTGACACAATTTTTATGTCAGTTATCTTTTCCTATAAAGTAGAATATCTTTGTTTTACTGCCACTCTGTCACCCTTGACTCTTCTCAAAAAATATCTTGTGGGAGCTCCCCTTCTGGCTCACTGGTAACGAACCTGACTAGTATCCATGAGGATGTGGGTTCAATCCCTGGCCTCACTCAGTGGGTTAAGGATCTAGTGTTGCATGAGCTGTGGTGTAGGTCACAGATGCGGCTGATATCCTGTGTTGCTGTGACCGTAGTGTAGGCCAGCAGCTGTAGCTCCAATTCGTCCCCTACCCTGGGAATTTCCATATGCTACAAGTGTGGCTCTAATAAGAAAAATATAAAAAAACTTCCTATTTCTTTCAAAAAAGGTATCTAAAATCATACCATAAAAAAGAGGTAGGGCATTCTGATAATGTCTTTAAAATTGCATACAAATTAATGTACTAAGTATTGTTACACTTTGTGATAAATGTCCTATTTTTTGTGTTTTTCAATATTCTTTCCCCCAAATGGTTATTAGCTGTGCAATCATCAAAAGTGATGTTTTACCTGTGAACTCAAAATAACCCCTGCTGGGAGCAGAGAGCCGGCCGATAGTGGTGCCAGTTGGCAGGACCAGAGCCTGGTGGGGTGAAGGAGAGTCGGCTTCACCTCCTCGTGGGACAGCCCCCTCATCCCCACCTGCTGAAAACCCAGAGCTGCCAGCTTCCAATGATTTGGCACAACGGGTGCCCGCCCCACCCCCACACTCAGGAGTACCTTTGGTAGGACAGTTCTGACTTGACAGTAGATGTACAAGGCAGGTGTGACATACATAAAGCATATGGTGAATCCTTGAAATTCTGAATATCTTTTACTTTTAGAGTCACGCGCCTTAGGTAAGATCTTTTTCGTTTCATCTCTTGTACCTGGGGGTGGGCGATCCATCCCTGAGATGATTGCAGGGACCACGTTCACTGACGTGTGTCACAGAATGGGGAGAGTGGGGGTATTGTTTGCTTAGCCTGAAGAGGCGTATGCTTATGTGTGGGAAGCTTTGACTCTGGGTGTTATTCATCCCGTAATACCCCAAGTAGCGCTGTCTTCACACTAGGAGACACTTGGCTCCCTCAGTACTCAAAAGCACTTTTCTGTTTGGTGGTTTTAGCCCTGGGCAGTTATTTCCAGTTCTTAAGAGTCCAGCAAAAAGTCAGTTTTACTCACTGTTAATGTTTGACACCAGACTCTCCTGGGTGGAAGCACATGGAAGTAGGCGGCTTTGGTTCTAATCCTTAGATTTAGAATAATCTTAATCTGCTCACGGTGGGATCAGGGACAGGTCCCATTACCACAGCAACAACCTCTTTCCCAAGAGAGCTGAAGTATCAAATACCAAATGTGATGCCATACGTAGAAGCGCTTCGAACACTCTAGAATGCCACTCAAATCTTGGTTAACATAACTTGGCAGCGATACTTGATGGCTCTAGTCTAAAACTCAGTATAGCTCCTACATGGGAAGCTCAGGAAAGTTAAGTCCTCAAGCGAGTTTGCAGTGTTCTTATCTTCCTTAAATCCTATTGGCCTAATTATGATACAGTTTCACACTTAAAATAACCATGTTTCCCCTGTGAATGTTATGCATTTTAAATCTCAAACTTACATTTCGGAGCTTTTCTTTGTGCTCTCCTGAAAGGCTAATTTTCACTCGGTGTTCAACAAGTATTTTCTCTGCAATTGCATCTTACGCATGGGTTAGATTCTAAAGTTAAGGGGTAAGGCCAAAAGAAAACCCACCTTGAAAAATCCTCAAAATTATCCACAGGATATGGTTTATCCAAAAGTTCTTTATTTCTCGGTATCAGACAATGTGAATTAAAAACACCCCCGATCTCCTCTGGGAGTGAAGCCACTTATGTGATGAACGACTGGGGAGACAGCTCCATCCCTCTGGTCACTCTGTGTCCTGTGCTTGTTGCTAAAATGGCAAATGCGATCTTCCCTCGGATCCTATTTGAGTGTATGTGGTTGGATTTAAGTCCGATTAGTTTCGGTGTGACTGTGCTCTAGTGAATGCCTGCTGTGTGCCAGACACTCTGTAGGAGAAGGCAGTGCAGCGATGCCCGTAAGAGAAAAGCTGGCCTTGACCCAGCCGTGGAGGAGGGTCAGGTGCAAACAAGCCCGGGGGTGACCGGGTTCCGGTCGGACGTGCAGAGGAGGTTTACAAGGCGGGCAGTCAAGGAAAACCGCCCGAGGGAGGTGACTGCCGAGCTGGCTGTGAAGCCTGGAAACGAGTTGGCCGTGATGAAGGTAAAGGATAGCGTGATGAAAAGGCCCCGAGTGGGAAAGTCCTGGGCTGTTAACTCACTTGTCACTAAGCACGCACTGACCAGGGCCTCACGTGTGCCAGGCGGTGATGGAATGTGCAGTTCACAGGTCTGTCAAGACTTGTGTTCTCAGAGTTCTCGTTGTGGCCCAGTGGCAACAAACCCGACTAGGATTCTTGAGAAGGCAAGTTCAATCCCTGGCCTCACTCAGTGGGTTAAGGATCCGGTGTTGCCGTGAGCTGCGGTGTAGGTCGCAGGCGCAGCCTGTATCTAGCCTTGCTGTGGCTGTGGCTGTCGCTGGCAGCTGCAGCTCTGATTCGGACCCCTAGCCTGGCAACCTTCATATGCCACAGGTGCAGCCCTAAAAAGCAGAAAAAAAAAAAAAGACTTCTGTTCTCCTGAAACATACACTCTAGACAAATGAAAGAAACAAAAAATTTAACAAACAAGTAGGCATGATAAATTCTGGAACGCAGTCAAAAGAGGACTGGAGATTTGGGCAGGATTCAGAGCGTGTGGGGCCTTTTCAAGGAAAAACCAGAGTTGGACAGTAGTTAAAATGGTAAAAAGAGATTTTTTTCCCCCTGCAGCTACTGAAACAGGTGAATGAGGCCTTGGTATAGAAGGGGCCTCAGCAACTCCAGATACAGCACAAACAAGCGGGAATGCATAACCAAGGAACAGGCGGGGTCACAGAATGGAAAGGCAAGGATGAGGGAGAGTCTGGAACCAACTGGATAGGATTCTTGCTGAAGTCAGGCAGGGTGATGCGACACCACCGAGGGGTGGTGGCAGAGGGGGGTGATCAGATCCTGGGGGGTGGGTACTTGTTAAACCAACTTAGCAGGGACCTTGCTAAAACTGAATTGACAGGAATGTGTACAGATGGACCCCGCAGGTTCAGGAGTCTAATTAAAGTGTGGTCCAGCACGGAACCTTGGTCAGCCTTGTAGGCCACGGAAAGAGTTTGGATTTTATTAAAAGAGCTTTGAGGATCCCTAAAGAATTTTTACACAGCAAATCTGATTTTGATTTTTAATAGATGACTCTAGCTACAGGTTGGAAAATGGCAAAGAACTAAATCCAGTCATATTGATGTTGCCTTTATTATTCGTTTGTTTATTTAGATGGTGCCTTTATTTAAATCTCATTGAGAGATTTCCTTCTTTTTTTTCTTTCTTTTCTTTTTTTTCTTTTTTTTTTTTTTTTGCTTTTTAGGGCCGCAACCTTGGCATATGGAGGTTCCCAGGCTAGGAGTCCAACTGGAGCTACAGCTGCCGGCCTTCGCCACAGCCACAGCAACACGGGATCCGAGCCGCGTCTGCAGCCTGCACCACAGCTCACGGCAACGCCGGATCCTTAACCCACTGAGCAAGGCCAGGGATCGAATCCGCAACCTCATGGTTCCTAGTCGGATTTGTTAACCACTGAGCCACGACGGGAACTCCCGAGAGATTTCTTTCTTGTCACTTAAATTTTCTCAAGCTTCTTTTTTCCTTCTTTCCCTTCCACTGTCCACGTTACTGTCCTGTGAGTAACGTGTGTCCTCTCTGGCTCAGAAGTAGCAGAAGAGTTTGGAAACTGGCAGGCTCAGATTGCTGCGGGTCTAAGTGTCGAGCCCTTTGGAAGCAGGCCCAGAGGAAACTCAGGCCTGTGTCCCAGCCGGAAGCCGGGGGTTCTGGCTCCTGCAGGGAAGGAGGGCACTGGCTGCTAACAGGCGACCCTTGAAAACGTCGCACTGCCTGAGCCCACCTGGGTGCCGTGGATATTGATCCTATTTAAGCAAGAAGAGTCTCAGACACAGAAAACAAACTTTGGTTATTACCAAAGCGGAAAGGGCGGGTTGGGGAGGGATAAATTATGAAGGTGGGGTCAACAGGTGCACACTACTCTATATAAAATAGATAATCAAGTAATTCCTACTCTGTAGCACCGGGAACTATACTCAATATTTTGTAATAACTTATAAGGGAAAAGAACCTGAAAAAGAACCGTGCTGTATTCCTGAAACTAAAATGACACTGCAAATCAGCAATACTTCAAAATAAATACATACATACACACCACTATTTTACATAGAAACGTTAGCCCCAGTGCTTAGATGGATAGGGAGCAGAGAAAATTAGTAGATTATTTCAAGAAAGGATTCTTGAGAGTGCAGACAGACTTAAATACAGTAGCAATGGTAATAAAGACAGGATGGGTTCACAGAGGCTGCAGTTAAAGCACAATAGGACGGGGTGATTGCTTGGCTATATTGAAAGAGAAAAAATTAAGACGTCATTGAGTTCCCTTTTTTTTTTTTTTTAACTTTGCTTTTATTTTAGGGCTGCACTTGCAGCATATGGAAGTTCCTAGGCTAGAGGTCGAATCAGAGCTGCAGCTGCCTGCCTACGTCTCTGCCATACCACTGTAGGATCCAAGCCGCATCTGTGACCTACACCACAGCTCACGGCAATGCCGGATCCTTAACTCACTGAGCGAGGCCAGGGATCGAACCCACATCCTCATGGATACTAGGCAGGTTCATTACCCTTGAACCACAACGGGAACTCCCAAGTCCTTGAATTCTAATTTGGATAGTTGGGGCGACGATTGATATTGTCCTGGAAGAAAAGGAAATCCATGTTCACACTAAAGATCACCCATTATTAATTCTTGGAAAATACATGTAACATGAAATCTGATTGGAAGTCATTTCCTTTTAGTCTATAGGAGATGAGAAAAATAATTTCAGGGGTGTCTGACACATTTAGCCTTTTACAAGTAATTGAGTTGGCCCTTTGGTCACCAGGTGGTTAGTTATCCCAAGACGTAATTTATTTAGAAGAGTGTGACTAGTGGGTTTATGTGATACTCAGTCTGATAAAGTTCCTTCCTGGAACCCAAAAGGCATGCCTGCCAGACTTTATTTAGGTTTTAATGAATGAATAAATGAAGCCAGGGCTGCAGAGTGAAAACCACTTCTGGTCACCAAATGGTCCGTGCCTCTCCTCTGTTTTACTCTTTTGAACAATTGTACTTCTTCATTTCAAATGTGTGTGTTCATTTGCAAGGGGCACCTCAGGGCATAGTTGTTTTTTTGTTAGATAAAATCATTCTTGAAGACAGAACACAGAGCATACAGGCTGCACAGCAAGCACATAAAACCTGGAGTACCAGATGGAAAAATGTCTTAGCCTTGCACTTCAGATTTCTTAAAGTTTAAAAAAAAAGGGAAAATTGAGGGATAAACATTCAAATTTTGCTCCTGTTGTTTTTCCTTGTTATATAAAAATGCGATGTTGATATCTTGATAGAAGTTTTTAGAAGCAAATCCTCATAATTTTAGCCCCCTTTCGAAATCTATGGTCTTATTTTTCTTTACAAAATCTGACCAGCTGTAATCATGATCTGATAAGTTTAAATGCATATGAATTAATGCTCTGGAGACTTTCTTAACCGAGTACTTCATTTTGCACTTTACTGAAGTGTGAATTTTGAAAACATTGGTGAAATTTGCCATTTCCCGCCTGGCACCAGCAGCAGCTGGAGCCTGGACCGCTTCCGGTGGCCTACACTCAGACAGCACTGATCTAAGGCAAATGCCACATTAAAAGCTACCT
>PVHT020000886.1:26387390-26421952 GCA_004024745.2 Catagonus wagneri | reverse complement strand
TAACGATCCGGCGTTGCCGTGAGCTGTGGTGTAGGTTGCAGACGCAGCTCGGATCCTGCGTTGCTGTGGCTGCGGCGCAGGCCAGTGGCCACAGCTCCGATTAGACCCCTAGCCTGGGAACCTCCACATGCCGCGGGTGCGGCCATAAACCCGCGGCCATAAAATGACAAAAGGCAAAAAAAAAAAAAAAAAAAAAAAACCACCTCTCCACCACTTCTTCTGTTAAACGTATCTAAGGTAAAATAAGAGCAAACGGTTTTATTTAAGCTCCAGCTATTTTTCTTTGTATCCTCTTCTCTATCTGTTCTTAGTACTCTGAAACTATTACTGGGGGTCATGCTTTTAACATTCAAATATTTATAGGAAAAAGATTTGTTTTGAATGAGCAGATGGGCCAGTTCTAAGACAAGCTGCTATGTTAATAAACATGTATGGTGCTTTATCAGCAAAGGAGCCTATTTTGACATTTCTTCTGGATGATTTGTATAGCCTATCACTATCACACCTGGTGCAGGGACAATAAATGGCCATTTAATAGTCAAGCAGTGTGCGAACACCTTCCATTATAACTTCATTATGTCAGATATAATCATCTATTACTGAATGTCAGGCACTTAATTTATGACCAGTTGCCCTCCAGAATTAGTGGCCGTACACATGAACAGTCCGTTCATGTCACGTTTACTGGAAATTTCCTTCTCCCGATACCGCCCCCTTTTCTAAACAGGCAGAGTTAATTCGATATCCTTTTGCAATATTAGACTATAAGATGTTTTCTTTCTACTTGTGACATTTATAGAGAGTTATTGTGACTGACCTGTGATCTATAATCCTCTATGTTAGTGCTCATAACTATTTAAAATAATAGTGCGGTTCTTTAGTTCCCTTTTCTTATGAACTTTAGTTTGATTTTGTGTAAAGAAGCCACAGGGCCCTTAGGGAAGAAATGAAACGAGACAGAAGTTTTCCCCAGAGATTCACGATGGCACAACCACTTGCATATGGTTAACGTTACCACACTGTGCCTCTAAAAGTTCATTGAGAGTAAAGTTCATCCTGCGTGTTTTTTACCGCGAGAAAATAATAGCTATAAAGCTCCGCTGGACCACAGAACAAGCACACGATCAGCCGTGGCACTGCCTGAAGGATATGCGCAAGAGGGTCACTGCAAAGAAAAGAGAAGCTTCAGTTTATGAGAGGAAAACTGAGGGAAGGAAGAGAGCCAGAAAACTAACACTTTGTGGGTTTTTAGAATTAATGCACCTCCCGGCGTCGGGAGAAGGCTCTGGCCCTTTTCTTTTAGACTTCAGAAAACGCAGTCAGAACTTCACCACATGTACTTTCAAGATCACCGTTCGCAAGTGTTTCAGTTCATATGAAGACTCCCAGTTGAAATTACTATCCAAGAAAAAGTCCTTTGAGAGGTGTCTCGACTGCTGTCTAACGTGGATCTTAAGGATTAGAGCGGTGGTAGGATCCGCTACGTGGGTTAAAGAAATCTCAGAGGCTGTTAGGCTGTCAGTGTAACTGCTGGACCATCCAGATTAGGAAGAAAATGAACGGTCCAGACAGGAAAGCATTAACAGACTGATAACAAAGTTGTGATTAGTTCATTATGAGAATGCACCTACATTAGAAATAGCCCCGTATTTTGACTGCCTTTGGCTATTGGAAAGGCTGGATCTGCCAAAAAGAAGCTTCCACCTGTATCATAATATTATGGACCTGCTTATCTTCCACCCGGTCCTAGCTTTCAGTGTAATGAATGGTAGCACTCCCCCAGGAAACCAGGTGGGAGAATATTCTGACCTTCTTCATTAGAGTTATAAACTTCAAGAAACCCTGCATTTTGGAACAGATGTCTTCCAACAACTGAAAGAAATGTCATCAAGGACAAATGAGGAGAAGATGCTGGGTGAGGGATATTTAAATATTTAATTCAAATATCCCAAGGAAATGAGCTCTGGCTAGTGTGGCAGAACGCAGTTACAAAGCCTCACTACGCTGACATATTTCTAATTGGCACGGACCAGCTGCCTCTGATTTCTACTCTCTAGAAACACCAGTGGTCAATAGACATATTATTCTAATTGAATGACCAGAAAGCTCATTAGGGACTCAGGTTGTAGAAGACGATCTTTTAATGACAAAGCCAAATAATACTGTTGAGGTTTCTTTGATGAAAACTCCGGCTAAAGTGACTTAGAGTGATTCTGGCTGAGACTCTTTGGGGATGCGAATGCCCAAACTGAACAGATCGAGACCGCTGCCTCTTATAGATCTCAACCCTTGGGCCAGTGTAATCAGAATCAAGGGGAAGTTGTCATCAAGGCTTAGTGGGCTGGCCAAAAACTCCAAAGCCTGCAGAGTGAACTTCAGTAAGAGCCCTGAGCCAGGGAAGCTCTGGACAGCCGACCGAGCTTCAGTGCCTATTCCAAACCACCAGGCTGGTGCTTGGCAGTGACCTCTAACTTCCTTTCCTCATCGTCTTGTGTGTGTTCTTCTCACTGCATCGTTGGATCTGCTGCATCAGAAATTTAGATCATCCAGAATCATTTTGGAAAACCTGGTTTTATAATCACTTGACTGGTTCAGAACCACTGTTTTTCTCATCTATCTGACCATCACGTTTACGCAGAGCCATATATATTTCTTGTTGTGGCTTCAGGCAAACTCTTCAGTGTTTTTTGTGTGCAAAATGAAAATTATTAAGAAATATTATCACCTGGAAATTAAAAGAAAAAAAGCATTTATTTGAATCCATGTTGTCAAATTTATGTTGTTTCTGCTGGTTTTGCTAAGACTGAATTAAGGTTAGAATCATATATTATGACATATAGGTGGTGGCAAAAATATGAGTTACCCTGAAATTTTATGCAAAATAACTGGCATGATTCTTGTAAGTGCACTTGATTCATACTACATTTTTTTAAAAATGTGCAAAGGTGAACACTTTGCCTCTGTGTTTCCAGCTGTAATTACGGTCTTTAAAATCCACATTAGCAAGTAGCTTTTAGTCATCCTACGTACAGAAATTGGGCTTAACTTCTGCTAAGGCACAAAGCAAATTCAAGAAAATACGTGAAAAAATTTTTTATGATGACTAGGCTTTATTTTAAAGTACTACAGAAAAACAGAACAGGTAATAGATGAAACAAGAACGACAGTGGAGGTTAACTGTACCGTCCTGCTATTTACTTTTGTATATGTTTGTAATTTGCACTGTAAGAGGTTTAAAGTTGCATTTAGATTAATTTACAGATAATACACTTACAAAGGATTATTATGAGAGGCATGTGGCATATTCCTATCTGCTAAGGTCCAAATCAAAATGAACCACCTCTTTCATTCTGGTTTTACATGAAGAAATATTTTAAATGCTTAACAAGAAAAGAGAAAATAGTAATAAAAGTAAAAAATCTTTTAAAAAAATTTTAATGAAATAGCACATGGTAGAAAATAGTGTAACAGTAGATTGTAACAGCAACATGGAGGAAGGCTGTGGACTAATTATACTTGTTTCGAGGTGTGTACAATCACAATGAAAAGACTATAAATAATGATATTTACAAATCTTACCTTGAACACTAATCATTCAATAAATGTTTATTGAATTCAATAGATAACTTTCAGATATAGCATCCATTTTAGGGCAGCAAAATATAAGTTGCTTTCAGTTAGCAAGAAATGGAATAACTCTAAAATGTAAGCAGGTCTCTTCTCTCTTGGGTATAATTAGAACCATTATTAAATCAGATCCATTAAACTGCTGGGAATTTGGTAACAGTAATTAGATTTATTTGCAGAATTTGGAGAATACCTAATCTAAAGAAAAATGACCTAAATGTTTGAGAATTCACACTTTTACTGGCTTTTTTCCTTTTCTGTTTCTAATAGGTTGTGACTTAATCTCTTTTCATTTTCTAAACTAAAAAAAGTAGTCATTACATTAAAGCTCCGAATTCTGTGACCTCTGAGAAAAATATTACATAACTAGTTTCCTATCAAACTATAGAAACTCATTATTGTATGTACTGTTGAATAATATTTGTGATGCAAATAACTGAAACTTTGGAGTCATAAAGTTGTAAAAGTTACATGGAAACAACTTAAGTGCGTTGTTTCCTTTCTAAAATCCACTGGAGTTTTTTCCTTCTTTATTTGTTCTGTGATTTAGTATAGACAGTGTTATATAATTGATAAGAAATGTTACAGTCTTTTGTTTGTACTACCATCAAATTTGAATTGTGATATTGAGGACATTATACATTTCTAAAACTATTCGAATCTGAAGTGCCCATTATTTTGAATCCAGAGACTTGTAAAACCCAAATGTCTTCCTTATGCTAATATTTTCCCTTGAATAAAAATATTATTCATGAATGCTTATTATAGTACTTATTAACATTTCATTTTTAAATGACTGTATTTATCATGAAACAAATTTACTTCTGTGGAACTTTTTGATGTATTCTCTATTAAGAAAAAAATTAGTAAGTGATTTCCATTTATTCTGTCATGTGAAATCTTTGCCTTTATAAACACATAATTTAAAATATGACTTTTACTCAGCTTCTATCCAGCTGTAACTGTAGGAGTAGTACTGAATAATAAAAGAAAAATTGAAATCCAAGACTTAGGAAATATCTTTAGAAATGCTATTAGCAAATAAAATAAGAACAAGAAAGGTCACCACTGACTGAATGGCAGTTTTAAGTCTAGTACACTGGTGCTTTGCATAGGTTATTTCTAATTCTTACGGAAACTTGGGGAAGTAGGTCTCTTCAGCCTTGTTACAGAAATAAGAAGCTGAGACTTAGAGGAGATGAGGTAACTCACCCAGGGTTAATGCAGCTCTTAAGTGCTAGAGCCGGAACTCTGGAAAAGATTCCAAACAGTAACTCATTTTTCATAGTTGCTACAGATACGATCAAAGTTGCAAAATACTGGCATCTCTTTGGAGACAGCTTTAAAAAGAAACATGGTGATAGTGTTCTAGGAAGAAAAGATCACACGCTGTTATCAGTTAATTGTTACTTACCAGAGTCAGGGGTTACCGGGGACTGCATTGCATTATTGTTTTAAATGAAGTACACTAAATTCCACTTGTCGTGACGTACTACACGCAGTTAGGAGTAAGCTTGAGAACTGCATCATTTGTTGTTGATCAAATGCGTTTGTTTCTCTTCAAAGTCTAATTACCGTAGATCCCGCTACCCAGACCCCAAGGTATAGCTAAACGGAAACCACACTCGGATGATGTTTAGTAATAATTTCACCTGATGGATTCTGTCACAGGGACGAGAGGAAGAAGTGTGTTCCTAAACCACTTTGACCAAAATTAAATATCGAGTTTAGAACCAAAAAACCTTGTGAATAATTTCTGAAAGCTATTTTAGGTGTGCTACAGTGGTTTAAACTTACTTGAATATGAACCTAACTCTATAAAAAGGAAATGGAAATAAACAGGAACGTTTTATAGGTTTCTCATGCCCGCTTAGCATTTGTCTTATTTAGTGTAAGACTGTCAAGCAGCTAGATTCAAAACCATTCTTCTGTCTGTTGAAACTTCACATTTTGTTTACATGAGGTCAGTTAGAATTACGTATCAGCATGTATGACTGAGTCACTTTGGTTAAATATATAGATATCTAATAAATAAATATGTATTGAGGGTCTTACAATAGAAAAGTTGAAGAATCATCAACTCGGTTATAGTAATGAACAAAGTTTTAACACAAGGAAAACTGTAGCTTCTCTGGTTGGAAGTGAAAAAAAAAGGAACTGTGCCTCTTATCTTTAAGAAAAGGTCTGAAGACGCTGATTCATTTAATTTCTTCCCTTTGTTATATTTTATCGTGGAGGAGATGAAGGGGTTGGTTCAGCTTAATGAAAAATAAAAGGCTCCGTGTATTAACTAACTCACATTTATTTATGTGTCGAAGTGTCTGGAGAAAAGGGAAATGATCTTTTGCAATATATAAATTGAAAAGACTAATTCAAAAATGATCTTCAGCATCACTTAACGTAAGGGGTTGTGCTGATAGAGTGACTTTCTGATGCGGACACCTGAGTGGTGGCGGGGCGGGAGGAGGACAGGAGAGAAGAGGAGGAGGAGCTCCCGTGCTGGCACAGCGCTAATGAACCTGACCAGCATCCATGAGGACTCAGGTTCGATCCCTGGCCTCACTCAGCGGGTTAAGGATCCGGTGTTGCTGTGAGCTGTGGTGCAGGTCCCAGACGCGGCTCAGATCCCGTGTTGCTGTGGCTGTGGTGTAGGCCTGCAGCTGCAGCTCCAATTGGACCCCTAGCCCGGGAACCTCCATATGCCGTATCTGCCTCCCTAAAGAGACAAAAAAAAAAAAAACAAAAACAAGAATCACTTCCTTCCCTTCTGCCTTTTATCTATTTCAGGCCCAATAAAGATTTCCTCTTCAAACTTCCTCTAACCTCAAGGGAGAGTAATAACTAAATTGCAGATGTGCCTTATCATTATAAACTAAAAACGTACAGTGGATAGATTTTTAAAGTCAAACGGTTCATCGTCCCCCTAAAAGGCAGCCAGGAGCCATCCTTTCCCCCACCGCTAGCCCCTTTCCTTTCTTCACCAGGGCCTCTCTTTCTTCTCTCTCCTATTTTTCTTAAACAAAAAACAGCCGAGACAACAGTGAAAATCCTGGTTCAAACCATAAACATTTTAAAACTCAAAGTATGAAAATTCTTAGGCATAACTGAAAGTTGTTGGTCTCCACCAGGCCTTTTCAATATGCTGGAGGCTCACTTAGGTATTTGCATATAAATTATATAGTTCCTTAAATTTTCCTGTATATCCTCAGGCCTCACAGCCTCAGGTGATTTTCAAATCAAAAACCACAGTAGCCAGTATCCCTAAGGAAATTCTTTCAGAATTTTCTATTCTCCCTACCTTTTCATCTAACTGTGCATCTCAGTTGGCTTAAAACTTCCTACCAGCACCACGTAGCAGATGATAGAGATTTTGAGAATGAGAGATGACAAAAAAAGGTTAACGAAGCAAAACAGATCTCTCGCTAAGACTATTTTACACTAGACGGGTAAATTGTCTTTGCAGCGAGAAAGGAACATATCCTTTGAGATAATTTAAAACCATGAGATAATTTCAGAATTGTAGAATGGAAGACTTTTTTTTTTTTTTTAATTAGGAGAAGTAAATAAGCTATCATGAGGAAAAAAGAAATTCCGTGGTAGAGCATTTGTACCTGCTTGCTGTTTTCTGGAAAGCTTGAGTTCCTTGCCCCCTAAACCACTTTACTCATTCTGTCTTTGTGTACATCGCCGTTTTAGTAACACTTGCAGTGGGGGAAGCAGAGGGCATGGGAAGAGGCCAGCAGGAATGGAGATAAATGACTGAATTTGGCTTTAGTCATCCCTGGTAGAAGCCAGCAAAGTTGACACTGTGGGTATTTTGCAATCATTTGTTTAATTAGCTGAAACTCCTAAGGGAAAATTTTATGAAATGGCAAACTCCCAAAGCCTAATTTAAATCTGTTTTTCTGTGTATGACAGAATTTCCTAATACAGAGATGTTAAAAAGTCACCAGTGAATAAAACTCCATACAGTCAAAACCTTTTATTACCAAAAGCAACATCTTACAGAGAAATGTGAAAACACATTTTGTAGGTTAAAATATTATTCACCTGGGAAAACTGGGCTGTTTGTAGGTGGCCAAGAAAATCATATTTTGGCTAGGGGGAAAATTTTTTAAACTCTCTATTTTAACTCTTTTTTTTTAACTCTCTCCATGTTCCACCCCTTTCTTATTTCCTGTGGATTTTTCATATAGGTAGGTATATAATCAGGTTTACATTCTTTTCTTAAATAGTGAATTTTTCGATCTACAAGATATTTGCTTTTAGAACAACTAATGGCTTTTAAGTATTCATCATTCTGCTTTAGTGCTTTCAGAATTTAGATTTAAAAAATAAAAATTCAAGAGTTTATATTTAGGTAACTAGTTGGTTGAAAAAGCTAGGAGCTAGGCTAGCGTTTGCACTTGGTGACACAGGCACAAAAGCACTGACCCACCCTCCCACGAGAGAAAAAGGCAGCTGGCCACAGAGCCATCTTCTCAGGTGTTCTTAGTTTAAAAAAAAAAAAAAAAAATCTTGGTATCATTTAGAAAATCAAAATCTTATTAATATATTGATTGCAGTTGAATAAAACCCAGCAGTTTTGTCATAAGCCTCAGGCTACAGGATGGCTTTGTAGACACTCTAGTAGAAAGCAGCTTGTGTCTCACATGAAGCTGCATCATTTGCTGTGCTCAGTAGCAAGATGAGTTTTCTTGACAAGATCAGCTGAACAGAGGCCTCTAGTCATGATGCTGTGTAGTCTACACTGCAGATGTAGATGTATACACTGGAAGCTGGAGACGGGTGTTCCAGCCCTGTATCTATAAGAGGGGTTACAAATTGCTTTCAGCAGGAGGCTTTGTGGAAAGGCATGTAAGAGAAAAAAAAGAGCAACTCATACTTCTTATGATTATTACCTCGTCTGTATAGGGATTGGGTGACTCAAATGGAAAAAGAGAATAAAGAGGACCAGGGAATTAAATCTTTGAAAGTGTGAGCCTAGCTGGGAAGGGTCTGACAGGACAGAGACAGAATCCTCTTTTATGATGTAAAATTGTTTCGCCTCCTTCAGAGAAGCTGAATCGAGTTGATGCTATTTCTAAATGTACAGATATAAACGCGCCGATACACACAATCCAAGCAGCAGGGGCATCTGGGTTTCTAGTGTCTGTTTACCTTTTCTTCTACAGCAACGGAGCCCTCAGTTTTAGCTGGACCCTTGGCTACTGGGAATAAAGTCCTTGTAGCTAAGGTACGTCCTGTCCTCGCCAGTGGTACGTGAATAGCGGTGGTGTGTCAGCCTCTAGGACAGGTTGTTGAAGACAGGTGGCAATCCCTTCCCCTTTTGAATCCTTCCTGCTGGCCGACTGCTGTGGAGGTCCGATCGTTAGAGGAGCCGGGAGAGATCACAGGACAGAGTCTCATGCATTAAAGGAGGCCAAGAACATGCTAGAAGGTGCTCGCTTCCACATAAGCCGTGGGAGCCTGTTCTCTCTTGAGAAAAATGCAGTGATCTCTTGCGTTAGCCATTCCTAGGTTGGATTTTCTGTTACCAACAGCCAGACCTCGTCCTGTTGTACTCTGGCAGGAGAGCCACCAGGAGACTGTGCCTGCATCAATAATGTGGGTCTCTACCTCAAAATGCCTAAAAATCTGAACATTGTATTTTTCTGTGTTTTCTATTTCACTTTTGCTTTCTTTTTCTGCTGTGCTAGTTTTACCAATAGCAATTCTAGTCAAAAAGGGTTTCAGAGAAAAAACATTTAAGTAGAGGCTCTGTATTTACTTTATTTCTCTACAAATTGGGAAAAAGACTGGCTAAAAGTGAGTAAAGGCAATAAACTCCCTGTTTCGTAGTTTGAACATTACTGCATTAAAGACCGCCATTGATGTAGCCTTTATATCCGTTCCAGCTGTCCTTGCCTTTTTGCAAAACCTCTTCCTCTCTTGTTGTGTGACTCCAGGAGACTCAGGCTACACTCATTGCTTTTGGATTGTTTTCTTTGCCTTCTCAGACCAGCTCCCTCCTTCCCTGTGCTATGGTGTATTTCTATTTCTTTACTTTTAACGGCATTCTGTGTAGTTATTCTTTCTATGTTGCTTAAGAACAGTGGAACTGTGATTCCTTCAGGACGTATGTACATCTAGGCTAATGGGCACGTAGTAGCTGCTCATTAAACATTAGGAAAGAAAAAGGGGTAAAGGAGGGTAGGAAAGAAAGAAAGGATTTTTCCTAGAGTAAGCCAGCTTTCCTGTGTATATTCATTTTAAAGAGTTTATGTGGACAGGTGCAATGATTATGTACATTTCTAGTTTGTACAGGAAACTTTTTTATGACAGTGTGTTTTGATAGTTTATTTCTTGGCATTACATTTTCTTGTAGTCACAGGTTCTCTTGGAACGCTCTTCTTTTCTGGACGGTTACTTATGTTGAGAAAAAGGAAGAATCTACTCATGACGACTGGTCACTTGTCCATTGTCTTAACAGTTGTCGCTCTGGACTCTAATGACCCAGAGTTTGCTCAGTCGTGTCTGTAACCCTTCGCGACAGAAATCAATAGCTTCTGTGGGAGGTGTGGCGGTTTTGGGGGAATGAAAGAGATTATAGGGACGCTGTAATATAGTGAGACACTTACACTGAAGCAGTGTAGGTGTTTACATGACGGGGTGTAAAACAGTTTTTGCCAACAATTGCCTCCACCAGGACATTCTATTAATGGGTGCTGTTCAGGAGACGTTTGTGATATTTATTGGCATAATATTATTTCATTATTTTATCTTTGGTTGCAAAATTTTACATTTACATAAAGTCTTTCTTTCTTTCTTTCCTTCCTTCCTTCCTTCCTCCCTCCCTCCCCCTTCCTTCCTTCCTTCCTTCCTTCCTTCCTTCCTTCCTTCCTTCCTTCCTTCCTTTCTTTCTTTCTTTCTGGCTTTTTAAGGCTGTACATGCAGCATCATATGGAAATTCTGAGGTCGGGGGCTGGAATCGGAGCCCCCGCACACCACAGCCACAGCAACTCGGAATCTGAGCCATATCTGTGACCTATAGCACAGCTCACAGCGACACCAGATCCTTAAGCCACTGAGTGAGGCCAGGGATCGAACCTCCATCCTCCTTGATACAAGTTGGGTTTGTTTCCACTGAGCCACGATGGGAACTCCCTATATAAAGTCTTTATTAAAAATGATAGACTTGCTCATGTAGAACATATTAAAAAATAAGAAAGATGAGAGTTCCCACTGTGGCACGGGATCCAACTGCAGTGGCTCAAATCGCTTAGAGGTACAGTTCAATCCTTGGCCCGTTAATAGTGGGTTAAGGACCTGGGGTTGCGGCAGCCGGGGTGCGGGCGGCAGCTACGCCTTGCATTCCACCCCTGGCCTGGGAGCTTCCGTATGCCACAGCTGCGGCCCTAAAAAAATTAATTAAAAATAAATAAATAAGAATAAAATTAAAAATTATTCATATACCCATTTTCTAGAGATTACCAATGTCACCATCTTAGTTTTTCACCACCTAGCCTTGTGTTCTGTTTATATAGGGGATGGTTTTACACTTTCTGTTTTGCAATCTATTTTATTAATTTCAGAATAGATCGTGAAAAGTTTATGTCAATAAATATTTTTCTACCATATTATTAATGTTGGTACGCTATTTCATTTGTATGAGATAATATGTTCAGCCTCATATTATGGGTCATATTATGGGTCACTCAGGGTAATTCCAGTTAGTTCATACTATAAATAGCACAGTAGTGATTATTCTTGCAAATTGTTTTGTGCCCATCTATGGTTGTGTCCTTAGACCAAATGCCTGGGGATTTGGGATACAAAATCTGTAAAATTGACTTGTGATGATTTATGTACACTTATAATTGAAATAAAATCCATTAATAAAAAAAATAAATAAAATAAAATAAATAAAAACTGTCTTTTCCAAAATGAAAAAAAAAAAAGGATAAGCAAAGTGCTATCTCATTTTAAAAAATATTCATTGACAGTTGTCCTGCAGGATGTTATGCTAACGTACAATCTAAGCAGGGCTCTCCCCAAAATCTCAGTAGCTCTTTAAAGCCACTTAGAAAAATGTTTACTAGTTTAAGTGGCATGTGTGTGCGTATTACTTGAAAGTAGTACTTCACGCACTATTTGTGTGAAGGATCATTAAGTTTTTATCCTGGAATTCTGTCCCTTAAAAGTCCCACTTGGGAATTTATGTTAAATTAAAATAATACTTATATATCAAAATAATACTTATATATATTTGATAGTAGTAGAAGAAAGGCTGAGTGTTTTTAAATCAGGTACTGCATGTAAAATTTTATCTTATAAACCATCCTCTTATTTGGGGGGTTGAGTATCGTGGCTCTTTCTTGTGATTCTGAAACCACATGGGTCAGTTCCTAAGACTGCTGTAATAAATCATCACACATGTTAATGGCTTCAAACAAGAGAAACGTATTCTGTCCGTAGTTCTGGAAGCCCAAAGTCAGGATGTCAGCTGGACCGTCATCTTCCCAAAGCCTCCAGGACAAGAGCCTTCAGCGCGTCTTTTCCTCCTCTTAGCACCTCCTTAGCTGGAGGCAGCTGAATTCTAATCTCTGCCGCAATCGTCACATGCTATCTTCCCTAACTCTAAAATTCCAGTCGGGGGAAAAAAAAAAAGACAGACACCAGTCAAGTTGGATATTTAGGGCCCACCTTGCTCCAGTATCTTAACTCGATTACATCTGCACGGATTCTTTTTTATAAAGTAAACCCACATTCATATGGGGTCAGGACTTCAATTCAGTCTCTCTTTGGAGAACACATTTTAACTCATAACCCCATATATCTTAAATTTTATCCCATAAATTATCTATTTTGATAATAAGAGAAGTATTTGTATGTCGATAATTTGAATAGTATTGCCTCCTTGCAAGGTGAAATTAAATGATCAAGCTTTCTGAAAGGCTTGATTTAGCATCCTGTGACTTCTGTCTATTCCAGAGACCTTATTATATACAACTAAGAGGAAAATAAAGATGCACTGAGGATTTTCTGAGACGTGCCTTTGATGTCACAGGGGTCTAGACTACGACAAAAGGCAGTGAAGAAAATTCCAGTTCATTCAAATCTCTGTCCATACCAGTAGGTAGGGAAATGCTTTATAAAGCAGTCTAAATACTTCGTCATAACCAAACCAGCTTGCATAGATAGGAAGTGTATGGATTTTAACAAGTTCAGCTTTTAGCGATATGCTGTAAAATTACGGTAATAACCAGTTTTCATCTAGTGAAAAGTCTTAGCCACTGTTGTAGAAAAGAAAGTCATTTTTATCTGGTCTGGATTTCTTTTTTCTCTGCATTAAGTTCTATTGATGCTTTTGTCTTTTTGAATTTTTTTTTTTTTTTCACGATAGCCTACTATGGCATGTCACTTTCTTTTCACTAGGGCACTTGTTACTGTTTGCAATGGTCCTATCTGCTGACAGAGATGCTCAGATTTCACTTTAAACCCAATGACGTTTAGCATCATATTATTACGGACTGATGAAGTATTGTTTCCTTAGGGCACAGACCTCTAAATGCTGGCTACTGTCTTTATTACCCAGCTTCACTTAGCCTGAAGCTCTCTGTATCATTACGATGGAGTCTAACGTGTTTTCTCCCTTTCTTTAAAGAGAGGAATATTTCGTATGATTTTTGTGGGATGTGGTTCAGAAACTGGATCCCCTTCTTTCTTTGGGTTCAAGCTGGTATATCTGAACTCTTCCAGTGTAACCCCATTAAACATTCTCTGCAGCACTTTTGGGGGGTCTTTTTATCCACTTTACATAGAAGTTGCATATAACCTTTAGAAACAGTTCTGTATCTTGTTTCTCATCTCCGATTTTAACTTTTATGTTAAATTTCCAATTCTTTCTTGCAAATAGTATACGCATTTAATATCTAAATGCCAGCTGAGACTTTATTTCTTACACACAAAGAGAAAATGCAGTCAACATAACCAAACATATTTAGTTTGCTCCTAATTTGAGGACTGCTTAAGATATTTTCATATTCCAGTAAACATTGCCATGGGTGTTTTAGGTATATATAAACACATTACATGTAAACAGAATGCTTTTGCAGAACAGATTGACTTGAAAAATATTCACTTGAATTGTCATGGCATCATATAGCGTGTTTAGACAGATTTTGGCATTCTTTTATGCTCCTAATGTCTCCTTTCGTGGATATTAGAATCTTAGCTCCTAATAGATAAGTAGTGTCCTCTAGTCCAGGTCTTAGTAAAAATAATCACTAGAATATTCTTTCATGGAGAACACTGAAGTAGTCAGCCCATTATTCTCTTAATGTGTGCTGGGCATATGACACGGGCTGCACGCACTCTGCTGAAGCGTCACGTGCTTATTCTCTTTTCCTCAGAACAATTCTCAATTGTTGTTTCCATTTTAAAGATATAGACACTGAATCTCAGAGAACTTAAATGACGGAGTTTCCTGTCCTAGTTTTAAATGCTGTTATCCACTTTACTCCCATCTGTGAACCATAAAGAGTAGACTGGTTCCAGTATCAGATGTTAGCTTCTCTTAGTACCCTTAGATGATAAACTCAACTTCAGTAGCGAAGTGAATGGTCCTGATCCATTTTAGTGCCTTTGGCCTAATTTTGTTCTGGATTATGAAGGAAAACTGTACTGTTAATGGTAGAAAAAAATGTCAGCATAACAGCGCTAGTTCTCTGGGATCTTTCTAGACAGCGATTTCTTTGCAGCATTTTTCATTTAAAATAAATGCTCTGGGCAGGCTATTACTTCTTTATAACAGCATTAAATGTCTTCCTTCCATATTTCTTTAGTTAAGTAGAAATTTAAACATAGATGGAAAATCTAAATTTTTTTGTCAACAGTTTACATGGAAAGTATCCCCTGCCCCACAAAAGGGAAAAAAAAAACAAAAAACTTTCGAGAGAGCAAAATATAAATTATTCCCTGTCAAGATGTTCTGCTTTTGAAAATTCTATCCCCAGATGGAATCATCTTCCCAATGGCATTCCTCGTTGAAATAAAAGCACATTTCCTAATAAAGGAAGTGAATTTAAAAGGGAATCAAATGGCATTTATTAATCATTCAACAGTAGAAATTTGAATTGAATGCTTCATATCTTTTATTCTAAAACAGATGTAATTTTGTCTTCTTCATCTATGGTTTTTATCGCAGATATTACTTTCATACCCACATCTTTTATCTGTTTCTTTCTAAATATAATGATTTATGCAAAGTCGTGTTATGCAGAGAATGATGAGCGTCTTTGGTATTAACCTGAGTGAGCAAAGAGGTGTAGCTCAGAAGGGATAGGTGTTCATTTCAAGAGCATTAAGCACCTATAAAGCGAACAGCAAATTTAGGTTCTCGAATCAAGACATTTGAGCGGCACTCTTAGGGGGCCGTTCTTACCCAGTAACTTTGGTAGAGATTTTGTTTAAAAATTTCGCTCTAGACACATGTTTCCTGAAATTATAATTTAAAGACTTTTTTTTCCTCTTTGAAGTATGAGATAGAATAACCCTCTCCAATGACGTGTGAAACTGTATTTTTGAGATAATACAGTGCCTGCAGTGTGTTCACGTCTTTAAATTTCGAAAGACACTGTCAGTCTGCCGTAGGATAGACTTGTTTTGCTATCCAGCTAGAAGAAAGGTTGGCATAGCTTTGAGTTTGTCTGGAACTGATTATGTAATTATGTATGTGTTTATGGAGAAAAATATATCAAGGTAAAATATATATTGTTAGTGTCTAAGTTTTTCCTAAGCAACTTAAAATTTAGATCTTTGAGTTTATATGCTGGGAGACCTCCGGGATGGAGAATAGCAAACTTGAGGGTGGCCATATTATTGTGTTTCTGTTTACTTGTTAGAACAGGTTTTTAAAATATTTTAGGAGTTCCCATCGTGGCGCAGTGGAAATGAATCCAATTAGGAGCCATGAGGTTGCGGGTTCAATCCCTGGCCTCGCTCAGTGGGTTAAGGATCCCACATTGCTGTGGCTGTGGTGTAGGCTGGCAGCTGTAGCTCCGATTAGACCCCTGCCTGGGAACCTCCATATGCCGTGGGTGCAGCCCCCCACCCCGCCAAAAAAGACAAAAGACCAAAATAAATAAATAAATTAAATATTAAAAAAAAGAAGAAATGGACCTTTTCTTGGTCTCTCTAAACTCTGCTTAGTTACCGCTGATATTGCCTTGGTGTATTATTTAGTACAGTTTGAATAACTGTTTTTAAAGTGCAGATACCATAGTTATTTAGTCTGTTTATTGCATGTAGTTAGAATATATAGAATTAAATATAGCAAAATCTTTGTGAGTCAAGTCCCAAAATGTGTGGAATTACCAGGTAGGTATTCTTGCCCAAAGAAGAATCCTGTTTTAGAACTCAGCTTCTTGCTTTTACAAACGACATCGAACTTCCGTCTTTGAAAAGCACCAGCTATTTGCTGTCGAAGGAAGAAACTTGTTTTGTCTCCCAGAGCTGCTCGCGCCTGCAGAGCTTATTCTCTTCTGTACTCCTGTCCTTAATCTGCAGTGTCTGTCCTCCAGACTCACAGGGGCAAGATGTCATAATCCACTGTTCACGGATTGCTCAACCAATCACTGCTTCTTAGAGAGATGTAAACACATGGAATAAGTGAAAGCCAGCATCTCTTTAAGGACCTGGTAGTTTTCACACTGTGATGTCCATGAGAATTACGTGGGGTGCAGATTCCAAGAGCCCATCTCTCCAATTCTCAATCTTTAGGCTGTGATGGTAAAAGAGTTTGCATTGTTAACAGTCGAATATATGAAATTTTGATCATTGCAGCCCATTTATCTGTCTGATCTGGGGATATTCTCCTAACACTGCTATCGTTATTGACGGCTTGTGTTAACCAGTATTTATTAAACACGCGTCGTGTGCTTCACAACTTGCGTGCACTTTTTAAAGTACTCTGTTTTTCTATCCTTACAACTTTATGTAGTAGGCACTCTTTCTCCCCATTTTACGAACAGGAGAGAGTATGGTTAACTTGCCCGCAGTCACAAAGCTAATAGTTGATTTATGGAAATCGTTCTCTTTAAATTTCTTAACACTTTAGCAATTAATCAAGCCCCCCAAGCTGCTGTCACAAGATGGGTGAAGCAAACAAGCCGATAAACCCAGACTTCTCTAACATACGTTATTATGCGCATGCAGTCTGATCTCTGCTAAACAATGAATTACGTTCTCTCACTAGAATGGCACTGATTTTTAATGCAGAAGGCAGATGAAGATCCTCCAAGGAGTTCCCTTCGTGGCTCAGTGGTTAACGAATCCGACTAGGAACCATGAGGTTGCAGGTTCGATCCCTGGCATCGCTCAGTGGGTTAAGGATCTGGCGTTGCCGTGAGCTGTGGTGTAGGTTGCAGACGCGGCTCGGATCCCGCGTTGCTGTGGCTGTGGTGTAGGCTGGTGGCTACAGCTCCTGTTAGACCCCTAGCCTGGGAACCTCCATATGCCGCGGGTGCGGCTCTACATAAAAAAAAAAGGCAAAAAAAAAAGATCCTCCAAATCAGCTCTCCCTTTAGGTCCCACCCTCACTGGTCTAAGTCAAGAGCTCTTCCTGTGTCAGGAACCGGCTCCTCACAGGCGAGGACGCGCATAGCCACGGACAGTCCTCACTGAGATTTAACTGTTATTAAGTAACTTAAAGAAATGGAGTAAATGTATTGCTTTTCAGTGATAAATAACGCGGGATTTTTTTTTTTTTTTTGGCCAGTTCTATGTTCTACGTTTGTTACCTAATCTAACCTTTGACACAGTTCACGGAAATTATCCTAACAATTCAGGTTACATTCCCTAGAGGACATTTACTTAAACCATAACCAAATAAATACATATATACATAAATAAAGGATGAGAAACACAAGACTGACAACTTTTTTTTATTTTGCTAAGTAAGGATATTATATACATGTGCATGTGTGTATTAAACTATTATTGACATCATTTCCTAAGACGAAAGAATATTTTAGACCCTTCCCCAGTGAAGAAAGGGAGAAGAATGGCCATACTCTCAGGATAAAATGTGCTGTTTTGTGTTCTCAGAAAAAGTGAAACGGATTGCTATATGTTCCTAGGCTGGCATTTGCAACCACTGTTTTCAGCATTTATCTGTGCTGTCTTTTCAAGAAGCTTCCTGATGACTTATTCCCTGCTTTTATTATAAAATGCTCCCCCCTTCAAATTTGCAACCATTTTGAAAGAATATAACATTTTAACATTTCATTTAAAGTTTTGTGCATCATAGCAGCACCATTTCTTCTCTAAGTGGTTATTGGCAATTTGTAATGTTTTTTAATTTCTGTAAAAATATATTCCTAGTGTCTCTCTCTTGGTTTGCTCTTTCCTTTTTTGACCAAAAGCATATTTAAAATGCTCTTGATGCCTAATACTATCTTTTATAAAAGAATATGTTCTTAGTTGCAATTTCAAAATAATCACAAGAGTTCTTTTGTTTCTATTTGTTTTTCTTACTACTACCTTGATAGCACTAAGAAAAGAATATCTGGAATTCGAGTATTTAGGGACCATATGGTATATCTTGCTTTTTTTTTTTTTTAAGATATGTTTTCATATTGTTTGCGTGTGTTGTGCTCTGTTACCGACTGGGTGCCCAATAATTCCAATCAGTTCCGACACCAACTCCTGAGTAAGAGCAGACTGCACAGGCTGAAGACTCAGTTCCAAGGACACTGTCCCCACTCAGATGCCAGCCATAAATGAGTGCCCAGGCTGCCCTCTGCCCAACTGACTGTATTTCGGGGTCCCCAGGCCTCCTCCCCTCGTCGCAGGTACACTGACCCCACAGAGCTCGTGGAAGCGCGCTCTTTAACGTACAGTGTTACATATAGCTGCATAAGAGCCTAACTGAAGTGATGCTGTAAGACAGTGCACGGGGTTCTGCCAGCCTCAGAGTCCCCCTGCTGTCCCCTGCCCGCACATCGGTGTGTTCAGCTAGCCCCAGAAACTTTCAGACTCTTAGGGCTCAGTTTTTATAACCCAGTCTCCCGTCTCCCTCCCCCAAACCCCCCGGGGTAGGGGAATGAGGCTTCAGGTCCCCACCTCTAACCCTGTGTTGGTCTTTCTGTTAACCAGCCCCCTGCAGAAAGCCTTGAGAGGCCTTACCTGAGCCGCCTCGCTAGCGTAAACTCAGGACATGTTATAAATAACAGAAGACACTCTTACCACTCAGGAGATTCCAAGGACTTCAGGAGTTCTGTGCCAGGAACCCAGGACAAAGACCAAAGATATTTTTTATTTGACCACAGTCTGATCTCTGAGGAGAGCGGAACATTATGACCAGATTTCCCTCTCCTAAACCATCAGTAAGCTCTCATAGTATGTGTATCGTCTCATCATCTAATTTTCTCACGTTCTACTACGTAATTTCATTTTCACTGCAGCATAATGGCTACGAAAATATTTGGAAAATTAAAAAATGCTCTCTGCCATGAAGTATTATTATTACTTAAATTATTTTGAAAAACGTTTCTCTCTTGGAAACACTAAACAAGTGTGTTTGTGTCCACTGACTCTGGCCCACCGGGAGCGTTGACCTCAAAGCCACTTGCTAAAGCACTTTTTCTTTACATGATTTGCATTCCTCCAATTGATGTTTATACATAGTTCCCAACACTTGAGACTTATACTTACTTTTAAAAGTTTTCCTGGGACTATTGAAAAGATCATGACAGATTTAAATTTGTTTCTTAGATATCGGTAACTTGTTTTGATAAAATGCCCAACTGGCCCACACTGGGACTTTAAATCATTTTAAAGTAGTTTTACGAGGGTTATGAGCAATCAGTGAAGAAAATACTTGCTTAATAGTCACGGAAAGGTTATAGATATTATTCCTTCAGTTTTTTTTCAGCCAGCATTTATCAGATGCCTACCACTCGTTAGGCTCTGGGGATACAAACTTAGTCCGTAATTTCAAGGAAGTTACGGTCTAGAAGAGGGCAATGGGCATATAATCAATAAGAGTAATTAAGTAAAGTATTTGCCCAGGTCCATTGAGAGCACTGAAGAAGGAATCATCAATTCCAGAGGATAGGGACAGTTTAAAAAGGCTTTGCACAACAGATGATTCCAGAGTTTAAACATCTTTCATCCTGCCAAAAAAGTTGGGAAACCAAAGCCATGATCAGAAGCCTGAATCTATATGTCCAGTTCAGGCCACTACTAGTGTTTGAAAATTTCTCAGTCCTGGTGGCAGTGGAAACTCCACAGGAGAAAAGCCTAGAAATACAGGCATACCTCAGGAAATAAGGGGCTTTACAAACCTGGCTAGAGTTTAATAAGGGAGTGAGATGATCGAGTTATTGTAACAGCTGTTTACCAAGGACAGTGAAGGTTGCTTGCCTCTCAGAAGGTGCTGGGGCTTAATTTTAACTTCCTACCACCTATGCCCTGCTAATTTCCTCCGCTGTGATGAAATAATATACCTAAGAATGGCATTACAGCAGCCATTAAATATGTCATGGTAGATCGTTGAGGAAAGCTTTGGAAGAGCGTACGATTGTAGACAGCTGAGAAAGGTGTTGGATAACTGTTTTAATAGTCCACGGGAGAGATCTGAGTTAAGGTTCAGCAATAATGATAGAGAGGAAGACAAATGGGAAATACTTGGATGAGGTAGAATCATGTGAAACTTAATTATTCGAAAGTGATAAGATATCCCAAATGACCTTTCATTATTGAAAGGAACTGAAGTTGGCTTGTGAAGGAAAAATGAATTAAGTTTTAGCATAGCGAGTTTGAGATACCATGGGAGGCAGGCGTGACAAACTCAAAAGGTACTGAGTAAAATGATCTAGAGCAGGAGCTGGCAAACTTTTACTCAGAAGGACTAGATACTAACTATTTTAGTGTTTGAAGGATCTATAAGCTATCACAGCTACTCAGTTCTGTGTTATAGCTGGAAACCCGCCGTAGACATTATGTAAACAAATGACAGAGGCTTTGTTCTGATAAAACTTTTTCAGCACTAAAATCAGATTTCTTATCCTTTTCATGTTGTGAAGTATGCTTTTGTTTTGTAAATATTAAAGGAAAAAAAATCTGCACTCATGGACTATACAAAAAAAGGCAGTGGGGCACATTTGGCCCAAGGTCCTTAATTTGCCGCCCTTTTATCTAGAAAGAGGTCTGGCTTAGAGATAGGAGTTTTTGGTTATCAACCTTTAGAAGGAAGTCTGAATGACGGTTATGAAACCATCATTTCTATAGGTTGATGGAGAAAGAAGGTGGCTAAGATATGGCTAGGGAACCAGAATATGTGGGATAGGAGTCAATAGATGAGATTTGAGAAGTAAAACAAATTCTGTCCTATTATGAGTAATGCCATAATCATTAGTCTGTACATATGTTAGCTGTGAATATATGTACATAGACTATAATGCTACTTCTCGGCTCATTTTTTTCTGTGTATTTTTCAGTGTTTAGCATACCACCTGCCATCAAGCCCACATCTGAAAAATGTCTAAAGGACAGTTGGTCAATAAAATTTGGAAATATCCTTATGTAGACCTGTTTAATGTGGGAAGTGGTGGGCTGTATATTTTTCTACCTATTAATTTAGATGAGCAGAAAGGAAACTAAGTGAAATGCTTAGAGCTTTGAAATAATTAGCAGATCAAGTAATGATAGAAGTATTAATAATGGTAGCATTGTAAATGACTGGCTGCATTTAACTTTTTCATACTTCAGTCCTGTTATGATGGTGTTAAATGTTTTCCTTTGTCTTTTTCTTTTCACATTCCTTGATGGTGAGAAGCGATTAACTAACAACATTTATTAATGAAGCCCTAATCATTAGGCAGGTTTTAGTGAACTAGAACACCACGTTTTCTCAATACTATTGTTCTCTTTCCAGTTTGTATGTTGCTAAAAAGCATGGCATAGAGACAACAGTAACCTCATGCATTTCTATAAGAACCAGTATAAATTCCAATGTCAAAAAATTAAAAACATTATAAAATGGTATTTGTAACTTATTTCTGATTAAATTCTGGGAAATAACTGTGATTATGGATCTGCAAGAATGACCTGTTTCCGCAGTACACAGTGTTACAGTGACATTGTTTTTACTAAAGATGCAGCTACCAAACAGAACCAGTTATTTCACAGTGAAAGCAATTTTAAAGGAAGAAAGTTAGTGCCTAGTTATTCGTGTTAAAGAAATAAATGACGTAATTTTTTGACGCTTGTCTACATTAGAGAATTATGGTCTCATTGCTTTTAGGATAATGAAATAATGCTATACTGAAAGCTCCTTTTCAAAGTACAAATCCTTAGATTTACCTTGAAATATAAATAAAGGTGTGTGTGTGTGTGTGTGTGTGTGTGTGTGTGTGTGTGTGTGTGTGTTTACTACTTTGGAACAAAGCTTCTAAGTAGAAGTTATATTTCAGAATTACTTATAGAGTGTTTTGATTCAATAGCTTCAGGGTAGCAGGTCTTTGTAATTATTAAAAGCTCCCAGGGGCTTTCTAGAAGGCAAGCCAAACTTAAGAAGCACAGTTGTGTTGTGTGTGTATGTAGACATACAAGCTTGTATATTTTTTCCTTTCTTCCTTGCATCCAGCTCAGGACAATAAACCTGAAAACAGTCCGATTCCCTTCTCCTCTTTTTTGTCTTTTCTTCCTTAACAATATAGAGGCAAACTTAAGCTCTTTTACTTACCAGCTTTGTCCAAAATCAAATTATGAGAGCTGGAGTGAAATGTGGAGTTATTTGCCGTGCTGATCAGAAGGTGAACAAACTTGTCCACGAGCAGAGGTGTGCTAACAGCAGCTGCCAACTAATCCTTTTATCTCCCTGAATCTGGGTGGAGTAGAAGACTCTCATGATGCTGGCAGCAGTGCGGTGTGCCGGCGCCAACATCTGGGCCCTTTGGTCGATGCCAGCCTTGTGCAGATCTTCTCCCCACTCTGCTCCCTCTGCGGCACTTCCCTGGGGACTGCAGCTAAGAGCTGTCCTTGAACGCCCAATTCCGGTGCAGTCACCTCTCGGAGCTCCTTCCCGCCGTGTGCCAGCTACTCTTTGGAGCACTTTATGACTTCTCATTTGATAATCACCACGATATTACAAGACAGCTATCATCATTATCCTCCTCCTCGTCCTCCTATTACAAATAAGGGAACTGAGGATCACGAGTGTAAAGTGACTTTTACGACAATAGGAAGTGATAAAGCTGGGATAAGAACCTCATTCTGCCTAATCCTTGAATCTTCTTTCTTCCCTAAACCATGCTGTCAAATATTGCTGTGTTAAATCGCTCATCATTTTGTGTGTCAAATTAGCACACATTTCACGTGTGAAATGTTAAAATTTATTTCCTAGTATAGTGAGGATACATGGTGCTGTTGGGTCAGAAGATACAATTTTGAAATAGGATAGATATACAGGAGCAATTCTGTCCTTTCATGGTTTTTTTTTAATATTTTTAAATTTTTTATTATCGTAAAATTGATTTACAGTGTTGTGTCAATTTCTGCTGTACAGCATAGTGACCCAGGCATATATATATATATATATATTCTCTTTTTTACATTGTCTTCCATCATATTCTATCATAAGAGACTGGATATAGTTCCCTGTGCTGTACAGTAGGAGCTCATTGCTGATCCGTTCTAAAGGCAATAGTTTACATCTACTAACCCCAACTCCCCGTCCATCCCACTCCCTCCCGCTGCCCCTTGGTAACCACAAGTCTCTTCTCTATGTCCACATCTTTTTGTTTAAAAAAAAAAAGGCGTAGTCCCAAATTAAGAAAACCAGCTTCAGGATTATCAAAGAAGAACCAAGGAAAAGTGAGAGCAGAAGAATACAACGTGGTTGTGAAGAGAAAGGACTCTGGAATGAAGTATGTATTAGAATTCATTCAGAACCCAGTGCTTGTAAGACGTCGACGTGGGCATCTGTTCAGCGGGATGAGAGCGTCACAAGGTGTCGTGAAGACAGAAGATAACACAGGTTGTGAATTTAGGGCGATGCCTGACCAACAGTTAGTGCTTATCAATATGTGTGAGGGGAAAAAAAGGTTCTGAAAGACTGAAACACTGAGCTGGTTTAAATCAAGGAATCAAAGGTATGGGAGATGAAATTCAACTGAGGGGCAGCCTGCTTAAGGAACAATCTCACAGGGCCAAGTCTGAACAGAGACCAGGCTGT
Source organism: Catagonus wagneri (assembly GCA_004024745.2). Classification (NCBI taxonomy): domain Eukaryota; kingdom Metazoa; phylum Chordata; class Mammalia; order Artiodactyla; family Tayassuidae; genus Catagonus; species Catagonus wagneri. The sequence continues at coordinate 26,398,104 of PVHT020000886.1, read as the reverse complement.
TTCCATTTTAGTTAGACGGGCCAGTGATTGCCGGTTGGGGCATAACAAACCACCCCAAATCTGGTCACTAAACCCTCATTTTATTCTGCTCATGAGTTCTGGGGTCAGCAGTTCATCCCTACCGTGGTGGGCTTGGTCTGGTGTTGCTTCGCAATCCCCGTGGTGTCAGCTGAGAAGCCTTGAACAGACGGCTTGAATGGCAGGACGGAATCCTCTGGAAACCTCTGGAAACCTCTTTACTCACAGGTTCACTGCTGTGGCCTGATGACTTGAAGGCTAAACCTACCTGAAACTGACAACCAAAATACCTAACTGTGGCTTTTCCACGTGGAATTGATTTCTCTCAGCATGGCATGTGCTCTCTGAAAGAGAGGGCCCAAATTCAAGCCAGCGTTTCAAGAGACCAGTCTGAGCTGCACAGCCTCTTCTGACCTAACCCCGCCAGGAGTGTGGCATTCCTTCAGGAACATTCTGTTGGTGCAAGGCAGTCACTAAGGAAAACCAAGATTCAAGGGAGATGAATGAGACCCACCCTTCTCGTGGGGGATGCTAAGACAGAGTAGCCAGTCCTCTGGGTCTCCTCAGGGCTTAGAGAGTTACCATGACATGAGCCTTTAATGTTTAAAACTGGGACTGTCCCAGGGTCTCCTCAGGGCTTAGAGAGTTACCATGACACTAGCCTTTAATGTTTAAAACTGGGACTGTCCCAGGAAAGCCAGGACAAGTCGGCTTCTCTGTGGCAGGCTCCCATTCAAAAGAGCATTTGGAAGAAGATACCACGGGTCCTGCACCGTCGGCTTCAAAGAAGGAAACCGTGGGGCAGGGCTGTGACTAGGACAGGCCAGAGTCTCGATCAGCCAAGCACCAGCTGTGTCAGCTGGCCTGAGCCTCTTTTAGCCGGAGCCGAATGTGGATTAGAAGAGAAAGAGGCTGACCTGTGACGGGATATCGAGGGACCCGGCCCTGGGCGGACACAGAAGCGGGCTGTTGCCCCCTCGCCCGCGGTCCTCGTTGTTACGTGTGGCGCCGCTGCCCACACTGCTGCCAACATAAGCAGCCGCCACTCTGAGCCTTGCTCCACAGCAGGAAAATTCAGAGTGTGATTCCTTGAGCAGTGGCATCAGCCTCCCCAGAAGCTCGTTAGAACTTCGGATTCCTGGGGGCCGTCTCAGACCGGCCGACTCAGCATCGTTGGGAGGGAACCCAGGCATCTGGGTTGAGACCGGCTCTCCTGGCGATTCTGATGCTGGAGAAAGCATGAGAAGCACGGCTCCAGCACAGCTGCTCTGACACAAAACAACGCTGTTGTTAGGTCGGCGGGTCTCATCCTGGAAGTACATCCAAACCCCTTTTTTTTTTTTGGTGGAGGAGGGGGTATATTTTAAAATCAGACTGAAATCAGTTCCATCCCCCGAATGATTCTGATGCAGTAGGTTAGGGAAACAGTGGTAGGAGGAGGTCCACAGGACTTGGCTTTTGGAAGCCAGTATTTGCCGTCCAACTTGGGCACTTAAATCCTGAGGGACCCCTCTCGGAGAAGAGCGTGTTGAGCCAGACAAACAGCATGAGCTTTTTCTGCTCCGACATCTGAGATAGGCGTGATACCCAGAGCTCACTAACACAGAGCGATGCGGGGATTGCCTGGGAAACGTGCTGCTTCCTGTAGTGTCTGCACCGCCTTCCTTCTCAGTGACTTCAGCCCCGCATCTTCTAGAGACGTGTGATAAAGTGGGTATTTACATTGGCAGCAGCCTACAGACAAGCACAGACAGACACACACGTGATTATTTTCAAACATTATTTAACATAAGCCTTACAAATATATCACATCAGCTGCACATGAATGTAGACATTTTATAACTTCGGGGCTGTAATTTATTATTGGCAACAAAAGGCAAAAACGCCTCACTGCCAGGACGAGGGCACAGTTTGAAGCAACTGAAATCATACAAGCATCACTTCATAAACATTGATTTTTTGAGTGGCATAGTTTCAGAGAAAACTGGTTTTTAGAGGATATTTTAATTATGCTCTAACAGGAGTTTGGAATGCAATGCTATATTGCAAAGATCTATATGAAGACTTCGCTAGCATTGATTATTCTGAGTGTCTAGCTTTGCAAGAGAGTAAAAACAAAAGCTGAAATAGACAAAAACTTGTGGCATATGTTTTATATGACTAGTGATTAGGTTGTTGTCAAAACCTTGAAAACAGTCGTGAGCTACTGAAAAAAAGAGTAGACACTAAGCTGTTACACTGTATCTGTATAGCTTGTCCTTGAAATTAAGGTATTGCATTGAAGTTGTTAGTCTTATAATAATCTGGGTTGCTGCTGAGGTACGTGTTTGATCCCCTGCCCAGCCCAGTGGGTTAAGGATCCGGCATTTCCTCAGCTGTGGCTCAGATTCAGTCCCTGGCCTGGGAACTTCCATATACCATGGGTGTGGCCCCAAAACAAACAAACAAAACTGCCTTGTAATAATCCATTTAGATCTTCTTTTCAAATGAGTTTAGTCATGAATTGCCGTGTATTGTATTCAAATTTGTCAGTAGATTGTAATGAAATACTGGAAGTTGGTCATGAGAGGTAACTTCTCTAAACCAGTGGCAATTTCCCCACAGACTTAAAGCTCCTGATCAGCGCAGGAAAGGCGAACAAACTAGTTTTTCTCTCAGTGCAAAAAGGCTTTCAGGAGCCTCAGGAAACACTGGCGCACATAACATAAAATCCTGGTTCTTCCCATCTTACATTTGATTTGAACATTTCAAAGTCCCCGAGTGCCAGACACTTAAGTTAAACTGAGCTCACCAGAAAGCCAGGCTTTCTGTTATTATGACAGTCACTTACCGCCTAAAATGCATGCAGAAGCTGTAGTAATGCTGGCTTTAGACAGTCAGAATTTTGATCTACTATCTCCTTTTATTCGTGGTTAGAGTAACTTTATACTGCTGAGGCAACAAATAAAGCTAAGGTCACTAGCAGAAATGAGAGCAAATAATGGAATTTGCAAGCAAGAGTCTTTTGAATCTGGTTTTGAACTGACTGGGGGAAAAAATGTTACAGTTTGCTGGACTGAGAGAGTCTGTGAATAGTGCCCAAGACACATAAAAGGAACAGGCTGGGAAAACTAGTAAAATTGTGAAGCTGTTGAACTTAAAATGCAGCGATCAGAAACATAGTATATAATATTTCATTTCATTATGTTTGGTTATTGTTTTGTTTGAGGAACATATACTATCATGTGTTTGGTATCTTGATTCAGAGTGGCCCAAATACCTAAATAATGATGCAGAACCTAGCACTATTTTAGTCTGTTGGGAGAAAATATAGAAAGTGTTATTTTTGTGTGAATGTTTATAATTTGCTAAGTAGTTTACTTATATCTCACTGAGTAGGGTTGGTTTAAACTAAGCATAAGCTATGAAATAAAATTTTAGTGTGGAACAAAATGAGTATTTTAGTTGAGAGACTTACACCATCTAAGGGGGAGAAAAAAAACAGAATGTAGTGAATCAGTTTGTTGAGGGCCTTAGTTTACCTCTCCTGTATCCGGGCATCACTTCACTCAATATCCAGGCTCCCAGGAGTCTGGCTGGCCTCCCTTGACTCACAGACCCACCTGGGGACCAGAGAAGGCCAGGGGGGCTCGAGTGGCGTTTGACAAAGCAAATTTGAGCTGCCTCCCCAAGCAGAAGAAGTGGAAGCCGGGGAAGCAAAAACAATAAATATTCAACACAGAAAGCAAAGTGGGAATTTGTTATTAGTCCTGCTAATGTGGGATAGTTTATATGTGTATATATATGTAACAATCTGACACTTTTCCACTTGAGTTAACAGGTTGCCAAATATCCCTGACACACACACACACACACACACACACACACACACACACTCTTCATTTGATGGCAAAAATTAATCCAGAAATGCTTAAGCCCATTCCGTGCCCCTTGCCAAATTCAAGAGGCAACTCTGAGGAGATGCTTGTTTGGCATTTTGACGTCTGGGGCAGGATAGTCCTTGGCTGCGGGGCTGCCGGCTTCCCGGCCCTCTGTCCTCTGGAGCCCAGCCCTCCTGCTTGGCACCACCGCCAGCCTCTGGGTAGTGCCAGCTGTGCCCCAGCGACACGGTCGTCCCCACGGAGACCCACTGAACTCCTAGACCAGACTGGAGGAAAATGTCTTTCTTTCTAATCCGAACAAATGATAAAACTGTTATAGTAAATCTGCTAAGACATTTTAGCTGTTTAAAAGACATTTCACCTAGAAGGTTGGCCATTATACTAATGAACGTTTCTTTTGGTCACGGTTGTTTCTTGATGTTATTTTTTAACACATTATCAATATCATGGCCCATTATTTTATAGTCCGTTTTCTCTGGACCCAAGCAGTATCTCAGAGAGATGTTTGGTTGACTTAAAACTATGTCAGTGAGCAGTCAGCAGTTACCCACCCCTCTCCACCCACGTCACTCCCCACAAAGCTACTTAAAAACAAACCCAAAAAACCCCTAAATCTCAGATGTCCGTAGCTTCAAAAATTTTTTTTTAGGCTCTTACCATCTACCGACATGGAGCCGCTAGTGCTGTCCTGGCAACAGATTTTTTTTTGTCTTTTTCTTTTTTTTTAAGGCCACACCCTTGGCATATGGAGGTTCCCAGGCTAAGGGTTGAATCAGAGCTGTAGCCGCCAGCCTACGCCACAGCCACAGCAAGGCCAGATCTGAGCTGTGTCTGCGACCTACACCACAGCTCACAGAAACACTGGAATCCTTAACCCGCTGCGTGAGTCCTCGCAGATACTAGTCCATGAGCGGTTCATTAACTGCTGAGCCACAGTGGGAACTCCAGGGGGACCGATTTTTGAAATAAGATGTCTGTCTATCTATAGGAATGCTGCGACAGAATATTTCAACCAGTCAATAATCAGCGCCTTAAGTAAAGATTCTGGGTCCAATCTTAAAACAACCGTTTTCTAATCGTACCAGATTTGTTCCCTGCCCTTAGAGCCTGTTTGCCCCATAGTCATTGCTGCAGTCCCAAGGATAATCCAGTTTTTGAAGCTCCCTGGACAGATCCATATGATAGAAAAATTTCTGAACATGATTTGCAGTAAAATTTCTTCCACGCTCTCCGTCTCCTCTGAGCTGTAGTGGGAAGCTTGCCGTGCGGTGGGTGCCTGGTCTGCTTTCTCTGGTTCCCCACCGTGTGCTTCCCAGGTCTTCTGTGGCCAGACGGCCCCCGACGCTAAAGGGTTTAGTGTTGACACTAACGGGAGGGCGGGGAGGGCAGGTCAGGCACGGGAAAGGCCTTGGTGGAATAAAAACAATTTCTCCACAGGAAGACGGATAAAGTTGAATCTGTCTTGGGCAGATATTTGAAAGCAGAAGGGCCCACTGAGAAATACTCGACGTGTTTCATGCGAAAACAAATGATGCATGTTCTTCCAGCTGGAGGGCCACTTGCCTTTCCGCCTGTGTCCCTGGAAAATCAGTTGTACGCCTCTTCTGCTGATATCATTTTTCTCCTCCAAAAAGTCACCTTGGGCTTCCAGACTGCACCCTCTGCTGTTCCTTGAAACACGGATGCAGCCTTGCTGTCTTCATTAAGGGTAGAATTAGAGCTAATTCTCTGTGCGTCTTGGTCTGTCTTTCTCCGCTTTGTCCGCAGACTCTGGGGCACACACATGAAGCTCCATGCATCTTTTCTCGTTAGGTTTAGATGAGAGGGAGACGATGTCACAGCCCTTCAATAACCTGAATCCACTTGACGGTGGCGTGTCTCACCCATCTCACTGCTCCCTGGACAGATCCATACGATAGAAGAATTTCTGAACGTGATTTGCAGTAAAATTTCTTAGTAAAATTTCTTATGTTCTTCAGGGTCCTGTCGCTTGTACCGGCTGCGGGGGGCACAGTGACCTTCCTCAGGAATGTCTGTAGTTGAGTGACGTCTGATTGCCTTGCTCTGGAGGGAGGCGGCCTGTCCTCAGCGTAGTACATGTTCTCTGGGGCAGGAGGAATTCAGAGGCTACTGGTACTGGCCCAAAGCTACTTCTTTGTCTTCCTCTGCGTCCACAGTAAGGCTGCAGACATGGGATATCAGGACGCCTCCCAGCTTTCCAGAATGGTCTCCGAAATCTCATAATTAAGGAACTCCCTGAACAGCCAGTCTGAAGACTCCTTTCACTTCCTGGCATTAACTAAAATGCATGTGTCCCCTGAGCACACCCTCAGGCGCTCTTTGAAGGCAGATTATTTTCCCATGTCTGTTGTAATTCTATTTTAGGGATTAAAGGTAGTGTCACATTGATCAATCCTCCACATGCTTGTTGAATAACAACATGACACAAGACGAAAGAAAAACTCCCCTGTTCTTTTGAAGCTCATGGCGTTCAGCCGTATTCTCTGAGAGTCAACCACTGACACAGTAGAGATTATATACAGACTCTTTAAGAATCATGTTGACTTTAATGCAGCTTCTTTTGATTACAACATGCAACATTCTTGTGTACTTGGCCTTCAAATTATGGTTCTTAAGTTAAAAAACATAGGGAAGGGATTATGATATTAGCTCGAATCTGTTTCTTACCAGATGCACTAAGGAACACTTGCATTATTACTGGTTAGGTTAAACCAGCTTACATCTAAATGTAAATTTTTTGAGATAATCATATCAGCACTCAATAGTAAGTTAAAGATTTAAGGAGAAAAGAAGGTCCTTATGAGGGAGAACAGAGTCAGGACGTGGGAGGTAAGCGTATGAGAAGGTAGTCAGCCCGGCGAAATAGGAGCAGGAACTGAGAAAGGTAGAAACCACTGAAACAAGAGCAGATGTCACCTGGTTAAGTAAAGACCCACCTTTGGAGTCAGACAGACCTTATTTTGACTCCCTGCGGTATTTTTAAGAAGTTATTTTTGGTAGTTACTAGCATTGCCCTTCCAAATGATACAGTAGTATTTTTTTTTCCCAAAAGCATTACCAAACAAATGAATTAAGTGAAGGTTTTGGTTTTAAGGAGGATCTGATAGAATTAAAGATCGAACAGTGTGTGTATCATTTAAAGTCGGAGCTTTAAAATGCAACTTGAATCGTGCATTAATGGTATACAGTCTTTTAAGCAACATATTAAACTAGTAAAATTGTCCAGTGTTCATGATAAAATATGAGCCAAGAGTTTTATTTTGCTGTTGGAAGTTGTTCCAGTAGGAAAGAGAAGTATCATTTGTTTGTTTTTTAAAGTTATTTGAATAACCCTTATCTTAAGATTTTACTAAATACATTTAAAGTACTTGATAAAAGGTAATGGATTTTTGCCTCATGATAAAGGTGAATTTATATAGCTTTTCTTCTTTATGGGAAATGTCACTTAATCAAAATGTTGCCATTGTGTGTTTTTCATGACAGTTATTTATTTGTCTGAACATATGCCATATTCCAAAACAGAAATACGACTGAACTTATTTTATGGAAGCGTACAGCAGCAGGGAACCTTTCAAAATTACTTTCACATTCTAAGTGTCTTTCATTATATGCAGGTTGAGGTGAAATGTCAATCTATTATTAGGTCTGCATGATACATGACAGGTTGATTTTTGTTATTAACAGTTTTCTAGTTAAATATATAGGGTAATCATTGATAATACACATAATGTACATGCTACCATTTTGACAAATGCAATATTATTCTTAATAACGTTGAAATATCAGGTTTTACCTGTTAATGCACTCCAATATTTAATTTCCAGTAAAGTAAGAAGTTTGAGACAAAAATCCAAGAACATAAGATAATTCATATAGAACAATTTGAATAGTGAGTTTTTTTTATTACTTAGCAAATATATATAATTCAATCCAGAAATGTTAGCTATACCTTTTAGCATATATTAGTATTTATGCCGTATTCCAGCACTCTGCCACTTACTCCATTTTTACATGGTTATAATAATGAGACACATATTGTTGAGTCTTTTACTTTTTTTTTCTCTTGGACTTTGTATAAACTCTTAGATATATCTATGTTGGTTACATATTTATCACTTTTAATGGCAATAAGTTATGGCCACTTAAGCCATTTTCACACTGTGCATAATTGTATTCTCTTCATCAACTCCCTAATATACAGTACACATACATCACTTTATATAAATATAGGGCTTCCTTTGTAAAATTCCCTTGTGATGAAGTCCTCGAAATGCAAATATAAAGAGAAAGGGTTATAGTATTTTTTTTCCACTAACAAACGAATAATAGGACTGCGTTTTAAAACATACCCTTCCTTTTCTATCACCAGTGCTGTTACTATACTTTTGTCCGGACACTCTACCGTTTACTTGAATAACTTCCAAACTGTCCTTTAAACCTCTTCTTTCTTTTTTTTTCTTATATTCTGTATTCTGTCGCCAGTTATTCTTCCTGAAAGCAGAATGTCATTCTCTGCTCATAAGACTTAACTGAAGTTTTAATCTCTAATTTAGTAGGTAATTACAGTCCTCAGCAAGGCATTCCAGTCACTGGACGTCATCACTTCAGCGTCCTCTTGTAGCTTTGCAAGCCAAATTGAAATGCCTTCCATTAATACTCTTAGCCGTTAGGGTACTCCTGGTCATTCAAGATCCATCTGAAAGGTTCTTCTTTCACTTACAGAACAGCTACAAAGCGCCTACTGTGTAAAAGGCACTGTGATTCAAAAATCAAAGAAAAACAAAACAAAATATAGCTTCTTTTCTTGCAATACTTACTGCGCTGATTTGAGATGGAAAACAGCATGTTTCTGAAATTGTTGACAGCCTGAGTAGAACTTGAGCTGCTTTGAATAATGAGTAGGTAGGTGCACATCAGACACAGGAAGTTAGGGGCTAGACAATTCAGTGGAAAAAGAATAGCAGTCTTTTCAGCACATTGCCCCGAGACGATCGGATATCTATATGCTAGTGAGTGGAACTGAACGCATGCCTACACCAACACAGAAATTAACTCAAAATGGATCGTAAACCTAAATGTAAGAGATGAACTGTAAAACTTGGAATAAAAGCATAGGAAACATCTTCACAGACTTGGTAGATAAATGTTTCTTAGATATGACACAAAAAGCAGAACAACACAAAAAAAATAACAGATTTATCACACTTCATCAAAATGAAGCCAATGTATTTTTAAGAGCACTGTCAAGAAAGTGAAAGACACCCACATGACTGGGTAAATTATTAGCAAATCGTATCTGGTAAGAGAATTGTATCCAGAATATACGAAGAAATCTTACAACTTGGTCATAAAAAGCCAAATACCCAGTTAAAAATTGGACAAAGGATCTGAATAGCCATCAGTGCAGAGAAGATAAACGAATGTTAAATAAGCCCATGCAAAGATAATCAACATTATCAGCCATCAGGGAAATGCAGATACAACGACATGTCCCTTCTAACCGTTGGACAGGCTGTAATCAAAAGAACAGATAACTACAAGTGTTGGCAACGATATAGAGAAATTGCAGTGCTCATACATTGCTGGGGGTGGGAGGCAGGGTTGTAAAATGGTGTGGCCACCTTGGAAAACAGTCTGCTAGTTTTTCAGATGGTTAAAACATCGAGCCACCATACGACTCAGCAATTTCTCTTCTAGGTATCTACCCAAGAAAAAAATAAACATTTAAAAAAAATACACACGTTTAGAGCAGCATTAATTCATCATAGATAAAAAGTGTAACAACCCAAATGCCCATCAACATAGGAAGGATCTATAAAACGTGATCTATTCGTAAATAAACCATGAATTCAACAGTGAAAGGGAATCAGGTGCTGATTCATGGTATGACGTGGTTAAACCTTGAAAACATTATGCTATGGAAAATAACGTCACAAAACCTACATATCGTATGATTCCATTTTTATGAAATGTCTGAAAAGGGAAATCTGTAGAGACAGGAAGTAAAGTATTGTTTCTAGATTTGGGGGTTGGGAGAATGGGGAGTGACTTCTAAACGGTATTGGGTTTCTTTTGGGGTGATGACATTTTTCTAAAATCGGTTATGGTGATGGATGCACATTTCTATGAATACACTAAAGATCGTTGATCTGTGTACTCTAAGTGGCTAAATGATATATGTACATTGTCTCTCAATAAAGCCGTTCCTTTTCAGGAGTTAAGGAAAAAAGCTAGTAGAGATGCGCATTGCTTTTACTGCTGTTCTGTCTACGCAGAATAACCTTCCCTAGTTGTCTGTACGGCTCATTGCTTCATTTTCTTCAAATGTCACCTTAAAGTTGGGCCCACCTTAACAACCAATCTAAATTTCAAAATTTTCTCCTTGGCACATGTTACTTACTACCTGACTAAATATTGGACTTATTTATCTTGTTTATTATTTGCCTTCTCATGAAGGAAAGTTTTTGTGTATTAATTTGTTCCTGTATCTCTAGCCTCTAGCACATAGTACATACTCAGTAAATATTTGTTCAAGGAGCGAATGGTATCACATAAAGAAGTGACAGGTAAACCCAGGTCTCAAACAGCCTGGTTTGATCGGGCGTTGCAAATAGTTCTTAAAGGGCTGGATTGGAGAATAGCCATTATAGCTAAGGCTCTAGTGAAGGGAGGAGCCCTGTTTCTGAGGCTCTGATAAAGACACACTAAGAGTTTAACCTTATGTTCCCTAGAGAGCCATGGAAAGCTGGTGAGCAGGGGATAGTGGTGTTGTCAGGATCTTCATGTAATGATCA